>JAHTLZ010000204.1:63733144-63759159 GCA_023846285.1 Phrynocephalus versicolor | reverse complement strand
GTGTGTGTGTGTGTGTGTGTGTGTGTGTGTGTGTGTGTGTGTGTGTGAGAGAGAGAGAGAGAGAGAGAGAGAGAGAGAGGCGAAGAGGGAGAGGGAGAGGGAATGGGCTTTAATGGTACAAGCAGTGCCATGCTTCATGCTATGTGAACTCTACTGTGTGGCTCACTATTCTAATGACTGTCATGGTCAGAGGAGGTACGTTTGAACCAGTGGAACTCGTCAAGGAACTGACTCATCAAATCCCAATTGATTCATAGCATCTAGTATTATTTACTGTGTGAAGCAAGATGATGTGGCCAACATCTTTGTCCCCCCAGGCACCGAAATAATGAGTCGACACATAACATTTTGGGTTTAAAACTGGGCCACAACTTTATTAATTAAATTTATTTCTGAAACTGTAACCAGAAGCAACCTTATCAACTTTTGATGGGCCTCCCGTAGTGCAAGTTAGATTTTATTTCTACTTGGGGCTTGATTTTATGACGTTATGTGGTTTCCTATGAGAGTGCCCTTCCTACTGAGTGGCACTCCTAATGTTCTTGTGTTGCACTTGTAACTCCGGGCAGCCATGCATGCCCTGCCACCTTTTGGCCTGTTTCTGGTAAATGGCCTGCGGCTGTCATCCTATTGTTATGGTAAGTTGTTGCATGGCTGTTGGGTTCCCTTGTTAAGGGAACCTTGCACATGACGTCCCGGGATGGAATTTTCTTGCACTACCTGCCCAAAGTGGCCGGAATCGCCCTGCCTGCCATGTGTTGAGAATGGAAGGGGCAAAAACACACTGGCACCAGCGGCCAATAAGGTGCCAGCCAAAAATTCCCATTCAGCCCCGAAGTGACCAGAATATCTCATTCTCAAGACAGCTAACAGAGGGTGGGTGGGGTCCTGTTCAGAGTGAAGAGAGGCCGGGATGAGCACGGGAAGCCCATATGAAGGCTTCTCACCCGTGAGACCTCCCGGCGCTTCTCTTCACTCTGACTACGGCTTCCGGGGAAGGACAAAGAGGCCCCACATTGGAGGAGCCACCATTTTTTTCTATTTGTGCACAAATCTGTTCAAAGCAATAAAGAATAGAATCTTACTTAAAATGAAGCCATGTTTAAAGTACCAGGATTCTTTTTAAGTTTTTAAGTTTTTAAGTTTTAAGTTCACAAGTTTTGATTACAGTACTTTCCTCCAGTAGAGCAGGCTGAGGGTGAAAAGGTTGGTGGAAGTGGGTCTGACAACAGTTTTGTGGTGCTGATTGATCCCTTCACTCCATTGAAGACACATAAGGAAAATGCAACTTCATTTTATTTGTTGCCCTCTCACAGGTAAAGCATCTAAACAGCATTGTCAGCCATTGCTACTTTTTTCAGCTATAGTGTTCTTACATACATCCCCCCCCCATGGTGCAGTAAATCACTTCTCCTGCGCATCACAGATTCATTAGCCTGGGTGAATCCAACTCTTGGACTCACTCCAGTTGCTAAGGCATTCCATATTAGGAAAAACTCATCTCCAGGTTGCCCTAATATTTATTAAATATTTTAACCAGAAAGAGACATTAAAGGGCCCTACAGACTAGAAAGCTCAATTGAAAACCCCCTAGAAAGGAAGTATCTTATTAATTCATTAAGTCAAACTGCTTGTATCTACACTTGTATGACTAGAATTATGGTTCATTAACTTCATTTCTTTATATGAGTTAATTAGCTCAGAGGAGGCCAGAAATTAATTACCAGCGTATATAGTTTGTGCAGAATGGCATTCTGTTTATTTAGTTTCTCCTATTAACTTTTAATCTCTTCAAACAATAAAAGAGGTAATTAGTATTTTATAAACAAAAATGAATGCAACAAAGGCAAATAATTTGCCAAAGAAGGAAACTCCTGTGTGGAACCTGGTAGTTGAGTAGTTCAAGTTACAGACCTCTTCACAGTTAACTATGGACAAAGAGGTAGGCAGTCTATGCACTCCATCATTAAAGAAGAGCTAGCCAGTAGAATCTTACATGGGTCGAAAGAGCTTTTAAAAGTTTCCAGCTGTTTGAAAATAATTGCCCATGTATTCAGCTTCAGTAACAGTTTTTTTTTTAAGGCCTCTTTGAGAAACTACAAGATATATCCCTATACAGCTGAATAATTTGCTCATAGCAACTTCAAAAAGTTAAGCACTCTATGTTAAAAGCAACAGAGATGTTAAGATTTTAAAAGTACATTCTAAATGATTGAGTATAACATGCCACTTGTCATTTTACACAATACAGGGATGTATTAAAGCAACACATCTCTTGTTTGAGTAGAAAACTATCTATTGTCATTGAAACGGTGAAAAAGTATTCATTTATGGCATGTGTACACCACTGCATATCTCAAGGCAGGGCTCCAAGTGGTTCATATTTTAAAGGTGAGGGGGAAAGTATGAAAACAATTTATCCTACCATCAAAAATAGTTAAGTAATTTAAAACATTCCAATAATCAATGCCGCAATCAGTAATATGAAAAAAAAAAAGGTCTGTATTTAAGCATGCCCCCAATCCAGTTGCAATTATGTTTTGTTATTGTGTGCAGCTGGTGGCTCCAGACAAGCTCCAAGGGTACACATTTGTGAAGATGAGCAGATGAAGCACTACATAATATCTGGCGTTTCGGCTACATATGTGCACCTTCATTGGTTCAGTGTGACTTAAAACATTGCACTGACCTTCTTTCAGATGAGTAAAACAGAATTAAAATCGGTTGGGAAGAACTGAAATAAAAGCACCTTGACATTTTAAAGGCAGTAGGCAGAATCCTGTTGGTACCTGTGTCTGGCTTCTATAACTTGCTGCTGTTAGTAGCAACTAGTTGAGGAAGCATCGAGGGATTTCTCTGTCATATGCCTGGTCACACATCCATCTCTGCAACTGATGATACCTATGCTCTTGCACTTTCTTAAATTAGTTGCAGTTAGCCATGGCAAGTTAGCAAACTAAACACCAATAGAATTCTAGCCAATTATTATTATTATTATTATTTGGTTAAATGTCTGTCAAACATTTTTTTTACATTGTCAAGTAAAATCTAATTGCCTGACCGAGAAAAATAGAAAAGTGCTGGAAAAGTTTAAGATTCTTGACAAAAATATCAATTTCACAACAAGATATTTGCATGCTTTAAGTTGGAAATATTCACTTTTGCCTCATTTGTGGTATCTTTCATAGAAATCAAATGAACCAAGCTAATTCATAAAGGTTCTCCCTGCACATGCGTGCTAGTTGTGTCCAACTCTCTGTATTCAAGCTGAAGAGCCAGTGTTGTGCAAGTCCATGGCCACATAGCCAGCATGGCTGCACAAAAACACTGTTTTACCTTCCCGCTTTTCACAGCAGTACCTATTTATCTACTTGCACTGCCAGGTGGGCAGGAGCTGGGGTTAACAGCAGGAGCTCACTCCGCTGCATGACACCCGGGATTTGAACCACCAAGCTGCCGACTTTGCAGCTGACTGTTTCAGCTCCTTAGTCCACTGATACATGATATAATGATACATGATAAAAATGGGAATGTCTGAAAATGCATAGAATTGAAGTATTCATTCAATCACTTTTTAGCCAATAGGGAAAATGCACACTAGTATGCGTACATTAATGCTAAATGCAGAAAAATGTACATGGGCATGTAAACTGTCCACAGATTTCCATGGAAAGAAATGTTGAAATTCTGATGTTTAGCATAAGTCAAATCATAACTTTCAGTCTACTCCTCCCTGATAAACAAACCACCCCCACTTGCAGTTGTAGGAGGAAGGACCTACACTGGCTTGGTGTATGTGGGGATTCTTTGTTTACCGGGGAAGACCTACCAGAAAATCACAAGCTGAGTTGTTGGTGAGGTCTCATATTCAGATGCACACCCCCACTTTCCTTTTACATCTGCTTTGCACCTACAATCAATCCCCATCCTCCTCCTCCTCCTCCTCCTCCTTCGTGTTTGTCCCACTTGCTTGTGGGATCCACTATTCTTGTTTTGGTCCCCCACTTGGAGCGGTCATGGGCTTTTGTCTCTGATGGTGAGATATTGGGGCATTGGGCGATTCACACCCTTCTCTTTCCTTTCTCCCAAATTCCAGTTTTGCACAAACTTCGAAGAATGCCAGAGACAGTGTCACTTGAGGTTCATGTCTCATTTGTACTTTAAAAACTCACCAAAGTCTATTTAGCTCCTCCTTCCTGACCTCAGATGACTCTATTTAGACCACACCAACCCAACCCAATGCCCCAGACTGGACCTACCTTGGGAAACATTTGCACAGAAAAGGCAGACACACATTGAGGCAGGACAGGTGACAGTGTTGCATATTAAGCCTCTTTTTAAAGCTCACCCTGTCCATTATATCTAATATTTTTATTCAGTCACAGTTCAGTAGAACACACCCAAAAAGACCAGATATAGATCAGCGCTCAGTGAGAATAGATAATCTCCCCACCCCCACATTACAACATCTATACGGTTTCATTACACTTTTATATTGAGAATTCAAAAGAAATGCATTTTACTTTACTCCTGTAGTGAAAATTTTGGAAAGTGAAGGAATTAGTGAGCTGCCCAAGGCACAGAGTTAATCTGGAAGCTGATTTTATCAATAATTCACAATCACCACTGGAACACTGTGTTCAGGGTATATTAATGTCTTCATTAGAATAGTTTAAATCATCACAATTGATTTTAACCTGTGACAAAGGAGAGCATTTTCTTTCCCCTGTCCTGCCAGTCATGTGCTTGATTCTGCTTTTGTCTTAAAATCCTCTTGATGTGGAACAGCTGCCATCTTCAACCTGATTAACATATAGGCATGGGTTCTTTATTGCCAGCAATAGCTTTACAGCACAAATCACAGGGACTCAAAGAGCACAGGGAAATGATCCAACTGCTCACTCAGTAACCATGACATATGATTTCAAACAATTCCCCACTCATGAATGGATACTGTTTGAATCAATCTTGCCACATTGTTTGGGAATATGCTTGCATAGGGCTTCCATTGTCAAATTAAACTAGCATTAGCTGCAGGAAGCCCCCAAAGTGTATCCTTTTTTAAAAAAAATATTATATATTTAAGGGTACAGCTGAAGATGTTGGTAGAATCCAAAGTGCTCTAAAGACTACTGGGCATTTCTTCTTGGATATTGGCTATGACACCCCTGCTGAAAAAATACCATGGTTCAGAACTGACAACAGCTGGCTCCTAGGAACACAAAGACAATGTTAGGCTTCCAAGGCACAGAATGGTGGGGGGAAATAATAGTAGGAACGTAGGTGGCATAACTTGCTTTGATCAGGCCTGGGATAGATAACTGGTCTCAACCAAGAGAAAGGCCCACTGTTCTCTTGGTTCCACTACAATCAAATAGTGAAGCTGCCTACCACTGGAGTGTAATCCTGCCAGGCTCTTTTGTCCTTCCACTAGAAGACAGATAGATATATCTTTGTTCCAGGAGATCTGTTGGCAACTGACTGTTACTACTGCTAATAATGCATATTAACTGTATTCATACTCGATATGCATTGTTCTGATTATTTTTAATTTGTTATTGTTATTATATTATATTGGCTGCCTTTAGTTTTATTTTGGTGGAGAAGATTTGTCTATAAAGCCAGTACATGGTTGCAATAAGAGTACTATCATAACGCTACAACACAGATACTGAGCATCAACCAGGACTCTGAAAGAGAAGGAATTGTGAACTTAAGCCTGGGCCACAGCATAGTTCTTGAGTTGGAAAAGCAATCTGGTATCCAGAAGCCTCCTGAGCTGGAATTCCTGGAGAAAACACTAAGTGAGATTTCCTTAAAGAACTGGTATCTTTTTCACCAGAGTTTTCACTGCTCCACTGGCACAAGAAATGCTCAAAACTGGAAAATACTAAGGTCTAGGCTAGAACATAATAAGGTTTTTCATTCAGCAGGAAGGGCCTAGAACTTGGGAAAGAGTATTCTAGGCCAAGACAGAATAAAAAGGCCTACGGGGTGGGGGGAGGTTGGTAGCTTGGAGCCTCCCAGTTGTTCGTGGATCACAATTAACACCATCCTTAACCAGCATAGCCAACTGTGTGAGGCAAGGACTTCACATATAGAGAGCTACTAATGTCCACAGTCACTAGAATCTAATGGTTCCAAAGCAAGCTGTCTGCCTGGAGCTATCCAAGGTCCTGCAACTTCAGTCTGGTACTGCCTGCTATGAAGCCACTGTATTCTGACACAATGCATTGTATACAGTCTGTTTGTATATACGTCAATTTCCCACAGCAAGCAGTCCAGCAGCTAATAAGAAACCTTTGCTCAATATGTCATGTGGGGGTGTGAGAAGAGATGAAAAAGCACTTGACAAACCATCAAGAAGCTAAAAAACAAAAACAAAAAACCAACATAGCAAATACAGGACACATTCAGTACTGCAAGGAAATAAGTAAAGCATCACACAGAGAGACAGAGACAGAGAATGTGATGTAATGGACAGAATGTCAGGCTTAGTACAGCTGGTTCAAATCTCCACTTAACTATGGAAACTTACCTGAGGGGTGGCAATGGTAAATCACTCCTGGAATATCACACATACCTTAATGAAATCTGGAAGTTGAGTCATGGCTACTGCCAGGACCCTGCCTGTCACAGAACCTGACTCTGAGGGGTTAAATGGTGAAGAGCTGCTGGAGGAGCCTTGCAGCTCAAGTCAGCAGGCAGCTGGGTCTGATGACTCAGCTGAAAATATATCATCTCCCCCTAGAAGGGCTATGAGCAGGATTCTGCAAAGACGTGCTACCAGGAGAGCTAGGGAAAGGGTCTTTGATGCTAGATGGGGAATCAGGTTGGGAAGCCCTGAGTACTAGCAAGAGCCTTTCCAGAAGTAAGGGTGTGTTCCCTGTTTTGAGATAAAGCTGGTAAGCTCACCTTGAGCTCTCTGTGGGAGCAATGCATCATTTGAATTTGCAACCACGTTCCTGTCTGTGACCTTGGCTCTGTTTCCTGATTTCGGACTGGCTTCCTGAACAATGGCTTAATCTGTTCCCTTGGGTTTGGCATCTGGTTTCCGTGAGATATTCTGATTTTGACTTGGACTGTTAATTGCTGGGAGTTGGATTCTGTTATTTATCTGGCACTTGATTGCTAGCAAAGGACTAGAACTTGCCTGGCTTTCCACTAAAGGTCTTGGCAAAGAACTGAATCCTGTTTGTATGTGTGCTCTGTGTGCGGGGCTTGACAGCTACTGGTCTTCTTTTTCTTGAGAAATACAAATGTTTTGCTGCTCATCCAAACAGCTTCATCAGTCTGAATACAGCTAGTGCGGGTCAGCTTTGACCTCTTGTCACCCTGGTCTGAAATAGGCTCTTAAGATGAACAATGGCTTAAATAGGCTTGTTAGGTAGACAATAGTCTCCATAGCCTTAAGATGAGCAATGGCCTAAGGTGCTGAAACCTATAAAGTATGGGTTGTTAGCTATGGCCTTGGTGGTGAAGGCTTTTTGATTTGTCTGGGTACAGTTGAAAGCACACCCTGATAAGTAGCAGATAGACTATTCCTGAATGTTCACATGAATGGATCCCCTAACTCCTCTCTCAAACCACCTAGTTTCTCTGTCTAATGTGTGTACATCCTCATGAGTGTCCTTTGTCCTTCAAATGGAGGTGTACTGCTGATTCGGGTCCTGAGCTGTTACCCCTCCTATGTTAGGCCATCCTTCTGTTTAATGGCTGTTTCATTTTTCCAACATAGAGGTGTGAACACTCCTCACGGCATTGGACCACATATACTATATTGCTCCTTTTTTGGTTTGGTATTGGATCGTTTGGGTGGACAAGTCTGCCTGAGTGTGTTTGTGGGTTTGAAATAAACAAGGATGTGGTGTTTGCCAAAAATCCTTCTAAGCTTCTCAGACACTCCAGCCATGTAAGGAATGACCACGTTCTTTCTTCGGGTCTGGGTCTCAGACTGATCCCTTGTATTTCTGGGTTGGCACACTGCTTTGTTGAAGGCCCACTTTGGATATCCACAGGCCTCAAGTGCTGTCTTCAGGTGCATGTCTTCCTTCTTCTTGGCTTCTGTGGAGGTGGGGATGCTCTCTGCTCTGTGGCTTAGGGTACTGATGACTCCTAATTAGAGATGGGCATGAATCAAAAAAATGGCATTTTGTTTGTTGTTTGTTGTTTGGAGGGTCCATTTCGGTTCGTTTCCGTTTTTTGTGAATTTTTGCAAAAAAATTGTTTTTGTTTTCGTTCATTTCGTTACCATTTCGTTATCAGTTATTTCAATTTTTTGTGATTTTTTTAGGATTTTAAGCAATTTACTCATATTGCAGTAACGGAAATGAAACGCACGACAAAATTTCCGGTGTTTCTGTTCGTTTCGTTTCATTTTAGAGACAAAATTCGTTTGTCATTTTGTTATGTAATGAAATGAAAAAACAAAAATGGAAACGAAAAATTGTTCGTTTCGTGCCCATCTCTACTCCTAATTCGTGCTTTAATGGATGGTGGGAGTCAAACAGTAAGTACTGATCTGTGTGGGTGGGTTTCCTGTAAACTTCTACTCCCAGGCCACGGTCGGGTCAGATGGTGACTGCACAATCCAGGAAAGCCAGCCTGTTGTCTTGGGTGTCTTCCCTAGTGATAAACTCACCTGGATGACTGAGAATTTTCACAGACATATTTCCTCAGAAACTGTTAACAGCATCACTATGAATCTAAAATGGCTGGGCAACACATAACAACAATGCATAGAGATTTTCTAGCAGGAAACTGTATCAACATTCTTAAGGAGATTTGGAAAAACTATTTTTGACACCCAAGATAAATCATATAGTTCATAGAGCATTTGTACTGTCTATTGTTGCAAGCTACATTGCTCACTCACTCCAACATGTAACTCATCTGATGAGCGCCTAGAGGACAATAGCCAAAAGAGAATCAGTGTGGAAGATTGTTTTGCAGAGAGTATTCCAATCTTTTTGTTTGTTCTGTTCATTTGTTAATATGGACCTTGCTAAAATTGCGATTATTATACATCATTTTTTCCTTAACAACAACAACTAAACTGAGAGGACACAGGCCAAAATGTTGCCTCATAAACATTTAAATGGACAAATGAATGTCTGTAACAAGAGAATGAGGTTCCCTCCCTCCTTTCTGCTCCAAGCCCATCATAATCCTATGTCTATGTCCTGTTGTTCAGCTGCTGCCAAATGGCATGTAGAGCTCCAAAAACAGCAGTCAGTGTCCCTCATAGTCTGGCACCTCTGACCAGAGCAAATGATCAGTCACCCCCAACTTCCTTTTCACTGTTGACCAAGGTTATTCTCTTCATCATGCACGGATTTTATTGAGTGACGCCAAGTGAGATGAATAGAAGCAAATAATGACAGTGGTGTAGTGATGAAAAGGGAGCCAGGGGTCGTCTAGGTTTTTTACCGAACAAATTGAGTCACATCCACTTCTCATCCATTATTTAGGGGTGATTGGTCAGGCTTGGCTTCTATAGATTTGATAATCATTCAGATGTCCATATTAAATATGTAATGTAAATTTCTCATGCGGATGTCGGCAGCCTGTCAAGGCAGAACAACAATGCATAAAAAACAGCCATAATGTATGGATTCTCAGAAATATTTGACATCAATAAATATGTAAAAGGCAGATAATAAAACCTCTTTCTGTCTGCCTGCCAGCCAGCCTTCATGTCAGGCTGGACAGTCCCGTGTAATACTGCGATTTTATGCAGCTGTATACTATGAATATTGGCCTGCACACTAGAGATTAAAGCACAGCAGATGTTTCTCTGCAGGCTAACAAATATATCACCCCTGATAACGAATGACAAATGTTGTTCCATATTGTGTCAGACAAAACCAGGGCTCTTATAAAACAAGTGTTACAGCTGGAATAGGATATTTTAACACAGTTACCTCAGGAGTAGACAGACAGCCACTTGCCCCAGAAGTAGCTGAATCCCAATCTGCAGTCACATAGATTCAGGTACCTGTGAGGTAACTGAAGCTCTGAAAAATTAAAAACTAGATAGATAGATAGATAGATAGAGTGGACTCTCATATAACAAAAATTCTGGAGATAGAGGAAATTTGCTTAACAGAATCGCCTATGGGGTGAATCAGTAGGAACAACATAAAAATGGTTGCGATTAGGGATTACTCCGTTTTTAATGCATTCCTATGGGAAATTTGTATAAAGGAAAATTTGCTTAACAGAATTTCATTGGGAATGAATTAATTCTTTTATACAAGGTACCACTGTATATATATATATTGGAAGATTCTTCAAAGATTTCTTTGTCTGGTTCTCCCCCCCCCTCTCCTACAAGCTTTTCAAATGCATATGTTTATGAAACCACCACCATCTCTGTTTTATTTATTTTTTGCTCCCTGAGAAAACCATGGAAACTTCTTTGGTGGAAACTGCCTCTGAGCATAATAACAGATGTTATAAGTAAGACCAGCAACAAATTGTTACAGCATCCTGTTGTCTTCTGGAAGTGCTGTAGTTCAGTTGGTGCCTCAACCACCAAGTGACATGAGCTGGAAGGGGCTCAAGTGAATCATTCCATTCCACCCCCCACTCATTATTTTTCTAATTATCTTTTCCAAATGACATTCAACATTCTTTGACTCTTGAAGGCTATGTAGTAGACTATTGTTTTGGGGGAAGGAGAGTGTGTTAAATGTCAATATGCCGCACAGTCCTCCATGATCTTTTGAATCTTTTGGGAGGTCCATGAGGTGATGGACCTCTCGAAAAATTATTCCATAAGCCTTATGCAGTCAAGAAAATTCTTGAGGCTTTGGAACACTTGGCTTCTAGAATGGAAGTATGTGGTAAAAATGTTAAAAGCACTTGTTTTCATCTTGGCTGTTCCAGCAAAAGAGGGAGGGGGCATTGTTAAGGTATCAAACAAAAGCAAAAAAGCAAAGTGGTCTGCTTATATACAGCCCCATACCACTTCAAGTAGTCTCTGGGTGGTTTACAGTTTTTAATTACATTATGCAGGCTACACATTGCCCCCCAGCAAGCTGGGTACTCATTTTACCGACCTCGGAAGGATGGAAGGCTGAGTCAACCATGAGCCTGCTACCTGGGATTGAACCCCAGGTCATGAGCACAGTTTTACCTGCAGTATAGGTATTTAACCACTGTGCCATGAGGCTCTGGTCCACAAAAGATGGAGTTCATCAATTAAATCACACATTTATTCATGTAACAAAAAAGAAATATTTGGGGGAACATGGTAAGATGTTTTCTGCCCTCTTCAGTGGATCTAAATTGAAGTGTAGAGAACTGAAGCCACTCCCAATATATTCAAAAACAACACAATGAGAAAGAGATAAAGTAGCAATGTTTTTGCCATTATTTCTTAATAAGGAAAAATAATAGTTACTCTCTTGGAAAGCACCTTGCGCTCTCATTATGAGGATCAACTGTCCTGTTTCTTTCTTTTTTCCAGTGAAAAATGTGACATCTTTGTACTGAGCTCGTATCTTAGGCAAGTGTGATTCCAATGGCTTTTGTACTTATCCTATAATCTCAGCACCAGCCCAGAGGTCTCAAAAGGAAGGAAATGATGAATGACTCTAGATGAAGCAGGTTAGCTGGAAAATGTGTGGTGTTATGAAATGGGGCAATGAACTATTAAGGCATTAAGTGATTTATTATTGTTACAACCAAAACCTTGGCTCATCTAACCAGATATAGCCCTCTTGAACTTAATGTGGCTAATTCCCAGGGGAGTATGGATAGGCCTACTGGCTTAAAGTGAGTAATAGTATTCACATACACCACTGCTGCATTTATACAAGGTCTAAATAGTATTCTTCGGCCACCCTCAAATATCTCTATGTTCAAAGGTAGAGTATTAAAGTATGCACATCAACATGCACAAAAATAGCCCTGTATTCATTAGACCAGGCATGTCCAAATGCTGGCCCTACTGATGTTTTGGACCACAACTCCCAGAATTCTAAGCTTAGATTGCCAATGGAAAAGAACTGTGGGAGTTGTGGTCCAAAACATCAGGAGGGCCGAAGTTTGGACATGCCTGCATTAGACCTAAAGGATCACTTCAATTTTATCCTTCACAGAAACAGAACAAGAAACAACTCATCACGGAATGTGTTTGGGTAAACCTCTGTGTAATGCCTGAGTAATTGTTGGTGAAATACAAATGGCCATATGCAGATATGTGCATGTGGCATTGTCCAACTGAAGTTGATGCAGTGAAGTCCCCCAAGTGGCAATGATATGAGAAAGGAAGAAGAAATCCTTGTCCTTCTGTGATGAAATGAACACAGGAGACAGTAGGTCGGGTAAAAGACTGGGCCACACTTTATTAACTTATCAACATGCAAATCATTTAATGTAATTCAATTAGGGGCCTGTAGTAGTGCAGAGGCAAAGTTGGAACCTCAGGGTCTCCCAGGACCCCTCCAACTAGCAAACTTTGGGTAGGTCACTACCCCATGGGTGTCCTGTCCCCCAGACAGGGAAGCCATGGCTGGTAAATTCTGTTCTCCCTCCCCAAGTCCACCAGGTCTGCTACCTGGCCCTTAATGGCCCAGGGAGTCCCCCCTGAGTGCATCCTCCCCCGGCACTGTAATCTCGTGATCTGCAACACCTCGAGGTTGGATGGGCCAGAAGAGAATTTGACTTAGA
Source organism: Phrynocephalus versicolor (assembly GCA_023846285.1). Taxonomy (NCBI): domain Eukaryota; kingdom Metazoa; phylum Chordata; class Lepidosauria; order Squamata; family Agamidae; genus Phrynocephalus; species Phrynocephalus versicolor. The sequence goes on along the minus strand of JAHTLZ010000204.1, from coordinate 63,746,481 downwards.
ATTTAACTCACTGAATGCCTTACCATTCCCGCACTACTGCAAGGGCAGCCACGGGAAGGGCTTAATTAGCCCACCACCGCCACACACCAGTGTGGAATAGACAAAAGATCCCCGCTCCCTACAGCCAATTATGGGAACGGGTCAAAAATTCATATCCAACCCCGTCCGGTGACCAATCAGACTCACACTAGTGCTGATAACTGCAGCAGGTGGGAGGGGAAAATCTCACCAGGCAAGAGGCCCACTTCCACCCAGAGCCCTGTTTAATACCAAGCTCCCCCTCCTCCTGCCTCCCCACTTCATAAGACTGAGGTAGGTTCTCATGCTAATTCACCCGGGAGGGCAAAGTGTCTCCACAATTCGGAGACCCTCCATGGAGCCAAACCTGTTGGAAACAAAATATACTATGCCTGAGGTATGATCTGAGTATGGACATGTAGGGATTATTAGGGACATACCAAAGTAAGGGATTGGTAAAATCACTGTCTTATTATTTTTAAAAGAAATTAATGCACACTGGTGATGCATTACTCACACTGTGTCTGTGTTATCATCTTTTATTAATATTATTCCATATAAAATTTGACATGAGCTTAGGATGTGGCAACAGGCAGTGAACATAATAAAACTCACCATGTTTCTTTTTATAATGTCAGAACTTCAAGTTGCACACAAAAATCCCTCTGTAGAGACAATTGCTGGGTGCAACACCATACCACCAGCACCTACAAACCCATACCCTGAGCTCACAGAAAGCAGTTTTTGAAAAGTAGTTGCTTTTTCTGCTTCCTGCCCTGAACCCATAAACCAGGGTGACTTTTAAATCTAATTAAATACACCTGAACACAAAGTCTGAGTAGTTTGGACGTAAAATGCAGACCTCTGTGGCAATGGAGATCACAGTTTTCTTTAAGCATTTATCAAATTATCAAAATGTGTATCCTGAATTTCTGTCAGATGGACGTCACACAAAACAATATGCACACTAGCAATGAAAACATTCCTGAAACTAAATGTCTCAATGCATATACATTTCCAACATTAGCATGTTAAAAGTATTTAGCAAACTTAACACTAGAGCTGTGAATGCATATTATTACATTGTGATACAGGCCATTAGAAGCTTTAGTAAAGTTCACTGGGTACAATATGAAACCAAGCATGTTTATATTGCTTACAGAGATGCTTAGGGGAATAAAGGCAATATAGCCACATGGCAAGTTTCAATCACTTCCTGGCTCGTTAACAAACTTTTCCCTCCGCCTTTCCTAACAGACACTTTGCTTTCCAGCTATGGTGTTTTCCCCAAGCAATTTTATACAATGAGATGGTAACAGTTGTTTGTCTGATAAAGCACGTACTATTCAGAACACAGATGTTTGATTATTATTTATTTCTCTCCAAAGCTCGCTAATGCAGTCCCAAATGATCTCCTTTCCCCCACTTTTGCTTAAATTTAATTTGGAATGTATGTTGTTGGTAAGTGACAGATAGTTTAATTATTAATAGGATCCTGCAATGCAATGCGCTACAATTTTTCAGGTCACCTGGGGCCAAGCAGCCACTGTGTCTTTGGTTCCTGATGCTGCTGAGATTCCTCAAACAATGCACAGGTAATTAAAAAAACTCTTGGCAAATCCACATGCATTATGACCTAGCCACAGTGTTTGTGCTTGCCTATGGTTTTCTCAGCTACTCATGCTACAATGATATTGTAATGTATCAGGAGGGATTCACAGAGTGTCAAAGGGAAGCTGCTGGGTGATGACATCATAAGGACTTGAGGGAAAGAGGGAGACAAATTGTGTACAGTGGTACCCCGACTTAAGAGCAGCTTGACTTAAGAGCAATTTGACTTTACAGCAGAAAACTGTGGGCATTTTAACTGCTGCCTTACAAATTTTACACATGGTCTGTTCGACTTACAATTTTTTTTCATTTTTTTATTTTTTTAACTATTTTTTTTTAAAAACATTAGATAGGTACCCCGACTTAAGAGTAGTTCAACTTAAGAGCATGCATTCAGAATGGATTAAATTTGTAAGTCAAGGTACCACTGTATTTGCATGAGTGATGAATGGGAAATACTGTATCTGCATATAAATTTCACAATTTCTGCTGAACAGTAGGAGCACAGACAGCAGGTAGAAGTACAAGGAATTTTTTTAAAAAATTATCACATTCAGATATTAATAGGGAAGGTAGCAAAGAGGAATGCAGACAGAGTTTGCTGCACAAGTGATATCTAAAGTGGGAAGAAGAGGTCAGTGATGTGGTTGTCCGCAGCGACTCACCACTGTTTTTTTCTTATAGGCCTGGGAAATGGGAATGAGTAGGGCAGTGTGATCAATGGGTAGATTATTGGGCAGTGTCCATTACTCCATAGAATTTATGGTGGTGATTGCCAAAAGAGAGCTCTTCAGTTGAAGGAAGATGCTTTGGAAGAGTCATGAGAATATTTGGAAAAGGTTTAATCCACATCTACCTAGGCTTAATACCAGTCTTGCCTTCAGATAAAATATTTGGCTAAGCAAAAAAAGCAATGGGCTCAGCATGAATAAAAGTGAAATATACTTGTCACTAGTAAAGTTACTCAGTCATGGACGGAATAGCCATTGTTATGGTTATGCTTGTTGATGCTACAATCAGTTCTTTCATAATTTGTTGCCTAAACCTTAAGTATCTCATGTCAATGTTAGAGGGAAGGAGAGTTTATTTTTACTTCTGTGGTTGGGGGAGTCTTTTTGCATTTCAGAGATGTTGTGGGCAGCATGCCAGCAGTGGGTGAGGCAAGATTCAAAATTGGATAGCTCTATCTTCCATCTCTCCCTCCAAATGACTGCTGGGGTAGGACCCCCTTAATCTTGACTGAGGTATGAACTGACCTCTTGCAAAGGGTTCTTGAAATTAACTTTAATAGGTGGCCACTGCTACCTTAGTGCATTGGCTGTCTTTCTGAGGAAAATGTGAACTTTCACATTAAGATGCCAGAAACTGATAAGCTTTATAATGTGCAACATACAAAATCCACATTGCTCAAGATGCAGATCAAGCTATTATCCAAATATATAAGGGCCATATTGTCTCAGATGGAAGATAGATTTCCTCAAATATATATCCTGGATGCAAGTAATGATTTTCAATTGAGAAGAGAAAGATGGGGAACTTTTAATGAAATCCAGTCCCCCTCCTCTATCCACCTATTAGTTTTAGCCCCTTTCAGCTAAGGCAATATTCCAAAACATTTCCCCTCTGTCCAGAGTGCTATGTCCATTTCTGAACACTGCAGTTCAAGAAAGATGCTGGCATTTTGGAACCCGTTCATTCTGTATTGGTGCTGCCTCTATGGCTGCTGCAATGGGAATGGGCCCAGTGGGTATTCAGCAAATAGGGTACTGGCGATCACCCGGGTTGTACTTATGTGCAGCCATTGATGGATCAATAGGCCCGGGCCATTTTCTGTTTTTCTCGTTACAGGTACACCGCTGGGTGTGGATGCTAGAATGTGGACGTTTGGTCACAGTTTTTTCCACCGGGTGGCCAAGTATGCAGTGCACACTGGACGTGGCTGAGATCTAGGCCTTGGGTTGTGGGCCGAATTGGTGTGGAAGGGACGATGGGGAATGTTATGGCTTTGTAGCTGATCTCGACAGTCATTCTCTCGGCCATCCCCTGGGCATTATGCTAATCCACCTCAGTGGAAATGATATGACCCAGATGTCAGGTAAAGCATTCATCCTCCAGGTCATTGATGACCTGAGTGACTTCCAATGTTGATGCCCCACAACCCACATTGTCTGATTGGAAATAATTCCTTGTTTGATCTGGGCCCCCCAGCATGACCCTAAAAAGATGCATAAGGCAAGGAAGGGCATTAATTATGAGGTAGCCCGCTTTGTGAATACTGACCTGAGGTCTGTGATAAAACATCCTAACCTCAGAGTCCACAACAAGGACCTCTTTCACCCAGATGGCATTCATTTGTCCAATATGGGCCAGCAGATATGCCTCCGTGACTTACAAGAGGGCCTGTGGGCTGAGCTGCTCGGCCTTCTGGGGTAAAGAGACATAGTGTCTAGTCTCTTTAGTGTGGTGGGTAGCATGTGGCATAGCCATTATGCCAAGCCCTTCCTTAAGATGGCACTGTAAAGTGCTTGGCAGCCCACATATAAAATTAATAACAATTCAATAATAGATATAACACCAGGCCAGGTAAATGAGGGCAGCACCTCCCATTAGGAGATGCAGGAGGGGAGGCATGCTTAATGACCCTTAATACCATCCTCCCCTAACCAGTGCATTATTACCTAACCTGGGAGGGGCAGTTGTTTAATAACATCTATAGACATTAACCTCAGGTCCTCTTCTATTTGCAGTTAAAGGTTTGGTGTTAAACATCATCATCATTATTATTAAAAAGTTGTGCCCTATATTAACCTAAACATTGGTATCACCTCATTATTTCACTTTGGGTCAGCAATGGCAGTGGAACCAATGACCTCAAAATGTGGTGAGTGCTCCAACACTGGAGGCACTCAAGAGAAGTCTGGACAACCACCTGGAAGATATTGTTTGATTTGTATTCCTGCAGGCTTCTTTCAGTTTCATTATTCTATGATTCTATGAAAATTTAACAGAACCTTTATGTTGTCTTGCAATCCAATGTAGACATTTTTTGTCCTGCTACTGGGGGTCCTAGTACTCAAGTGATTTAGATATATTGGGCCTAAAGCCAGGTATTAATTCCATCCAAAGCTGATCCACAGAATAAATGAAATTTATGTAAGTGCTGTCTTTGTATCCAGCAAGAGGTGGATTCATCTAATAACAATAGAAGTTTTTGCCTAAACATTAGGGGAAATTTCCTGACATTAAGAGTTGTTTGATAGTAGCAGAGGTTATGTGGGAGGAAGGTGAACTTCTCATTATGGGCAGTTTTGCAACAAAGTTTAGAAGCCAAGCTATCATAGGAGCTGACACACTCACATAACTCTGCCAGTGTATGCTGCCACACAAATTATAGCCATCACTAAGACTGGGATTGCCATTTAAAATTCACAAGCAAGGACTCCTCCCCTTGAATTAACCATACCAACATAAAAAAGACTCAGTATTGCCTTTACCATTGCTTCTTCAGCATTGCTACAAATAAAAATCAGATTTTTGTGTGTGAACCACAGACTGATTTCCTTTGATAATGCTACATAAACCGTGTGTCACAGCACTGACCACAGGTAGATGTGGATATGGAATTTGGTGACTGCTCTCTAAAAAATAATCAGCAAGGTGTGTAGATCAAAAGGAGTTTTATTAAGAAATGCATAAAAGAAGGACTAAAAAGTTTGAGTCACCGGGTAAATGACAAAATACAAAAATAATGTTTTTCAGCTTTTAATTTCTTCAGTATAGAATAATAGGATTTTGCTTTCATACTTTTTAACCTAAAAATTACTGCTCCAGATAGATAGATTCTTGATTTAACAGAGATATTAACAAGCCTACACTATTATTCACAGCCTCTTCAAAGACACCACTTATTTCCAGTTTTTCCTCGAATTCTCAAACTCTTATTGACAGCTCTAACTGTTGATTCTGATTTTCTCTCACTTTTATATACACACCCTTATAAAAAAAAACTTCTCAGTTCACAGCTCCTTTCAAAAATATTCTTTCACCTTTCTAAACTGTTATAGCTGTCATTTCTGGCATACAACTCAGTTTGACACTAAAACTGTCAATCAACCCCAGTCACTTGCCATGCAAACAAATACAAACCTGTACATAATAGATATTAAGTAGGCAATATCTATATAGTATACAATTGCCACAGATGCTGTAGTTGTGGAGTTTCTGCTTTGTAAGGTGGTTAGGCATAACAATCAACAACGTACCTTCTAGCTCTACAACTCTATGATTTAGTGATTTTATTACTGAGTCTGCTATAGTTTGGACTAGCAATTACATTTGGGCCATAATGTTACATCATCATCATCATCATCATCATTGAATGGTAGAACTAGAAAGGACTGCTTGGACCACTGAAACCTCATGCAGGTCCACTAAGTCACAGAGCATTGAAGGGAAAAAATGAGTTTAGTAAAACACAAAGACAATGGTGTTTATGCCACTTCATACAAACATGAATTCCACATCCTACAAGCCTCAGAATTATCACCTAATTTGCTATGTAGGAAAACCAAGATGATGTGGGTTACAAATTCCTGTCAGTCCCACTAAATTATCAATGCTAATGCCTTTTCCTAATAAGGTGAAAGATAATATATTTAAATAGAGTGATTCCTTAGCCTTCAATTGAGATAAAATGGCAACTTCTGATACATAGCCCTCTGGAATGAATTTAGCTTTTTTAAATAGGTATTTTTAATGTTTGGCCTAGGAAAATTCCAATATTTAACTTCTGCCTTTGCATAGTTAGCACAAGTTTTTTGGGAAGCCCAAAGAAAAACTTAGAATGGAAATAATTTCCAAGCTGAGTTCAGCCCTACACTGTTATTTCTGAAGTGTATATGGTTTACACTAGTCATTCCTAGACTTGGCTCTCCTAGATTCCTTTGATATTTGCCTTTGTGGTGTTGGGGAATAATAGACCATCAACTTTTCGAGAGCCAAATTTGAGAATCACAGATTTGGAACACAAATGGCAAGTGGCCAGATATGACTTCACTTGCTCTATCTCCCAACCTCTTGCCCTGTTCCTTGTCATCCTCCATATCTAGATATCTAGTTGCTTTGTGTTTAGGTGAGAAATGGTTAACTGATGAAAAAAGGAGCCAGCTTCTGGGATTTTCCCTTGCTTGGTACAGTATCTCTTGTCAATAATAGTGAGCACAATTGGTTATCCTTTAGACCATTGTGATGACTGCCACTGGTGTTGTCAACATTCAGACTGTCCTTTGCTGTATAAAACTTGGCACCCTTTCTTCCTACAGGTAACATGGACATGATATTGGACAGCAGAGTTGCCTAGGATGAATAAACACAAACCCCAAGCATGAATGGGGGAATGCCTGCTGTAAGCAAAGGTTACAGTAACAATGACAAAAGGTTGAAGTGATCACTCAGCATCCAAGGCAAAGAGTTTGTTCTTTGGAAAAAAAAGTGCATGAAACTTTTAATGTTTGTTTGTTGGAAATGAAAATGATAAATGACAGGGGACTCAAATAAACGCACAGATTTGACTTGTTCCAGCTGGAAAGCAATGTGCTCTTTTGTTCCACTGTCAAAATGTAGTGGATGCAAATGTAAACAAAATTAGCTTTGTGCAAAGGTAAGACAAGTTCATTGGCACAAATGTTTGTAATTTGCCAAGATGTACACATTTAGCCTTGCGGGATATGCTGTAACCTGCTTTGCTTTTCCACCCCAAAATTGTCAAAGATAGACATTCCCTTCATTCACCTAGACCCCTCCCTCCTTTCCCCCTCCCCCATGCTCCTTTTGGTCCGAGATTCTTGGCACCCCTCACACAAACAAACTTTGCTAACAGCTTTCAACTTGGAAGGCCCGCTTTTTAAATATTTGCCGCTACATAATTGAAACAGCTGTTTTAATGAGATACCTACTGTCATCATTTTACCCTGGCTGAGCTGGGTGACAACAAAGCAGTAATAACGAATTCAATAATAATTAACTCGGGTCATCTGCTCATCTGTCATGGCTCATCAGCTTTAGGGAGAAAAATCCCAGTGAACTTCTCTCTTTTGTGAGCTTTCCAAAAACTCTGCAATAAAATGCTTAGAGAGGACTCTAGGTAGCCCTTCAAAAGTTCTAAGCAAACTGGTAAGTAGGTTAATTAAATTTTATGCATGTTTAAATGCTAATGATTACATTCCTAACATTACAGTGTAATCTGTTATGGAATGATGTCATGCAAGCAGTGGTTTTTAGTGCCTAACACATTTCCATCCTGATGTGGAGAAGCTCTGGATCATTTATTGGAGGGCAGGAGTTGACAGTAGGTTTTTAGAGTCAGGTTTTACAGTCAGAACTTCTCTCTCTCTCTCTCTCTCTCTCTCTCTGCCCTGAATGTTAAGTAGGGAAGTTACTGAAAAAGAGATACTTCAAGTTCTATCATGCAGAATGATCCAATAAACTCCAAATCCATTTTCTTCTATTAAGGAGCTGGGACCTAGTAAGGATCACATTCTGGTGCTACACTTGAAAAGATGCTCACTCAGATACAATAATCCAACTCACTTCTTTTTACCTGGTGTTGAGCAGGAAGGTGTTAAGGGGACAAACCTGAACTTGAATTTTTCCCAGGTGGGAGTTAGGGGTTGGATTGACACTGTAGTGGGCATTGCACACAGCATCATTCTTAGAAAACATGATGTCAGAAGAACTGTTGCCCTGATGAGTTCCTGATCTTAGCTCCTGTGAATAGTTGGAGGGAAGCATCCCCTGACACTCCTCTACAACCCCTCTAAGTTTGGTGAAGATTGTGTTTCAGATACCTGAGTTATACCCCCATAAAGTGGAGGCCCATAGGAAAGTGTCCTTTAGAAACTGAATTTGGAGAAGCCTCTATGCAGGATTCATGTCTCTAGGTGCCCAGGGAGCGCTTTCCTGGGGGCATCTTTGGGGTTGCATAGCTCAGATGTCTGATACCCAATGTTCACTGGACTTTCAAAGCTTGTAGAAGAGATTCAAAAGAATTTCTCTTGAAAATATTGGGCCTCTAGGAGCTAGGGGGTTCTTTTTATACCATTTTTAGTGGGAGATCGATTCTCCCATCAATTCATCACTGGATTGGTTGATTGATTAGTTGGCCCTGATGAATCATGAATCATAGTGAATCACCTTTTTATAACTTGCCCCCGCCTGTAGATATTTTCTGCACACATAAGTGCAACTGCACTGTAGTTTCTTGCCTTTTTCAGGCTTACATTAATGTACGCAATTTCGTAGTGTGAAACCAGATGCGCAAAGGGAAGCTGGACTGAACAGGGAAATACTTATATATTCACCTTATGCGTTGTTGCAGGTAAGTAATATTTCACCCAGTTATAAATGTTTAAAAGTACATATTTACTATTTTAAAAAATCTTTATACAACAACCTACTGACCTGTGGCACAGAATTAAGTACATAATGAATAATCACTATATTTCACATCCTGTGCAAAAAAGGGTGTCTTGACACATTATATCCTATAATATATTTTACATTCCAGCAAGAGCAAAAAGACAATCTTTTCCATCAGGAAGAGCATTTTCATTTCCCTGGGTTTCATCACAAAAACATGTATTTTGCAATTTTGTATTCAATGCAAACTTTTATGCACAAAACATGGGGTTTTCTGCAAAGAATAAAAGATCTGTGCAAAACACAAGTTTTTCCCCAGAAGAAACATTTCTGTCAATGTTTTCTCAAAAAAAGATACAAAATATGAAAAATGCCCAATAATGTGTTTGTAAGATCTTATAGGCGGCATAATAAAAGCCATTCAGCCTAGTAAAACATACCTCAGAATGAACATAAAAGATTTTTGAAAGGGTTAGATGACTTTCAAGATTGCACCCCATGGAATGTGGGTGATTCAAGGAAGAACATTTTTGTTTACCTAAATTATGAAAAGAAATTTGTTTAGCTAAATATAAATATAAGTACACTTAAAAGTAAACAAAAAGAAATCACATTCATTATATCTCTTAGAATATGATTGCAGCTACTTTATTGCTTGTTCCTGTCATAATTTTTTTGCATTACATTCCCTAATACAAGTCCTCATCATAGCAGAGTACCTGCCATATTCACATAGCACCTATAACTTACAACCACCATTTTAACTGCTAGTAATGAATGTCATCTCCACCATGTTCCTCAGAATGATGCTGCATTATCACTGCATGGCAGTTCAGAGATGTTTTTGTCTAGACCGAAATTCTGCATTGGAATTCTAAAAATGGGGCAGCCCTAACAAAAATGTATAACCAAATGTAAACCAAATGGAAATGATTAAATTAAATTCTATCAAATTAAATTTGATAGAATCAGAAGAATTAGCCCAAAAATTTCAAAGAACAAAATTAATGTTTTTTGAGAACGCCAACTAGCCTGGAAGATGGCTGTCATATAGATTGAAAAAAAGAAAAGGAAAAGAAATTAATCAGGAAAGCGGTAGATGAGAAGGGGGATATACAATATCAAAATGAAAACATTAAGAAAATCATCAGAGAATATTACAAAAAGTTGTATGCTATACAAGAAATTCCCTTGGGAAAAAATAACTACATAAAATACCAGAGAATTTCAAGAACATGCTGAATGAGAAAATAATGGTGATGGAAGTAAATGAAGCTATGAAGAAACACAAAAATGACAAACTCCTGGAACAGATGAGCTCCCAGCTGAATTTTATAAAATTTTCCAAGATACAATAAGCTTTCCAATAAAAGACATTTGTAATGAAATATTGCTAGAAGCTAGAAAACCCAAGACATGGCAAGAAGCAAATATTACTTTAATATGAAGATATGGACTTGACACAAATTAAAAATTTTAGACCGATATAACTACTAAGTGTAGACTAAAAAACCTTCACAACGATCGTGACACAAAGGCTGAAAAAATTTCTGGTGGAATTCATATATCCAGTTCAAAATGGTTTTCAGCCAAAAAGACAGCTAAGAAATAACTTGAGAATAATAGCGGATATATTAGAGTACTAGGAAGTACATACTGTAAAGAAAAACAAATGGCATTCGTGTTTTTAGATGCCCAAAATGCATTTCATAATGTGATCTGGCAATTTATGATACAAGTAAGAACAATGGACTTTGGCACAAGTTTTATAAATGCAATAGAGTTGATATACAAGGAGCAAATAGCAAATGTATCTGTAAATTGAGATTTAACAGAAAATATCATTAGTAAGAAAGGGAAAAGTCAGGGGTGCCCACTATCTCCACTGCTATTGATATTGACATTGGAAGTACTAAATAGAGAGCTGAGTCAGGATTTAGAAATTAAAGTAACCTTAATAAAAGATGAAAATTATAAAATACAGGCATGTGATGATTTATTTTTTTGTTTTGGAAGACCCATTGGAAACAATGCCAAAATTATTGGAGAAGATCAAAAATTCAGAGAATAGGCAGGATTAAAGATAAACAAATAAAAAAACAAATATGCTAGTTAAGAACCTACCAACTAAAAAAAAGTAAATTGTCAGAGCACTTTCAAATAAAAATTGTTTAAAAAGTTAAATATTGGGGAATATAACTGCAAGATGCATAACTATAAGCGAAGACAATTAAATAAAACTATTCAACCCAATAATGATAGATTTGGAGAAATTGAAACATCTGCAACTGTCAATGCTAGGAAGAACTGCAACCATTAAAAATAATATTTTACCAAAATTACTTTTCTTATTCCAAAGAGTTCCAGTGAAATTAGAAATAAAACATTTTGAGGAATTAAATAGATTGGTATCTAAATTTGTCCAGCAAAGGAAGAAAGCAATAGTTAAATCATAAGAAAATTCTTAATTAAGGTATGAGAGAATTTAACCATGAAATATTCACCTATAGAAGCATTTGAATAGCCTAAACTCTTATACATAAAAAAAAAACTATAACTTATACAGACATCCTAGATAGGGAAGGAAAATTAAACTCTAAACAAGAACTCATAGACCAGGGTTTGATATCTTCTTGGTGGCCGTTAATGCAAATACAAAGTAGATATAAAATAGATTTGAAAATGTATGGGTTTTACAGTGAACACATAGCATTTGATAAAATATTGTTATCTACTTATGATAAGATAATTAAGAAAAATATATAAATTTCTATTAGATGAGAAATGGAAGATGAAGAAGTAAAAGAGACAGTGGTACAATGGGCAAAATATTTGGGCTACAAAACTGATCTAGAGAAATGGCAAAAACTTTGGGATGAAAATTGTAAACTAACAATAGTGACAGCTTATAAGTAAAATTTATATAAAATGTTTTATAAATGGCATTTACCACCTACTAGATTAGCTAAAATATTTTCAAATATGTCTAATGAATGCTAGAAATGTGTAAAAAATGGAGACATAATATCATGGATGGTGGACTTATGATAAAGCTGAAATGTTTTGGATTAAAATCCATATTTGGCTTGTCACATGGTTAAAAAAGCAGATAGTCATTAAACCAGAATTGTTTTTACTAGGTATTGTACCAGAGGATTTAAGTCAACAAAACACTTATCTAATGCTACACATTTTGACAGCAGTGAGGATTGTATGGGCACAACATTGGAAAAAGAAAGAAATACTGATAGACAAAGGAATAATTAAGAAGATTTTGGAATGCCCAGAAATGGACAGACTAACAATGAAAATTAAAAGAAAAGAGGACTCACAATACTATCAAACATGGAATCTGTTCTATCAATGGCTAGAGAAGAGAAACAAAGAATAAGGCCTAAATTTACTGTAATATGAATATTACGAGAACCTATGCAGCACGATGTCTAATAAGTACTGTTTATTTTTTTCTTGTTATACAGAAAATAAGAAAATGTACTAAAACTGTATAACATTGAAACTGGACTTTGGATCAGCACTAAATTTGGCCTAGCTGTAGCAGACACTTTTTCCCTTCTCTGTGCCAAATTTGGAGAAATTGATGCAAAGGGTTCACAGATTATATTTAAAAAGTAAAAGTGTTTTACCCCCACTGTGTGTTTTACCCCATTGTAGGGCATTGTAAAAAAAAAACACCCCTCACATCTGTTTAACTAAATTCAACTAAATTGAGTAACAGTCCTTCAGAAAGTGATATTTTGCCATATATTTCCAAGGTATTGTCATACAATTTTGTTAGGCATATCCAAAATATTTCTGCATTACAGAAGTATGGAGCCCTGGATGATTTTAATAAACATCTCTCAAACAAGGCCCCAGACACAAGTCTTCAAAGGTGAAATCAACTGCAGGTCTGGGGAAATCTGGGTACTCTAGTGAGAGTTCAGATTTGACTTGATTGAGTACCCACTTCTCTGCTTTAATTAGCAGATTTTTTGTCCCTGTTTTCTGCCTTTTAGTTACATAAAATGGATGATTTTGACCTTGGTTTCTCTGCTAATTCTTACAAAAATCATAAGGTGATGGAAAAATATGTGCACAATGATTGTAGAGTTTTTGGTCCAATATAGCAGTTCTTTCTCACTTTGTTACTCCAAGAAATGGGTTTAGAAACTGGAAGATGGTTTCCTAGTCTGCATTCTGTGGAAAGTGCATGGCAACACTAGTTTACCTGAAAGGTTAAAGGTCAAAATTATATACTCATTGTATACTCATTGTTTTTAGCTTAAAATATT
>JAHTLZ010000204.1:63718078-63733134 GCA_023846285.1 Phrynocephalus versicolor | reverse complement strand
CAAAATGTTAAAATAGGAAAATCAGCCAACATGTTGATGATCAAAAGGAGTTAAGGAGAAATCAATAGCCAGATAGTATCAAACTGTATAATTTGTAACCTAGCTTTAAAAGTTAATTTTAAAATATGATTATTTTATATTTATATTTATATTAAAATATAATTATAAATCATATGATAAAAAGTATATATTTATCTATGCATTTCTCAAAAGTATGGGGAACTGTGACCACAAATAGCACATATCTATTCCACAACCAGGATCGTCCACACTTGTGTATTTCCATTGAGATATCACAATATTGCATGAGAACTCCATCTGAAGAAGTGAGTTAAAGTCTGCAAAAGCTGATGCCAAATAAAACATGGTATAAGTTTAATAGCTTACTAGATGGTTCAATGAGCTAGGTCCCTGGATATGGAGCCAGAAGTTGGTGATTTTATACACCATGCCTTGTAAGAGAAAGGCCAGCCCATGTAACCTTGGGCAAACAGTCCTAAAGCAATTCCAGAAGAAGAATATAGTAAATTACTCCTGAGTAAAAGCAAAAAGCAAAGTGTTCTGCTTATATACTGCCCCATACCACTTCAAATAGTCTCTGGGTGGTTTAGAGATTTTTAATCACAGTATGCAGGCTACATATTGCCCCCCCCCCAGCAAGCTGGGTACTCATTTTATCGACCTCAGAAAGATGGAAGACTGAGTCAACCTTGAACCTGCTACCTGGGATTGAACCCCAGGTCGTGGGGTTTTACCTGCGGTACAGGCATTTAACCACTGCACCACAGGGCTCCGTATAGTACGGAGTACCGTATTATATACATTGGACACTCTGGAAAGAGATGTCACATGTTGAATGTTAGTTGTTTGACATATTGCAACTCTTTGTTCTCAACATGGTTACCCAAAGAAAAGTAATGAGTATTCCCAGTGACATGTTCCTTTCAGGTTTAAAAAGGAATTCTGCCAGGCTGCTCTACAGCTGCTTGTATTGGTGACAAAGGTTCCCTTCTATGAACTCTTCCTTGTATGAACAGCATCAAAGAATGAACCGCACATAGAACAAACCATTTAGTGCATAGTTTTCATCAACAGGATACTGGTCTATCTAGCATTCATACCCACTGTAACTCTGTGAATATCTACTGTTCATATTTGGTAGCTGCTGGGCACTATAACTTGACCTAGCAAAAACATAACACTTGGGAAGGTTTCCCCTTTAAAGCTGTAAATCTTGAAAGGTCCCAGTCAACAGATTATCTAGAATGTGTAGTGTGCTCATGAGGTCAGTGACAGCTACTAGAACACTACTCAGAAATTTAATAATGAGAGTGCAGAATATTTTAACAGCTGGATATAGATATATATCATCATTTCTCTATTCCCCACTCTCTCTGATGATCGTTGCATGGGATTTGATTGGTTGTGTGATGCAAGTATATATAAGCTCTTTTGTTTTAAAAGTCTTGTGCCTGTAGTGTTTCTGACAAAATATACTCCAAATAGAAATATTTAACATTAGCTCCATTGCAGAGCTAACATTTTCACAATCCAGAGGGATGTGGCAGCATGTCTCACTTTGTCTTCCATTTTTTTATTAATCTTACACAATCACTTGTCAAATAAAAGAATGGACTGAAGATATATCAAGGATCAAAGCTGCAATTCAATGGACCTCTTCTGGACATAAGCCAAGATGAACTCACTGAGACTGAAATCCTAACTAGATAACCAGTTTTACCAAATGAATCTTTTTGGTGAATATGGCTAAAGCTACACCCTAGGCCTATTTTCTATATAGCGGCCAGCCATTCCATGTGGGAGTGGGGTCCCTTTTCTCATTACCACAATAAATAAATAAATAAATAAATAAATAAATAAATAAATAAATAAATAATCCCCCTTTCAGTCTTTTGGATTCCTTTCTCACAAAGTAAGAGGATAGCAACGAGTGTGTGACGAATCAGTTCAGTGATGGGCTCAGCTCTTCCTTTTGCTGAGATCGGATTTCCACTTTCTATCTGAATTTATATTTATTTATATATTGGTATAATGGACTGTTGATCTGTTCAGAATTCCACACTGAGAGGAGACACCAGAAAATATACCACCCCTCTCGATCAGCTCAGTTGAGCAAATTTTACTCAACTGTTGTTATGCTTTTAGAATTGTGTCCATCTGGGATTATGGGAGGATGATCATTGGCATGGGTGTTGATTAGTTGTGTAATGCAATTTGTGCCCCTTACCCCTTCATAGTAGTGTTGTTTTTGATGGAGAACTGAAAATGGAAAGTGAATGTCAGTGTTCAGTTGGAGTAGGACAGAACTTCTCTTAAAAAGTAGGGGGCAGGTCAGTCCTTAATGTTCAGTACTGGAGCACTGAGTTCACTGAGGGACAGTCATGTATGTCTCTATTTACCTGGTGCTGAAAAAGAGTAACAACTTCTTCCTTCTGTCAGGAATAGGTACATGGCAGACAGGTACAAACAGGGCCTGGAAACTACTTTTTTGGGGGCCATGACTCCCAGAATCCCACAGTGCAATCCAAAGAAGTAACATTTCCAAGCTGTGAATACAACATGCCATTTGGCATAGTAAGCCTATCAATTAATATTCAGTTTGTTTCTTGATAGAAATTGGACAGGTTTGCAATTTTGTAAATAAATGATTTGGAAAGAACCTACAATTGTACAATTTGCATAGGAAGGAGACCACAGCTGCCAGATTCACACACACACCCATAGTTATAGGTAACTTTTTTAAAAAAAAATCTGCAGTATATATGACTCTTAACATGTATTTATGTTCCTCATGACTTTAGAAATGAAATATCATTTTCTGTTACATGTTATATTTAATTTTATTTAGATAGTTTCAACATATGGCCCTCCTCACATCATATGAAACTCTGGAAATATAATGTCTCACTGCTGGACATTTTTTTCCTCAAAGACTAGACCTTAGTCTCATTCCCACTCTTTGTCTTCCTGCAATTGTAGTTTTAGCTCTGGGAATAATGTCCCAGATCTGCTACCTATTTTATCTGCTTGTTCTCTTTTTTCCTTCTTCTCCCCATCACTTTCCCTCCTGTATTAATATTTATGAATTAATCATAATCATCATCTTCTTAGATTGAGTCCAACCTCTGTCAAGGCGACACCGTGAGGAATTGTACTTCTGGATTCAGAGGGTGAGTGGGGAGAAAGTCAGGGGAAGATACCAACCACTTTTATCGCAGGAGGAAGCACAGTGGGCTGGATATAGACATGCTTAGAACAGACCCATGGAAATGCAGCAGGCTTAACTGAGTCATGATTCAAGGCCTGTATTTCTCTATACAGGTATGTCTAATTTTGACTAATTCTGAATTCAGCCCATGGAAACATGATTGAGCTGTGAAACATCTGCAACGTCTTGAACCTATGTTGCTGCCTTGTCTTTTTGAGCAGCCATTTTCAACTGTGGTCCCTGGAGGACCCTAGAACATTTTAAGGGGGAGGGGGCAGAGACTGGAAACAATTCTCCACAGACTACCTTAAAAGGTTCATTATGCATCATGTACAGTCCTGATTCAGCTTGTATTTCTTTCATATTATGCTTATGGCTATGTCCCGCCCCCCAAAAAAGTTTGAGAATATGTGCTTTATAATTTTCATCAAAACAAAAAATAGGGAAAAGTTTAAATATATATTTCACACTAGTAATCCTAGTTCATAGTACAGTACATATTGTTGTAAACCACCCAGAGTGACTTTGTCAGATGAGCAGTATATAAGCCAAACAAAGAAACAAAGAAACAACAACAACAATGGCAACAACAATGATGGCAACAATGACTACTACAACAACAACAACTTCCTTCCTTCCTTCCTTCCTTCCTTCCTTCCTTCCTTCCTTCCTTCCTTTAACAGAAATTTGGAATAACTAATAATAAAAACTAATAGAAGGCTCAACTTGTGGATATTGATTTTACCCACATGCATCTCCTTACATCATGAATTAATGTAAACGTCAAAGTGGAAGTAGCTGGAAATGGAGAAATCAAAACATGCCCAGCTCCATAAAACAATGTATACTATTTTCCTAACATGTCTTTCCCCCCCACTTGCTTATGCTAAAGTATGAAAGACAAGAACAGGTAATGTCTAAACCTCATGCATATTTGCATAGAGGCATTATCACAGCCAGATAGGATAGGACTGGAGAAATATGCAGCCCTTGGAAATGGCTTAAATGCACATACATTTTGTAATGAGTGACTGCAAGGAAACTCAAATGAATTATAATAAAATATGGAGTTTTTAAAAAGGAAAATAACCCAAAGCATAATGTTGCTGAGGAGACATTTAACAGTTTTACACTGCTTGCTATTGTCAAAGTAAATAACTCCCAAAGACAAACTTACAAAATGGCTTTAACACTAATGTGATGCAGAAAGTCAGCCATTTAATTTGTTAATTAGTATTATGCCAGAAACTATCTATTCAATATGAAGCAAATATGTTTACAATCTTAGCTGCCATCTGTTTAATAGATGGGAGAATACTTTGCTGCAGATTCTTAAAGAGTGGTGTTTAAAAAATGTTCCACAGTTAGTGGAACAAGATGATGGCACAGGATTATAGGCATAAAAGGTTGTGGAAGATTTTTATTTTTTGCCCAACAAGGTACCCCTTGCTATTCCAGGTTAGAGATTACCTAGTAACAAATGCTTGCCAGTTTGATGTGAGAGATATATACAAGGCAACTTCTAAAATGGTAAAGTGCAACACTGTGTCTTGACTTTTAGTCTATAGTTTCAAAACACTTTTTAGAATGTGAATTTTTATAATCAGAAATTATAAGAGAAGGGGGGAATCTTCCAAGCAGAATCTGTAACTGTGCACTGGATGAGTCATTAAAATGAATTCTTCATGCTTGTTCATGCAATTTTTTATTTTTTAAAAAGAGTCCTTATACATCATTTTAAAATGTAGTTAACATTGAGACAATAAACCTATATTTTATCTAAGCAGCTATTGTTGTTGATTTGCAGGTTCTGCTGTATTTTTGATAATATTTTTTCACAACTATTTTGATTTTTTTTTAAAAAAATGTCCCTCCCATCTTCATGCAATTCTTATGATACAGATCGTGTTGTTCTGCCAGCCAATTTCTATGTTTAATATTTAGTTCCAATTCTTAAAAATACTTTTACCTTCATAGAACTTATATTTGAAATCATCTGTATCAAATTTCACATGAATTTTACTGTGCGGAAACAAACTGTTCAGTGAGTACTAGAAGGGGAATAAACATGATAAAGCTCTTAAAATACATACCAACCCCACTATAAATTGTACTGCTGCAGTTCTGTCTTACAGACCTGTAAAAAGGTAAATGTAAAGGTCCCCCCCTCACATGTGTGCTAGTCATGTCCAACTCTAGGGGTGGTACTCATCTCCATATTCAAGCCAAAGAACCAGTGTTGTGCAAGTCCATGGCCATGTGGCTGGCATGGCTGCAAGGAAACACTGTTTCACCTTCCCGCTTTTTATGGCAGTACCTATTTTTCTGTTTGCATTTATATGCTTTCGAACTGCTAGGTTGGCCATAGCTGGGGTTAACAGCGGGAGCTCACTCCGCTGCGTGGCACCCAGGATTTGAACCACTGAGCTGCCAACTTTGTAGCCAACAGTTTTCAGTGCTCTAGCCCGCTGAGCCACCATATAAATTATTTGACCCGTCTTTCTGTGTCTTTGTGCAAAACTCTTCTGAACTGAGTGCTACCTGAATCTGGCATCAATGCAGCACTGCTGCAAACTAAAGTGCGCCAATTACTGTGTTCTGAAATTAGAGTTACTGTCATTATCATCACCCAATAAAATTAATTTAAAACAATATTTCAGGTAACTTGACTGCAGGGATGTTTACAGGTTCATGGGATGGGAGGCAGGGAAATGGTTAAAGCAACAACAGAATTTAAGGACTATTTATTTAGGGAATAACCAACTGATTATTCTCTCTCTCTTTCTCTTCCACCCTCCCAATCTTCAGTTGTTTTTGATAAGAGTTTATCAGTAAAAGGAATCCATTTCTAATCCTGATTCCTAAATTCCATGTTGCCCCTGCACTTCCTTAAGGTCTCCTTTTGTAGGCATACAGCGGAGCAAAGGTGATGAGGTGGGAAATATTCTTTAGTGACATGTTAAAACCCTTGTCCTACTAGCTGAGTGAGTGCATGTTTGGATGACAGAATTGGACAAGTGCTTCCGTATTGCCGGCCTAAGTTGTTGTGTCGGCGCACTCAGTTTGAAAATGGTTTTCTCTTTTTAATTTCATCTGTTTTGCTGTGGGGAACTGACCTCGTGAGCTTTTCTGATCCTTAGGGGAAATTCTCTTCTGAGCCAGCCGTGTCTGTGTGTAAACAATGCCCCTTTGTGACATGACTGCTTCTCTTAAGTTTTATTTCTCTCTCTTTCTTCCTCAATGCCCCCCCTCTCTCTCTCTCTCACACACACACACACACTGCCTGTATGCCTCAGATTCTGAGGCAGGGTGGAGTGGGTGAGAATTTACTCCTTAGCTTGAAATAATAGGATTCAACTGCTCTCTAATGTTCCCAACAATGATGGAGGCTTAACCCCTTAAAATATTTGCCAAATATATAAAGTGGTGGTGGGTTGGCGCGGGGGTGGGGGGAGAGACACACAACTGCTGAGGTCAGGAACTCAACATCTGTGTTTTGGCTGCAAGGGGTGTTTGTATGTGCAAACCAATAAAAAGGGAGGGTTGAATTAATTGTGTTTGTAAGATAACAAGGTTTAGTTACAGAGGCACCTGACTCCTTCAAACCTTCTGGATACAAACATAATAGTCCAGTAGTAGACATTACAGGATTAAATCCATTGTAACATTCTAAAAATCAATTCATCTGTTCCTAATAGTGTTTCAATAGTATCCTAGTAACCTCTCCTGTGAAACTTCATATGGTTCGTATTTGTAAGCACTTTTTTTTTAAAAAAAGTCTTGCATTGAAGAAGAGAAAGAGAAAAGAAAGAAAAATAGGGAGGGGGGAAGCTTGTGTTAAATCTCTTCACAGAAATTGAACTGCTGGAAGAGGAGCAGGTTCCAATGTGGGCAAGTGTATTTGCCAACATGCCATATGGGACCCATGGTTGGGACTTTTTTTTCCTAGAATAATTAAATGTTGATGGCAGAGTTCAAATGGATCATTAAAATTCAAAAGTGTAAGAAACAGATTTTTTCTTATGTTGCTGAACGCTCCAGAGGGCTGAATAGCTAGCAGAAGTGAGGCAGGCTGCAACAGTGATCAGCGTGGGCTTGTGATAGTACTAATTTGATCATAATATAGTCATCTCTGAAGATTACAGCTATTCAATTAAATATTCTAATTAACCTGAAGTATTAGGCAAATGATACTAATTACAAATATTCTCCTGAGATTTGCAGCAATGAAAATCCCCCTCGCAACTGATACTTCTAGCCAATGTTTCGTAACACAATGTCCTATATCATAGGCTTTCAGAATATTAAAATGCAGTTAATTTGCCTAAACCTCATTTGTTTAATGGCATTAGCATTTTGTTTGAAATTGTAATAAACGTACATCCCGCTTTCAAGTAAAATTTAAAATGAGTGTACTCTTGGGGTAACTTAAGATTCCTGTTTACAGACCTAGCACTTTATCCAGTCAGCGGAACAGTTTGAGCTTAACTTTCAGCCATTAAACATATTGAAATTGTTTTAAAATGCTAATAATTTGTCTTTTCAAATAAGAAAAAAGGGATATTTTGCAGTAAAATTTCATTATCTTACCCATGTGACCAGTTTCCTACTGTGAGGACTCTAATGCTTGAACTTTCCCAGTAGTTTTTTTTCCTCTTTTCTTCTTTCTCTGTAGAATGTATGTGTGTTTTTCCTCCCCAGGCTTTTGCTGATTATTATTTTGTTGAGTTTCTTTCTTTCTTTCTTTTTTTAATTGTGTCTCAAAATAAAGCCGTCTCAACACTTTGTAATGCATGTACCCCGATCCATTTACTTTTTTAAAATTTCGCATCATCCACCAAATGTTAAGAATAAGTTATTAACCCTATATTTAGACACACATTATTTGTAACTCTTCAATGGCCTGTCATGTTCCTTCCATTTCACAATGTTATGTTACCACCACTGGAGCCGGTGAATGAATTCCCTGACACAGGCCTTGCACTGAAGAGTGAAGCCTGAGGCTGGGCAGTAAAAATTCAAACTGTAGTGGGAGCTCAAACAAATTGGATAGTCCTCCATGTCAATATTTTTGGCATTTAGACAACTTACATAGCTGGGAATGCTATGAACCACCTAATTGACATCTAGCTTCCTGTATGGTGGAAATTAGTTATAGTATGAACTCTTGTCTCCAGCAGTCCATACCAGGTTCTAGGTTGCCAACTGAAAGGAACAAAACCTTAACTGACTCTGTGGATATGTTTGTGAATGCGTTTACCTCGCCAAGTTGAAAGGCTAAATCCAGAATAGGAAATCCCCACTACAAAGTAGTATTGGATGGGAGCACTGAGTGTGCATTTAGGAAAGTAGGAGTGCAGGAGGTTGTGAAACCTCTTACACAACCAGTTGCACAACTGCACTGGATGCCATCTTGCAACTACTCTGAAAATAAGCAAACATATGGCTGACCTTGTACTACCAAAATGACATCACTGGACACAAGTGTTTTATCAGAGTGTCATAGTTTTATCAGAATGAAAAGGCTGTTAATACAAACAATAATTCATTTCTTTAATCTGTTTGCCAGCCAGCAACTAGGTACAGTATTCAGCATTTTTCTGTCGAGCAACAGAAGTGCATTTCAAAAAAGAAAAAGCAACGAAGCATAAAATCACAGAGTAATGGCGCTGGGACCCACAATGACCATCTAGCCTAAACCATTTGTTAAATTCAAAATACTAATCTCAGAATTGCAGATCTCAAAGGGACTCAATGGATCATCAAGCCAACCTCTATCAAGGAGGTACAGTGGGGAACTGAACTCCCAACCTCAGATACTTATACCACTGAACTATTCCAGCAGTCAGCCCTAGACAGAAAGTAGATTCAGAAGAATGAAACATAATATACCGTTAATATAGGATAATCTAACTTTAAATGGGTAAAGGGCATGCAACAAAATCTGACATCAAGTGGTTAAACTCTTTTATAGCTTGAAACATGACTTTGTCGGAATAGCAGATATGAGCTGTGGTTCTTTCTTCCTCAAAGAGGTTAGTTAGTTGGTTTTGTGGAACCATTAACCTCTCAGAAGGATGTCCATATATACTAGCAGTTAAAGAAGCCTTCCAACCTGTGATCAGTTTCCATTCAGACTGATTTTAGGAAGGGAGTTAAAAACATCTTTTTGGACTGGCAATGATTCCCTGCTGTATTGCATTTAATGATGTTCTTGATATTTTATTGGTTTGGGTGTAGATTTTCTTCATTTTAACAGTTTTATAATGGGACTGGTTTATACAATGTTAGGGTTTTTAGTGAAATATGGTTTATTATGTTTATTCTTTTTTTTTTTTTAAAAAAAAGTATGTTTGCTCCCTTAACTACTATATTTTAGTAAAAAGCCAAAAAAAAAATAAATGTAAAACTGTTAATAACTGTATAAACACAGTGATACCTTGTATAAAGGAATTAATTTGCTCCAAATGAAATTATGTTAAGCAAATTTTCATTTGTACAAATTTCCCATAGGAATGCATTAAAAACAGATTAATCCCTAATTGTGACCATTTTTCTGTTGTATGGATTTGCCCCATAGGTGATTCTGTTAAGTAATTTTCCCCTATCTCCAGAAAGTTTTTCCTTTAAACAGATTTTCTGTTAAACAAACCACTTGTTATACAGGGGTCTGCTGTATATATAATAAATATAATAAATTTAGGTGTGCAGGGTGTAGATTACAATTGTGTAGATGAACCTCTGCCCTCTCCTCCAATACTTTGCACTGTGAATGGTCTAGCTTATACATGAGCAAATGCTTAGAAGATTAGGTGCCAAGGTTATCCAAGGGTTTCACTGTGTATAGCTCTTACCTATGACCAATTAAAGCCTCATTTTATGTAGTTTTGCTTAGTTTGTGTGAAAGCCAACATTTAGATGCTGAGACTGGGGGGAGGGTGAACTTATGGCCCTCTACATATTTGTAGAGGGCCATGCTGCAGGAAAAAGGTCACCCAAATCTTGCACTAGCAGTGGTGAATAAACAATGTTACCATATTTCAAAGCCTGTACCAAAATGGAGATGCACGTTGACTCCAGTTCAAATTAATTTTCTCTGAGATCTGTATATAACTGAGGATTTTGGCAGGTCCTTTGGAAAAAAGGAACTCATGATTGTTTCTAATTTGGCAGGCAGGTAAAACACAGTCCACTCAGTGCTGGATTGGAACAGCAAGGGAATTTTCCTTTCATTTTGAAGAATTCGTAGAATGTTAGGATTTTTCTTCTTGAGACTGGAAAAATATTAAAGTTTATTTGGGAAAAAATAAGTACTAGAGCAAACTAAACATGCACAAGCATGGAAGTTTATATATTGGTTCATAATAACCCAACAAAATCCAAAATCCACAAACTGTGCCCTTGCTAGTTACTTTTTTCCTTTTCCTTTTTCTGTTGTTCTCTATTTGATTTGAATTGTGGTGGTTTTTAATTGGTTTGTGTTGTTCTATTTGTAAATTGCCCAGAGTTCCCCTTTGGGAAAATCGGTGCAGTATATAAATTTAAATAAATAAGCAATAATTTAATTGGGCTCAAATATAATTTTATATCCCCCTTCCATTTCTTCCTGATCTCCAGCCTTTTTTAAATTTCCTATCATTACAGTTCAGAAGAACTAAGTTCATACGCTATAGTGGAAATACGGCAGGTCCTAATGAAGGTGTAAAATCCCTGTGAAAACTGACTTTGTTCCCTAAATTTCACAATATGAGTTCTTGCCCATCGTTTCTCTCAATAGAATGACCAAACTGAAATGTAGGCAGTAGCATATTCTCTATTGCTGCTTAGAAGATATACATAAGGCTTGGGTGAACGTTTATATAAAGCCAACAAAGATATGTCATCATGTGCCTACAGAAGGAGTAACATGATACAAGCCGTATTTATGCAGTGAGTTAGTGCAATGCAATGATCTATGGGAAAGTTCTCTCACAGGGGAGTGCATCTAGTGGAGTGATTTACTTTTGTGAAGGAAATGAATACCCTCATGTAATAAAATTGTCATGTACCACATTGATCTCCTTGCTACAGAGGAAGTGAAGAGGAACTTAAATTTATATAAAATGAATATAATGGAATAATAAACAGAGAAGGAGTAGATATTACAAAGTGATGTACACCATTTACAAGGGAAATAAATAGAATGGAGTGATCCGCTTTTATAAGGGAAGGACATTTAAAGGAGTGATATTCACATTTATAGGAGAAAAGAGCCTTATAGGCTGTGTTTTGGTTGTTTTTTTTTAAAAAAGGAGAAATGAAAGCACAACCATACTGTGCTTTATCAAAGATGAAGGCCATTATCCAAAGAGTGAAGAGCAAAGACAAAGTGAAGGATGACAAAGTACTTTCCATTTCAAGAAGGAAGAAAGCTGAGTATTTCAAGCAAAAATTAACACAGCCAAAAAAAATAGGGCTTCCAACCCTTTGAAGCACAAAGGAAGATAAAAGAGTACCCTAATACCAACCTAGCAAGGGAATTTTAAACCAGCTTTTCCTTACATCTTTTCTATCACTCCGGATGGACATTGATCACAATGGCAATTTCAAATCGCCTAACAACAGCCTCCATATCTAGCATGGAGAACATTAACCAGTTTCAGATTCTTAAAGCATCCAGATTTTGAATCTCACATCCTTTGAATCAAATGAATGAGGAAAATTATGAGGTCTGAACAATTTCACATGTGAACCAGAAACTTATGTGAATGATGCACTCCAAATCCTTTAACTGAATGAGCTGATTTATCCTTTTTCTCTCAGATACATTTTATCCCCCTTCCTTCCTTCCTTCCTTCCTTCCAGTTCCCAAGTTATTTCCTTCAAGCATATAAAGAGATATTGAAAGTATGACACTACTTATCCCAAAATAAATTTCACAAAATGATTCCTCCTCCTATCCACCTAACTATATGCACATTATCCATCTGCTGTCTCACTGTGAGGTTAGGTGACATTTTTATATCCTTTCATTCCTTGAAGAGTAAAACTTCTTGGGTCCTACATGTGAATTTTAGTTTCATTGTGATCAACTATTTAATACAGCAGATACAGCACAAATTACATTGTGCTGTTATGATAACCAGTCATCGCCTATTTTTGTGCACAGAAGCATTCCTATAAGGTTGCTTCACCAGTTTTTGTGCCACAAAACAATTAAACAGTAGATCTCAATAGCATTTTTGCCAGTACTGCAATCTGTGATGCTATGGTTTCTTTTCCATCCATTTTCCTCCTAATTCCCCTTTCCATAATTACAGCTTGCTCTTTTACTCTCTCTGATGCCACTCCAGTGGCCAGCAGGGGTTACAGTCATAACTTTGCATTCTAAACAGGCAACCTTACGCCAATTGGGGCAGCCAAATTGTTGCTTCTGATGATATCTGGCAGGGAGCTCCCACTCTCAAGGGTCACAAAATCAGCACAAGCATACCTATATTTGTTGAAGGGGAAACAGAGAATTCAGAGAGCACTTTTAACTCAGCTCTTATGAATGTTTATATTGACCGATTATACTTCAGTTTAGTAATCCCTTCTGTGGGAAAAAAAATCAAAAGACTTCCACCACGAGAATGAATTCTCTTATTGAATTATACTCTGACATATTCAAAATTAAGACATGCAAATCTAATGAAAGTTCACTTTCTTGAGACAGCCCACTCCTGGGTGTTATGTAGAGTTTTAAAAGCTTACTTTTTTTCAGACCACAGCTTCCAGCCAGTCGCAGAGTTAGATTTACATAAAAACGAAGTAAGCTGCTGCTTAGAGCCTTAGATTGGGGGGGGGGGGATGCTAAAGACTTCCCCTTTCCCAATTCTGTATTTTGGAGGGGGATTACAAATGAGTAGCTCATATTTATTTGTCCCCCCTCCCCGTGTTCAGAATATTTCACACAATCTTATCAGTGATATATATGCACCTCACAAGGTAGCTTTATATTAGAAATGCACAAATATTTTGTCAAACCAGCTAGCTAAATGAAACATATCCAGTTCCAGGGATCTTCCACACAGGCTAGGAATATAAGGCATGTGACATACAGAGTTATAATCAGTAATAAGAAAAATCCAGAATATTTAATTGAAGGTGAGACAAACACCCACTCAGTTGTAGTTTCCCTTAACAAAAATAATAAAAGCAAAACTGCTAATTTTCAACAACACAGAGACACATCCATTTGTACATTATCTAACCATCAAGTCTGTATATTCTCAAAGAAGAAATATTATTAGAAGCTGTCTATCTTGGTTTTTAATAGGTTCTTAGCACTAGAGCACCTACAATAGAGAACGATCTATTAGCGACGGAGAAACAATTCTGCTCTGAATGGAATCAGTATGAAGGCAGGCAAGTGTGAAAAGCTGCAAAGTAACTATTTTGTTACATGTTTTTATGACATAATTATATTGATCTGAAAGACATTCATCCAGAACCACAGCCTATTATACCCTACAAAATAACGAAAGCCTGTATAATCTTTTCAATCACTTGATATTCATGGTCTTATTCAAAGGTCTCTGAATATGTCATGTGTGTAATACCAATGCAAAATTTGGCACCATAGTCACTACTGGCAATATGTTTCAATAAGGTAATTTTCTTGCTGCCGAGGAAAATCAGCGGGGTGCAATCCTGAACAAAAACAGAGTATGACATCTTATTCAAGCATACATCTGGAGGACAAAACTATACTTTATTAAAGGAAAATGGGATTTCAGGATTGTTTTGACAAGCAGTAAAAATGCTCACCTCACTTTACATACAGTATGGAGTTTAAATTTAAAGCCCCAGTAGAAGATTAATGTGAAACCCTTTTCGTTCAATTATGTAAAGTACAAAAGAGACTAATACTATTTTCTATATGATGCACTGAAATTTGTCATAATTATAAATATTTTATACAAGTGCATACACACATACAATCTATTGTTTTAAATGTGGTAGCATTCTGCTTTTTCAAATATACATCAATTTGATTTCTATATGGGCGGTAAATTAGTCTATCTTAGCATTATTAGTTTTAGATAGCTAAATTGTATTTTTAAGTGCTAATATCCTTCAAATGCTGCATTCACCTGCATATTGTGTTTGAATATTAGCTGCAAGTGATACACTTGTAAAATTCAGAGCATTTCTTTATTTATTTCAAAAAGAGAGTCTTCCCAAACCAGCATACAATATAAATTACACAATCTAACAGATTTGTAAAATCACAAATGATTTTTAAGTAAACTGTTGAGGCCACTGAAGTCAAATAAATAGTTAAAACAAACAAAATCCAAAACTTAAACAATAAATGCACCATCCATAGTGGGGGGGGAAATAAAAACCTATAAAAGCAGAGCCTGTTTGTCTGACCATTAAATCCAAAAGCTTGAAATCTGGTGTGCATAATAAGGTGCTCTTCATGTTATTAAATCACACCAATTAATTTCCACTATCTTACCAGACCCAGAAATCAAATCAGACAAAATACAGAAATCTAGAATATTTGGGTCTGATAATAAAAAATAAAATGGGCAGATTGTTATATTTGCTCATTCAAAGTAAAATAAATGGGGAAAGAAGTACAGGAATGGGGAAAATATATTAAATTAATAATCTGTGAAATAGTCCTAAAAGGCACCAAAACATTATTACTTTGATATGCCACAGCTAAACTTAAAAACCTATAATGGCATTCATATTATTGTGGGAGAGTAGTAGTAGTAGTAGTAGTAGTAGTAGTAGTAGTAGAAGAAGAAGAAGAAGAAGAAGAAGAAGAAGAAGAAGAAGAAGAAGAAGAAGA
>JAHTLZ010000204.1:63695458-63717604 GCA_023846285.1 Phrynocephalus versicolor | reverse complement strand
TACATACATACATACATACATACATACATACATACATACATACATACATACATACATACATACATACATACATACATACAATACTTAAAATAACATATTGAAACTAGAGATGATGGTTTCATTTCATTTTTTGGTTCATTTCATTTTTTTGTTTTTAATGATTTTTAAAGAAAAATTCATTTTATTTTTTTGTTTTGTTTTGTTTTTGTTTTTCCCCCACTTTACACTGTGTGTCTATCTGTCTCTACAATTTTTATAAAAATATTTTAATTTTTTTTGGAAAAAAATAAGAAAAATAAAAAATTAATTGAAATAAATAAAATATTTAAATAAATAACAACAATATTGTTGTTATTATTTGTTAATGTAGCTCAAGCTGACTTACTGGTGGATTGTGGACATCAATGTTTGAATTTGGATCAGCCAGCCATATATTATTTAATAATTATGTTGTTGGTTTTTAAATAATTTTATACCCAAAGAAGGAAGCCACCCACAGAGGCAGTGTTTTGGGGTCCAAGATTCCCAAAAGGCATTAGACACTTACTAAGGCAGGCAGAGAGTTAAGGGCTACCCGCAAAAGGGCTCCAAGTCACCTAAAGGCATCTGAGTAGCTCCAATCCCTTGACCCCACTGAGGCAGGCAGAGAGTTTAGGGCTCCCCCCAAAAGGGCTCCAAGTCACCCAAAGGGCAGCTGAGTGGCTCCAACCTCTAGAACCAAGGCATGGCAGAGTGTGTGTTTTGGGCTCATACAAGGCTTTAGAGCAATTGAGCCCTCCCTGGGACTGGCCAAGGAAGGCCTGAAACATTGGGCCTCTGTAGACCCGAATAACCAGAGAAAGTAGGCAGGCAGGGCAGGCAGGTAGGCAGGCAGGCAGCCAGGGAGGGAGGGAGGCAGATAGGCAGTGGCACAGGTACAGGAAGGACATATGGGTTGTGGGGAACAACCCCAACATGGAAAGGTTGAACATGATGCAGGTCTAGATGTGAGTGGTGTGGCCTCAGTATGTCTCCCATGTGAGAGAACACCTGCTTACTTTGGGTGCTGTTGGGGGGGGGGATAGAGAGGAGGTCTAATGCCAGACTCGATAGTGTGGGCCAGATCTCTACCTTTCTGGCCCAGTATCAGAGGGAGTCTGATGTTAGGTGTTGCAGGGGCTCGGCCATCTACTCCTTCACCATGGTCCAATCAAGGTCCTGTTCCTCTGCCTCCCTTCCCTCCACTGAGCAGGAGACTGCCATTGATAGGGCAGTGACCAAGTATATGGATGGAAGTGTACTTGGCCTTTGGGTGTACCCGGAAGAGGAGGACCCTTGGGATAAGCCTGCCTCGCTCTGGCTGCCTTGCGTCCTTGGCAGCACCTGCCCTTGCGCTGCAGCAGCCCTGCAAACCTCACAGCATAGCTCTGCCTTCCATGCATGGAGGTCCACAAGGCTGCCTGCCAAGGACCCCTTGAGGTTCGCAAAGGCAAGCCAGCTGGTAACCCTTTCCGTGGTGGTGAATCCCATAGCAGTGTGCTGAGAGGGGAGTGCCCTCACCTTCTAACTCAGCTCCTTTGCCGGCGTCGGTGAGGCTCCACAGCAACGAAGGCAGACATTGGTGGTGAGTCCTCCTCAGATACTCTTCTCTGCTGCCACTGCTGCCTTCCAGCTGGGAGGTGGTGAGGAATACCATGGCAGGGGGCTGAGAGGGGAGTGCTGAGCTGATTTCAGCACTCTTCGGCAGTGGGTCTCTTTGGCGGCAGTGGAGGTGACGGGATCTCCCACCAGGCCCGGTTGCCCTCTCTGGCTGGATTGGCTGGGCAGTGGTGGCAGTGGCTCTTTGGTGGTGGTGGTGGCGGTGGTGGTGGCAGTGGCCTTTGGCAATGGGCCTCTTCAGTGACAGCAGTGGTGGAGGTGACAGGGCCTCCCACAGGGACCCCTTGCCCTCTCTGGTAGGGCTGGCTTGCAAGCCCAGAAGGTAAGGGAGCCATTTTATAGCAGAATGAAATGGTTCATTTTAAATGGGGGAAAACTATTTTGTTTCATTTGTAACAAAAGCTCCTTTGTTTTGTTTTAAGAACATAAGAAGAGCCATGCTGGATCAGGCCAAAGGCCCATCTAGTCCAGCTTCCTGTATCTCACAGTGGCCCCACCAAATGTGTCCGGGAGTGCACGAGACTAGATATCTGTCTCTTCATACCACTCCTCTGCACCTGGTCCTTGAAGTATCCCAGTTTTAAGCCTGGAAATTAGGCATATCCATAATGGTTTGTAACCTGTGATGGACTTCTCCTCCAGGAATCTGTCCAATCCCCTTTTGAAGGCATCGTTTCGTTACTTAATGAACCAATGAATCAGTGTTTCATTTTTCATTTGGTGCCCATCCCTAATGTCATCCACTTGTCTGACTTTGGCCTCAAAATATTTCTGAGTGACCTGCAAGGGGGCCTGATGGTCAAGTTGCTTGTCAGTTTGGGGAAAAGGAGCATACTCTGTAGCCACTTTTGTGTGGTGGGTAGTAGAGATGGGCACGAAACGAGCAATATTTCATTTTTGTTTTCGTTTTTTCATTTCGTTATGCAACAAAAACGAAAATGAAAAGTTTTCAAAACAAAACGGAAACGGAAACGAAAATGAAAAATTTTGCCATGTTTTTCGTTTCCGTTGCGGCAAATGCATTGAACTGAAATGCATGCTAACGAAACAGCAATTTTTCATTTTCATTTTTGTTTTTTCGTTTCATTACGTAATGAAAACGAAAATGAAAAATTTGCAAAAACCCAACGAAAACGAAAATGAACCGAAACGGACCCCTAAACAACCAAACGACAAACGAAACACCATTATTTTGAGTCGTGCCCATCTCTAGTGCAAGAGGTACTAGAATTCAGGTACACCCCTTGATAAGTCACCCTAGATAGCCCTCATATAAAATTGAACATGAAGGTAGAAATATTGAGTTTAGAAATATTAGGATTTAAAATAAGGTCATGTGAGGTAAAATTGAGGGCTTTTCTGGGCTAAGTACAGTAGATTTCTAGAAGTTAGGAGGATACTGAACCCACATTTCAAGTCCCCTTGGCAGTACTAATTCTCAGTTAGAATTAAATATGCTTATCAATAAATTGTGGCCCAATGTTAACACAACAAAACTTGTCTCACTTCTTTATTCTGGGCTGGGGGAAGGGTATTGGGCTGAGCATATTAAAATGACACTGCTGTGTACATAGGACTGGAGGATCCTAGTTTAATCTGCCCAAGTAATAACACAATTAAGAAACTCTTAAGGTAATTTTAACCAAGCTAAAATCTTGCAGCAATTCAGGTGCTCTGCCTCCATCATCTCCTCTCAGCTGTTGAAAAATAGATGGTTGGCTTTGATTAATCCTCCACAAAATCCACCTATATGTTTCATCATGGATGTTTCTGCCTACTCAAAATGGTGCATCTTCACACTAAGGAGATGTCATCAGCAAACTGAAGAATTGGCAACAGAAATAGAAGAGGAATATCGAAGAAAATGTGACAATGACAGATCCTTGAACACAGCAAGTGTTTGTTGATGTAAGTGAGGGTGGGCCGAGAACCATTTTTAAAATGATTTCCCTTTATTTCTGCTATCTTTACTTGAAATGTCATGCCATTCTACCTTTTAAAATCTGCTGTGTCTTTTAAGCTTTAAACACTCTGTATTCCCCATATGAGAATGCTGCAAGGTGATTTATAAACATCATAGGCTGCTCAGAAATCAGAGGAAGAGGGAAACTGTATCCCTTAAAGCTGTGGAAACAGTTTGTAATCTTTCCTTTAGTAGCCATCTTGGAACAGAAAGGCCTGGCTCAGTTGTCCCTTGATGTCTATAATGAACAATCCTTTAAAACCCACTGCGACTTTCAGGAAAGAAACAGCATCACTCAAACACTGCAAATGAGGTCGCACAGAGCAATATTATGCCAGTCTTATCACAGGTGAAACTATGAGTATTCCCCTAAAACAATACTTTTTCCTACCAGTGTTAGCAAGACAGTTTTAAGGACAGCATACAATATTAGCTATCTGCTAATGCTATTAGTGGAAGGCTTTTGATGTGTGTCTCTGTGTGTCTGTGTGTAGATACCAGAACAGATAGGAACTGCATTTTGATTTGTGCATCTAGCAACATCACTACATTGCTGATTTCTTTGTGTGCCTCCAGTGCCAGCTAAAATGTTTGTCTCACAGGTTGAACAGTCTTAGAGACTTAAAAATTCTTTGGGACTTCGATGCTGGTATGTGTCTGCAGAATCTGTAATTTTGGCCTTTTTCTTTATTTGTCCTTGTGTCAAGCACAATACCACCAAAAACAAATGTTTCTCAGGAAAGGGCCCTGAAGCAGGATAGGCTACCATCCAGATATACCACTGCCTTGGACACCTGACTTAATTTCTAAAGGTACAGTAATACTTCATGTTTTGAATTCTATCCTATATATTTAGTGCACTACTTATATGGTTATATATTTATTACATACACACACATATTCTCCCCCACCCACCCACTCACAGTGATTTCAAGGTCCCACATATATGGTTCACCTCTTCTCCACTTTATGTTCATAAAATCCTGTGAGAATGGTCCTGCAGTGAGTTTAATGGACAGTGGAGACATCAACTTTGATTGGTCAAATCCCAATCAAACTAGTGTAACTCTCTTAACTATTATTTTGCAGTGGCTCTTGTATTCGTCTCTGAAAAATAATAATCTTAGAACTATGGAACTGTAAGGGACCCTATGAATAATCAAATCTAGCTTTTGTCAAGAAGGCACAGGGGGAATCAAATTCCTAAGTTCTGTCTCCATACCTAAACTGGGTGGGGGGGGGAGAGCTGTGAGCCGTGTGGCGATCACAAAACACAATTGCAAAAATAGGTTATGGGCGATACCTTTAAAGGCGACTATTAAAAAATAAAAAAGGAACCTAAACTACTGAGCTATTCAGCAGTTACTGACCTCTGTGAAATGTTTCAGCATCTTCCTCTCCAAGGCTCTACTGAAGAGGATGAAGGAGGCAACAACTCTCTGGAAGAATGAACACAGAAGGAATGTCCTGTGTGGTAGCATGTCCCGAATTCTCTAGCCACCATAACAGTTTGTCCTTTTGTGAGTTATGCAATTTGCCTCTATTCTCTATTTCTGAAGACACAGAGCCCAGATAGGAAATAATAGGCTGGAGAACCGTGAATGAGACAAGGTCTCTTAAGGGTGCAATATGATTTTATTAGTATGTTTATTGTCTGTCAATTTTATGTATCTGTGTTCTGTTTTAACAGCTGTTGAATTCCCAGCTTTTAAGCCGCCCAGAGTTCTCCCGGGAAGATGGGCGGGGTATAAATTCAATAATAAATAAATAAATAAATGTTTTGTGAAATCATGCCGTTTTGCAACCATGGACATTGTTAATATTTCTGCTCTCACAAATCTGCAATTTTTTTTCATGACTAATAACAATTAACCCCACTTTCTCAGAACAATGCTACAAAATTGTGGTTTGTTGTTCAATGTGTAAGGATGAACCAAGTTATGATTTACATTCTTGGTTTAGGATGGAAGCAGTAGTCTGAAATACCTTGCTCTTTCTCTCTTAAACATTTATGATTTAGGACAAAGCTGCCCACCACCCCCTCAAATGTACATGGTCTCTTCTATATCTTTTTTCTTTCTTTCTTTGGTGTTGCTATTGAATTGCACAAAAGCACATGTTTGAATTCTGCCCGTGTCAGTGTGATTTTGCCTTTAAATATGGCAAGCTTAGTTTGTAAAACACATTGCAAATGAAAATTCCTGACCATATGATAAGCAACCACTACCTGTAATTAATATACAAGTTTGTTTTTATGCTGACTCCTTGGAATAACTAGTTAGATTAAACACAGTCAATGGCAAGAAAGAGAGAGTTGATATCAGCATCTCTGGGTTGCATATTCATGTATGGAAAACTGCTTGCAAATGAAAGTAACCATGCATGGTCCAAGCTGCCTCTATACTACTTTATCTAGAAACTTCATAGATTTTGACATGTTGACTACAGCCTTACAAAGACTGCATTATAGACTTCTAGCAAAATGAAGATCTGAGAGCATTTCATTTTAAAACAGTGCAGAAGATCACATTCCACCAGAAATTATATTGATAATTCTGAATAAGTGAAAAGGATAGAGAGTTTTTTTTATTTTTGCTTCTTCTTCACTTAAATTTTGTTTCATACATGAATTCAAGCTACATTTATTTTCAGATGTACACAAAAGTTCTTTAAATATATTTTTCCTCTATAGACCTTTCTGCATTTCTTTCTATATAGATTTTAAAAACTATTTCTCTATAAACCTCTTTTCTAATATTGTGTTTCCCTAAAGGTGTTCTCTTTTTTAAAAAAAATACATTTTATTATTTTCTGCATAAGAAGAAAAAAAGAAACAGTACTTATTAGACATCATGCTACATGGGCTCCAGTGACAGTCAAATTCATATTACAGTAAATTTAGGCTTTATTCTTTGTTTCTCTTCTCTAACCATTGATAGAACAGATTCAATAGCATGTACTTGCTAGGAGTCTTGAGCACTTGGCATGGATTAAACTGAAACTTTGTAGGAGGGAGACAGAATCATGAAGTCCTTGAGAAAAGAACATTAATGGGGCACCGAAAATTAGGATGGTAGTAGAGGAAGTAGCTGATCGCTAGGAAAAGACATATGGAAATGATTTCAGTTATTATACCAGTGCACAAAGGATGGGAAGCAAACAAGGTGAGCTTGAATTCTTAGCACAGGAAGGCATATATGATTCAATAGACTCTACTGAGACACGGAGGGATGACTGGAATGTAATGTTTGTAGTGTATAACTTTCTCAGAAGGAATTGACTAAATAGGAAGAGAGGAGGAGGAGTGTTATGTAAAAGATGGATCAAGAGATTCATAAGTTGATGTTTGGAATAAATCAGAAAGCATTTGAGTAAAGACTACCTGACATGAAATGTTGATGCCTGCCAAAAATTAAGTTCAATATATATCTCAGTTTTCTTGGTGACAACTTGATCTTCCAAAAGTTTGAATTATTGACATAGAGATCAGTTATCTGGGATGTAGTTCTTACTAGCATGGAATAACTAGTTAGGAAGATGAATGTAGTGGGAACTGTGGGTGGAAAGGAAAACACCCTCTGAGGATGTTATGCATAGGAAAGGGAAACCTGCACGTCACTAACAAGGTGGAAATTATGGGAATTTTACATAGACATAAACATAACCTTTTGAGATTAGTTACATGAAGAAAAGAGAAAGCTGTGAGATCCCATGCCCAGAAAGACTCAAAGATAGCTGAGCTCTAGTTGGATGGGAGTTTCTTAAAGATGAGATACTGAAGACAGAGTCACAAAGAACCCCTAGGAGAAAGAAAAATGTGAAGCATCTAAAGAAATCAGGGTGTAGGCCGAAACAGCTTTGAGATAAGATGAGATTTAAAAGGGTCATATATAGGAAACTGAAGGGTGGGCAAATCACAAAAGAAAAGGACAAACAAGTAGCCATTATTTGCAGGGAAACAGTCAGAAGGGCTAAAGCTCAGAATGAACTCTTACTTGCAAAAGAACTTAAAAATAACAAATAAGTTTTTTCCAGGCTAATCTTGGAAGAAGAGGAAGAATTATACTAGGAAGTAATACATCTGCTGCAGCAATGTTACTCAAATAGAAGGTGGAAATGCATGACACATATTTAGGATGTTTAGGGGAAGGCCTTAATATTGACTCCCCCCATTTTCTATTGTAGTTTGCCTCTGTTTTCCTTGTCCGTTCTCTGCTGTTTGTTTTTTATTGTAAACCGCCCAGAGTTCTGTTTCGGGAGATGGGCAGTATATAAATGTAATAAATAAATAAATAAATAAATAAATAAATAAATTTTGCTTTGTTGGGGTCCTTTTTGTTTCAGGTTATTTCAGGCACAGACACATTTTGGAGTTTGTTTTTTCATGTTTTTCATTTTGATTTCTCATTCTGGTTTATGTTGCTAGATCCAGTTCAATTCTTCAAACAAACAAACAAAAAAACCCTCTAGGTCATGAATACGGAATATTTTGCTTCTATTTTCATGAGTGACTACATAAAGAAATGGCCTGACATTGCTACATAATGATGTGGCTGCATTGTCAGTAGGAAAAAGGATGCCAAGCTCTAGCAAAGGTCAGCATGAATATTGACAGCACCAATGGCAGCATTCAAGATGATCTACAGGATATCTTCTTGTGTCATTACAATTTACATGTATTAGTTAGTTAGCTATCTTTATTTACGGTCAAAGACAAAACTAAAATAAATAAAACTAGCAACATATATTTAACAATCAAATATGCATAATGTCCAAATTAATCCATAATATTAACTAATGAACAAACGAACAAACGAACAAATGAATAAATGAATAAATGAATGAATGAACAAATGAATGAAGAAACGAACAAACAAATGAATGATTGAACTAACGAACCAGCGAACTAACTAACTAACTAACTAACTAACTAACTAACTAACTTTTACAAGTGTTGAAAAATAGCCACGACATTTGCTTTGTGTTTGGGTGAGAAGTGTAAATTTGTCTCTGTCAGCAAATATGTTCAATAAAATATAGTAATGCAAACAAAATATAGCTCACTTCAGATGGAGGTTTATTATAAATCTTATATAAAATATGATTTCAAGTATAAAATAGGGTCACCAGGCAGGTCCATTTCACTCATGTACTGGTGGCACCTGCTCCAAGCCATGCCACCTTTTATAAAGTCAAAACCCCCACATAATTAAAACCATCCTAAAACAAGAGATGCAGAGAGCATATTCAAGCATATTTTAGCACTTCTCTTATTTCTTATAAGGACGGGGCATATGAACCTGTTGCAAATATTTAGCAAGTTAGTTTGTGAAATATCCTGTTTTCTGCATCCTCTGCCTGGCAGCTTTGTGGTATGAGGGAGGGGGTAAAACAGTTTTACTTTTAGAAAATACTAGCTCAGATACCCTTTGCCCAAATACCTCCAAATCTGGCACAGAGCAAGAGCTGATTCAAAACTCAGTTTCAGACTTATTTATTTTGTTTGGCCTGCCCCGTTTTTTTGCAGTTGCCACATAGAATGTTGATTTTATCTGTAGCACAACAAGGTAGCCAATGGAAGCAAAGAATAAATGGGGGGGGGATTTCTCTGAAACGTTTGACAGGAAAAACTTCACCAATTGAGTTAGTAAGAAAGAAAAATCAGCTTAGGCTATAACATGTTTGTGAAGATTCTCAGTCATCCAGGTGAGGTTATCTGGAAGTTGAGTTATGGCAACTGGACTTCTTTTCTTGTGAGAGCAAAACTTAGGCTGTAACCTTCAGTCACCCCAATACGCAGGGTTGCTTCTCGAAATATTGCTTGAAATATTTACCTCCACAGTGGGCTGGAATGTATGACTCCGGGAAATCTCCTCCAATGTTACAGTTTTATAATTCTATGAATTGTTGAAATATTGCATTAAGAATGAGCAAGATTCAGAACAGAATAAAATGTTCTTGTACTAGAATGTGGACATATTAAAATGATATTAAAAGTCAGTAATTATTCTTAAGCAATTGCACCAACAGTAACATCACTGCCTGCTGGATGACTTTCTCTAGAACTGAAAAAAATGTAGCTTTTTGTGGAGAAGGATGTCAAATGGATCTCTTGAGGGAAGCCATTTAACAGAGAGGACATTACTAGGAAGTCTGTTTCACTGCTAGCCATCCATTGCATTGTTTTTGTTGCTAACATGCAAAGAAGACCCTCCAAAAATGACCCTAATATTTATTTTTTTATATTCCACCCTATGTCCTGAAGGAAATAAAAAGGTAGCCGTCTCATGGTTGACTCAGCCTTCTATCCTTCCAAGGTGGTTAAAATGAGTGGAAAACAAGTCAATACTTTAAAATCATTAAAACATTAAACACCACATGCATTCTGACCATTTATGTAGAGATCAATGACAGGAAATAATCTAAAACAAAATAGATTATTACCTGTACCCTGTGAGGTAGGAATGTACAGCAACAAGCTGCCTTTCTGGCAGTTTGGTGCTGAGTTATTTGGGTTTTGAAGTAACTTAGCACCAATATTCTTGATCAGGCACAGACACTGACTATTACGCAGTCCACTTGATGCTAGTACTAGGGTGATGTGTTTGCAATAACCAGTTTCAGTGAAAAGATTCCTAAGCAGTTATCTGTCCTAGTTTGTTGTAGAAAAAAGTAAAGGAGAAGCAAGAAACATTCAAGTATATAAGCCTGCAACTTGTGTTTTGTATTCTATGCCTCTGAAGCAGTAGACAATGACAATCAAAACTCAAGCAAAATTACAATGTTAATCTTAAAGATCTTACATGACGCTTCCTTGTAAAGGTCTTACAAGATTCTTTTTAGTGTCAAATAGCCTTACTCTTCTGTTTTGCACTAACTGCAAGTTGCCAGACTATCTTCAGAGGTACTCTGACATATAACACAGTGGAATAATTCATATTGAGGTTTACCTGGGTGTGAGTAACTGCTGCTAGTTCATCTTGGTCCAGGGAGGAGTACAACTAACGTTGGCCAAAGATGAAGACACGCAGTCCATGCCACTGTCAAATAGCAAAACTGGACTTATGTGAAACCCCAGACAGCACAATATATTCTTTGGGCGAAGTACTACCTACATTAGTATAAACACACACACACACACACACACACACACACACACACACACACACACACACACACACACACACACACATTTAGATTCCATTAAAAACACAGAGAAAAATATACAGTATTAGAAATTGAATTTTGAGAAAAATATATAACAAGTCGTTGGTTCTAAAAGTATCAATCAAAAATGTTTGCTATTTTAAGAGTCTAAAATTTACCGCAGTGGTGCAGTGGTTAAATACCCCCCCCTCTGTGTGTGTGTGTGTTTACAGCCATGACTGACTCTTCATGACTCCATATCCAAGAAGTTTTCTTGGCAGAAATACTGGAGTGGTTTGCCAGTTCCTGCCCATACTACAGCTAAAAATGTGCTCATGACCTGGTGTTCAATCCCAGGTAGCAGGCTCAAGGTTGTCTCAGCCTTCTATCCTTCCGAGGTCGGTAAAATGAGTACCCAGCCTGCTGGTGGGGGGTCAATGTGTAGCCTGCATAATTAAGTTGTAAACCTCCCAGAGAGAACTATGGGGCACTATATAAGCACAACACTCTGCTAAGTTTAAATTACTTATTTCATTTATTTCCTTAAAAAGCAATTGCCAAATTTTAATTGTTTTCTAGATTTCTCTTTTAAACTCTTTTTAAATTTATTGTATTCCAATGCCTACTTCTCCGTTATTTTCCTAATTTCCACTAGTAATACAGCTTCTTTTCCCGGTTTATTGTTTTCACTTCAAGCTACTTCTCTATTTTTATCTCTTTACTCCAAGCCAACACGTCCAGATTTTGTATAGCAGTACATAGGAGAAGGTAGTATACAGCTATTCACTATATTGTAGAGATGTGCACGAAACACCAAAATAGTGTTACTTCATTTTGTTTAATACAAAATTGTTTTTTTTTAAAAACCATTTCATATTTCCTTTGTTTCATTTTGGATTTGTTTTTTACTTTTTTTTAACAACTGCTTGGGGCCAGCACCGAGCAGCTGAGAGGCCCTAGCTTCCCTGCATCTCAATATTTTTAAATTTTTCTATTTCTATTTCTATTTTTCACTCCCCGCCTGGACCGGCTGGCCCATGGGCCAGACTGACATTATTTATTTATTTATTTATTTATTTATTTATTTATTTATTTATTTATTTATTTATTTATTTATTTATTTGTTTGTTTGTTTGTTTGTTTGTTTGTTTGTTTGTTTGTTTGTTTATTTTTAAAGTCCCAGCCAAGGCCAACACCATTTTAATTTTTTAATTATTATTTTATTTTACAGCGCCAACCACGTGAACCTGGGGGCTGTCAGCACTTTAAAAAAATTTTCTCAAATTTTACAGCGCTGACCATGTGGCTCCAGGGTGCTTTTTTTAAACCAGTATAATAAATAAATAAATAAATAAATAAATAAATAAATTTAAATACTTATTTTTAATTTTTAATTTTTTTCTCATGCCCCCGGATGGGTCAGCATGGTTTTTTTCTCTCCTCGTCTTTGTTTTCTTTTACTCTTGCTGACAATGCACTTCTCAGGCCAAGTAAATGCATCTTTTTATTTTATTATTTTTTATTATTTTTATTTTTATTTTAAAATTATTTTTATTTTTTTCTCGCATCCCTGGCCAGGTCGGCACATTTTCCCTCTCTTCTTCTTCTTTCTTTTCTTTTACTCTTGTCATGCGTGTGGCTCCTGGGCCAGGTTCAGCATGTTTGATTTGATTTGATTTGATTTGATTTGATTTTTTATTTTTTTGCTTGTGCACCCATGGGGTCTGCATGTTTTTTTTGTTTTTTTAATGTATGCACATGCTGACCAGCTGGCCCATGTGCTGGGTTGGCACTTTAAAAAAAAAAAACTCCTAGTGCCGGCCAGCTAGCCCACAGGCCATGTCAACGTTTTTGTTTTTGTTTTGTTTTTTTACTCAAGTGACAATCACCTGCAGCAGAGGCTGATCTGCACCTTTTTTGCACAAGCAGAAGCCCTCCCAGCAAGGGCTTGTTGGTGGCAGCGGCGGCAGCAAGATAGGAGAAGACGCTTTGGGAATGAAAAATGAAATGAAATGAAATGAAATGGACATTTCTGTTTTGTTTCATTTTTCTTAGAGGGGGCTGTTCGTTATTCATTTTGTTACCTAACAAAATGAATAATGAATAATGAAATTTCATGCCCATCTCTACTATACCGTATTCCTGTTTACCAACAAATTATCAGCTGATTCATAGCTGCATATTGTGTAACTACATGGCTGACTTAATATTCAACACTGAGTAAATACCGACTAACAGCATCTGAACACTGACTGAAAAAGACTGGGTAAAGAAGACAAGTAGAAATGTGTGATTCTTTTATTAGTCTGAATCAAAAAGGGAACAATTAATTGCTACTGGACTAGAGATGGGCACTAAACAAAAAATGAAATGCTGTTTTGTCATTTAGTTACATAACAAATCAATTAGTTGCAAAATGAAACAAAACATGTTTCATGATGAAATAAAATGAACTGTCTATTTTTTTTTTGCTCTAAAAATGAAACTATTCATCCTAGAAGCACCAAATTTGGTGGGTAGCTTCATTGGAAGCTTCCCTTTAAGCCCTACAAATTAAGAGAGGTTTGGGGTTCAGGAGACTGAGTCATTCAACTCCAAAGTGGGTCTCCTTAGGAATCCATTTGTAATTGGAAAACTGCTTAAGAAGGGGTTTCCTTTTTAAAAAACAATCAATTGTTTCCTTTTGTAATTGGAAAGTTATGTACTCAAAAATAGAGTTCCCAGTCATCTAGCAGCATGAAAATTAAAGCAGAGCTTTCTCAAACTCTCCCCTGTAATTCCCCCAAATTTAGAGAGATTTGGCGTTCAGGGGGCTAAGTTATTTAACTTCAAAGTAGGTCCCCCAGAATCCATTGTAATTCAACCCATTTTCGATTTGAATAACTGCTCCCTGAAGTCTATAGCTCTCCAAATTTGGGGGGCTTAAAGGTAAGAGCTTGAGGAAGCTTCACTGTAATTTCAATGTTGCTAGATTCCTGGGATCACTATTTTCATGTACATAACTTTCTCATTACAAATTATTGTTGATTAACTTGCCCCCAGGAAGCCCAAAGCTCTCGGGCTTACAGGGAAGAGCTTGAGGAAGCTCTACTGTAATTTCCATGCTGCTATATGCCTGAGATCACTCTTTTCAAGTACATAACTTTCCAACCTCCAAGTGGGGGGGACCCACTTTGGAGTTGAATAACTTGGTGCTCTGAACCCCAAACCTCTCCAAGTTTGGAGGGCTTAAAGGGATGTATCCAGTGAATCTACCCACCAAATTTGGTGCCTCTAGGACCCAGGGGAGCCATTTCAGAGTATTAAAAATTGTTTCATTTTGGTCCATTTCATTTTGGAAATTCGTTTAAAACTTGTTAATAATGAAACAAGACAAAACAAAACACTATATTTTTGTTTCCGCAAAATATCACCATATTGGACTGATTGACAGTCACTCCGGTTCAAAAAGGTCCCTTCCAGGCAAAAGCTCCTGAAGGAAGCATACAAAGGCTGCAATAATTCCAATAAGATAGAGAATATTGGTGCATTGAGTACAATGCACCTTAAAAAGAGCAGGTGCAGAAAAGAGACATCTACATAATCAACTTCCTTCCATTGAGGACTTGATTCCATCTTTGTTTATTGCCCTTTTCTTGAAGATAAAGACCTTTTCTCTAACTGAAAATCAAGGAGCTTTTAAAGTAACAACATTTCCACTTTCTTTAAAAAAAAAATTTTAATGAGTTCCCCCCTCTCAATCTCTCTGTTTTTTTTTTTCATTGTGAACATATTACATGTTCATATGCATCTTTAAAATTTTCATTTCTATATCTTATTCCCTCTCCCTCAGTCTTTTTGTAAGTCACGCTAGGGCACTGAATTCAGAGAAAGATGAGGAGAATTTTTAAAAAGTGGGTAGTGGAAGACACCCACGACATCCACTAAAGACAAATTGGAGAAAGCTCCTGGAAGACAAAAGGAAGTACTACTTCACACAGATAAACTGTGGCATTCACTACTGTAAAATGTAGTTATAGCTGCCAACTTCAATAATTTTACAAGGAGATTGGCTAAATTAATGGGAGAGAGTGCCACCAGTGGCTCCTGGTCAGTATGGGTGTGCATCACCTCCAATATCAGACATAATGTGACTGTGCAGTTCATTTGCTGAACAAAGGGTGCTGAGATGCATGTGGTGCCTTATAGAATTAAATTTCATTGGCCAGAAAGTTGAACTAGATGTGCTTTTAGCAGGACCAGGACAGCAGAAATAGGATAGTCTTCCACTAGTTGGGTCCTTCCAGATGCTGTTACCCAAACTTCTCCAAATGTGACTTTGAGCAGTCTTAACTGGGATATGATGGGAATTGTAGGTTGGCTTAATGAAGGTATTCAGTTTAGGCTAGGGAAGGAGCTACCATGCTGAACAACAAGAACCACAAAAATCAGTGACAGCATGCAATTGCCTGCACACATGTGAATATGACTGGATAATGTTGAAAGATACATGGAAGAAATGACCTCTACCTATGCAGAGGGATCTAGTCTCAATATTCCACCCCTCTCCTCAAAAAACTTACTGTTATGTATTACAGTGAAGCTAATGCATTGCAAGGTACAATGTTCTTTGGTGTTCTTCTGAGAACTAAAAACAAAATCTGTCAGAATCTCTCAAGAGAATCTTCCACAAAACCAGCCTTGTAGCACATGTCATGCTAACAGGGGAATTCTGACAGTTATAGTCCAAAAAAGTAACTTTTCCTAACTCTCTCCTAAACTCCAGTAGTCACTTTTTGAGAGGTTATGGGAGGTGTACATTACATAATCACATGACTTCTCAAAGAGCAGTGATGGTGAACCTTTTAGAGACCGAGTGCCCAAACTGCAATTCAAAACCCACTTTTTTTTTTTGCAAAGTGCCAGCACAGTAATTTAACCCTTATACAGGTTGCTATGAAGGGGTGATGCTGGGCGCCCACAGAAAGGGCTCCAAGCCTTTGGCACCCGTGCCATAGGTTCACCATCACTGTCATAGGACATCTAAGAATGGTCTCCTTACATTGCAAAGGCATTGATTTTGTTGTTATTGAAAAGCATACTCTGACTGATAACGGCATAGTATCCAAAAGTTTTTGTTGCTATCTGATGCTGCCAGCAAGGGAAACATAAAAACAGAGACTACAGCCTTGCACATACTTACCTAGAAATGAGTCCCCCAGAAAGGAGGTATTCCCAAATAAACATTAACTAAGATTGTGCTGAATGCATTTTATAGAAAACAAAAGAAAGGCCCAAATGGAATTTAATTAAAAGGAGCAGGCAGTGTGGATCAGCGCTTCACTTTGATACAAAGTCTTTTGTTTAGAAAACTCTGGTGATACGAAAACCATTAAAACCCTTCTTTGGCAGACTGAGTAAACAAGTCAAACATCTTTATAATTTGCTCTTGCCTTTCACTTGAGGGCCTCCTCCTTCCCAACATTTTATTGGCAATTTATTACAGTCAGCGGAAGACACCAAAGCCTTAGCAACAAGATCTTGTGATG
The DNA here is from genome assembly GCA_023846285.1 of Phrynocephalus versicolor. NCBI lineage: Eukaryota > Metazoa > Chordata > Lepidosauria > Squamata > Agamidae > Phrynocephalus > Phrynocephalus versicolor. The sequence continues at coordinate 63,701,329 of JAHTLZ010000204.1, read as the reverse complement.
TGCAAACAAAATGCATTTAATTTGACTCAGTGTATTACAAGCATTATAATCCCTCTTCTGATTTCAACATGATCGACTAATCTCATCTGCTCAGAGGGATAAGCCTTGTCTCGGCCATGATGACAGGCTTAGAGAATGATAAAAATTAGGGCATTCTCATAGATTATATACTGTAACAACAGATAAGGCTTATGAATAAAGAATTGACTACAGGTGGTTATTTGTAGAAACATACTAGATTAAAGGGTTAATGTTAGCAAGGTACAATGTCATTTGTGGTTAAATCATGGATACACACAAGTGTGGGACAATCTTTCTCGCCTGTGTAAACAGTAAAAGAGATGAACCTACTATCATTTTTACAGATGTTTGTAGCAGGTTTTAACAGGGCATGGGGCGAGAATGAGGATGGATATTTGCAGTGAGAGGGTAGCCTTTGTTGTCATTGGGAAAAGTTTCATTTGATGAACAGTGCATCTGATTTAGAACTGGAGGCATAAGAATTAAATGAGTTGGAAAGGGATGAGAAATATTGTTTCAGGATCCACCCTGGCTTCCAGCCCCAACTGTACGGTCATGCCATAGTTTTGCTTCAAACGGATGATTTCATCTGCCAACCACATAGGATTGTATTAATGGAGCCCTAAAATATGGTTTGGATATATAATATGTTTTAAAACAAATGTGGCCACCGATAATTCTCCCTTATGCACACATTTCCCCCCAAACACTAATCATTGCTGATTAATTAGGAGAACATAAGTGCAAAACAGAAAAATATATAGAAGTTGAAACAGTAAGAAAGTGAATGAGAGGGGGGTGATAATGGTTATGATGAATGTGACACATAGGAGTGGCATGCATGTAACCTGTGGTGTGCCTGTTTTGAAGTTGCTCTGAAATCATACCCACACGCCACATGCAAACACATGGAATGTAATAAAATTTAGCATTCTGATAAGAAGCAATGCAGTTAAAATGTTATTTACTATAGTATTGAACTTAATGATCCTGACAGGTACAATGATAATGGGAAACCTGTTCCTTTCAAATATTGTTGGGCCACAAACCTTCTAATCCACATTCATTAGCATGCTGGACAGGATTGGTGGGATTTAGAATGATACATCTTCTGGAAGACATAGGTTCTGCCTTACTGTTAGTTAATTGTAGTACATCCTCTGATGTATTTGTTAACTTTAATAAAAGAGCATTTCCTTTCAAAAGAGTGATTGCTACCTAATGGGTTTAAGTCCCGTCATCTGTTTAGTGATATTTCCCAGTGATTCCATCCATGCTAAATCAAATGTTTGAAGTTCAAAATGGCTACGATACAAACATATTCTATTGCATAGGTGCTGAATTGTCCACTGTTTGTTGTGTTGTTCAATATTAACAATAGCTCAAATATAGTTTTCATTAATAACACATAGAATCATGTACACCTGCATTTCACCCAATTAACAAAGAATGAAGATCTTTGTCTGTGACTGATTGTATTGGTCAGTGAACAATTGTAAGACAGAAGGAACAAATTCAAATTACTTTGTTCAGCATTCTGTGCGGGAGTGAAAGGAAATACAGTACTGACCTTTACAATATCCAGAAACAAAAACATTACAACACTTTTGTCCTTTCCAAACAAAGAGGTTCATGTTTAGGTAATTTGAACATAATTCCCGCTCAAGTCCATAATCCTCTGAGAGCAGATTTGTGGACAATAACTGACTGGTGTGAAAAAGCAGAAACTGATTCTACCTTGAGCACTGAAAACAACAACAACCAAGTAATGGATACTCACATTTCTTCATTCTCAAAAGAGAAAGTGTATCTTCACCCACTGAGAGAGAAGAAATGTGGAAGGCAAGAGGAGTCAGTGGCAACGTAAGCAAATAAGTGGGGTTTTATTCCCAAATATATCCATGGTTTTCTTGAAAAACTATTCCAAAATGAAAAGCAAAAGCAAAAAAAAAAATATTATTTACTTTGACCACCAGTGGGGTGTGTGTGTGTGTGTGATTTGATTTTTGTTCTTATGTGCCAAAACAAAACAAAAGAAGGACAAAGGAAAGAAAGATACCCATCCCTATGCATCAAAAGGAAACTATATTATATAAAGTAAGCAGAATAAAGAAAAACAATGAAAATACCTGGAAAAGTTATTTTCTTGTTTCCATACTGGGAAGTGCTGATACATTATTATGAAGTGACAGAGATTTTTCTTCTTCTTCTCAGTTGACCAAGGAAATGCCACCTCATCCTCCACAAAATCATATAATCTGTCAGAATGATATAAAATATTGTTATTTCATGTGGCCTGAGGTATACTTTATTATCCCAGGACATAAATAAGGTACACAACTCAACCATTATCAGTATAACATGGAAAGGAGTCTCAGTTTTTCTTCAAAAGTCCTTGTGAAATTGCTTATGGAAATAGAATTATTTTATTTTAAGAACACAAAAAACAGAGTATACTGCCTTTTACTAAGTCACATCATGCTCCCTGGAACTCTATATTGTCCAAACTAAATGGCAACCAGTCAAAAATTCTGGACTTCAGGCCAGATCCTTTCTTAGCCCTGCTGGACATTCCTTAGTATTCTCAGGCCTCCCTTCTCTTGAGGTCTCACTCTGTTTAGTTTCCAAAAGATTGGATGTATTTAAAATGGGGTAGCAGTACATTTCCCTTCATGTTTTCACTCACTGTGTTCATGTACTATTGTTGCACTATAAGAATTAGGATAACACGTCAGATGTATTTTTCTAAACCTGTACTTTCACCTATATGTATTTTTGTGTACTCTTTGTAGTGTTAATGTCACATTTTAATGTTCTAAAATGCCTCTCCTAATTCCCTGTTCTTAATCTGAATATGTCTTAAATAATCTGGGCTGTATATTGTCCCTCTTTATTGTAAGATGCCTTGGGTCCTTTTCCAAGGAGAAAGGTGGGGTAAAAACATTCATAATAATACTAATAATACTAATAATACTAATAATACTAATACTAATAATACTAATAATAATAATAATAATAATAATAATAATAATAATAATAATAATAATAATAATAATAATAATAATAATAATAATAATAATAATAATAAATGAGAGAGAGAGAGAGAGAGAGAGAGAGAGAGAGAGAGAGAGAGAGAGAGAGAGAATTATTACCTTAGTGGCAACCTGTAACATATAAATAATTATCTATTTTACTGTTATGTGTCACAGAGTCACTTCTAACATATGGTCACCATAGCAGGGTTTTTGTGCCATGTGAAAGGTTAAAGGAGTGGTTAATTGCTGCCACCCTCTCCCATCCTCGCCATGAGTGAGTGTCAGTAGCTGAACAAGGATTGGAACTCATGTCTACTTATCCCTAGTCCAACACTCAGTATATCATACCATACAGGTTCACAGTTTAAGCACACGTCATAGAAGAGGGGATGTGGGCTGATAAGTTCTGGATACTGTATATGAGTCGAAGCATAGAAGATCCTGGTAGGATGTCTGGAGAATAGTTTTGATTTATGGCTGGGATGAGCAGTGTGAACTGAGTGGTGTTTTAAAAAAAACATTTTATGACATTAAGTAGAATAGTCTTCAACTAGCTTTACATAGATTCAGGAGTGCCAGCTTATAAAAGAAGGCAAAAAATGTTCAGAAGTTGCATAAGAAGAGTGGGATGCTTGGAGTTATTTTAATCGATTTTAAGTTTGCAAAATCTTGTGGGGTTGTTTTCAGACAAACTTTAAAGGCAGAGAAAAAGAAGATGGTTTGTTATATACTGTAATTTATTTCACTTCTTAAAAGACTTGCATTGAGAGCATAATGAAATAAGAATGTCCATAGGGAACCATCACACACTTGCCCAGTTAAAATATTCCCAAAATGTTTGGTCTGTTTTGTTCTGCAGTGTGCACTCCTGCAGGAAAAGGTTGTATTTCCTTCTTCAGTGCCTATAATCTTTTTAGAACCTTCCTTTTATTGAGCCCATAAACATCACAGTGGAGTAGCAAATCATGATCGTCTGCTGAAACCACATCAAGAAGGCCACAGAGTAAATGATGCTGAAAAGCTGATGTTCATGACACTAGACGTCAGGGCGTCGACTGCGTTGATTCATGCACTTGTAATCTTGAGAACAGACTACTGTAGTGTTCTCTACATGGGGCTGCCCTTGAGGTGAATGTGGAGATTGCAGCTAGTGCAGAATACAGCTTCCAGATTATTAACAGGGCTAAGAGGGCACCATCATATTACCCCCGTATTAGCAGCTCTGCACTGGTTGCTGATGTGCTACCGCATCAACTTCAAGGTTTTGATTTTAACATGCAAGGCCCTAATTGGTTTGGGACCTCAGTATCTGACAGAGCAGCTCCTCCCAAGAAGAACTGCCCAGGTAGGACATTTGGGAGTTCCAACCCCGAGGGAGGCCCGGAAAGCTGTGACAATGAGTAGGGCCTTCTCAGTGGTTGCTTCCCATTTATGAAACCACTTATAACCAGACATTTGTCTGGCACCTTCACTGCAACCCTTTAGAAAACCACTGAAAGCATGGTATTACAGAATGATCTTCCCTGACTTCATAAACACCTAGCAAGATGCTATCCATCTTTTACCACTTATCTCTAATTTCTTGTTTTGTTATTTGATCAGTTACTTGGTTCTTTCTCTTTTTGTTTTAGTTTATTGTTGTTGATTTATTTGGTTATAATTTGTTACATTATGTTGTTTGTATTTTCATTATTTAACTCTCTTGTTATTTAATATGTTGAGATATTATGTTGTAAACCACCCAGAGTAGCCCTAAGACTAGATGGGTGGTATAAAAGTCTAAATCAATAAATAAAAGTCTAAATAAAAGTCTAAATAAAAGTCTAAATAAATAAATAAATAAATAAAACACTTGACTAACCTCTTGACAGTTTTCCTAATATTCCAAATATTTGATCTGGGTGTCATCCCTGCATGCATGTGCATGTGGAAATGTAAAGTCAGATGGGCTTAACCAAGTAACTCTTTGTGTGAGTTGATATTGCACCATCTCACAGAAGGCCAGATCTATCTTGCTGAATAAACACATGAATTGGCTCTGTCACGACATTTAAAAGCTAAAACATATGAAGAGCAATTTTAAAAGTGGCTCCCTTATTTCCTAGGATGAAAACACAATATACTGAAAAATTGTATTCTGGGCAGATTAAATGCTCACCTGAGCAAGAGAAGTGGATTGGATGCTAGGTTTGTTGGACTTTGAATGGAACAAATTGCTCTTTACAGCTATTTGAATTCCAGGGGTATCAGAATATCATCTTCTTCATTTCAGTCTGTAGTCAAATATTTCAAAGCATTTGTATGCATGCTGTATGTCTGGAGAGAGGAGGGTGGGATTGAGGATAAACTTTAACTTCCAGAGTACATCTCCCAGCAACTTACTTACTACCACTCCTCTGGGTAGGAGCCAAGAAATTCGGATAGCATCTTGGTCCTATTCCTGTTCCTATTGTCACTAGGGATGGTCAGTGCAAGAGAAGAAAAATAAAAAAAATAAAAAATGCACCAACCCGGCCCACAGGCTAGTTGGTCGGCTCAAGAAAAAAAAAATACAGAAATGTGCTGACCTGGCCTGCGGGCCAGCTGGTAGTTGCAAGAAAATAATAATAATAAATTTTAAAAAACACACTGACCTAGCCTGTGGGTCAGCTAGTTGTCATGAAAAATTTAAACAAACAAACAAACAAACACACACACACACACACACACACACACACACAGACACAAACAAACCAACCTGGTTCACAGCTCAGCTGGTTGGCATGGGAAAACAAACAAACAAACAAACAAACAAACAAACAAACAAACAAACAAA
>JAHTLZ010000204.1:63689857-63695448 GCA_023846285.1 Phrynocephalus versicolor | reverse complement strand
ACAAACAAACAAACAAACAAACAAACAAACAAACAAACAAACAAACACACTGACCTTGGAGTTTTCATTGACACTTGAACAGTCAGTTTACTTCTATTTTGGGCTTCCTGGTTCTCCTTTTACACTTTTCTTTTCCAATGTGATTAAAAAAAAAAAAAAAAAACAGTTTCTTCAACCCTCAAAGTGTCCAAACAATTTTCAGTGCTTCAGAGAGGCCCAGTTCAATTCAAGCATCACTACAGGCTCCCTCATTTGTTTTAGATCCCTTCAGAAGTGGGGAAAATACTGAATACACTCCAAAACTGAAGCACCACCCTAGATTATTTTATGAGAATTACCATCTGGCCCAACATGGAAGACCCTTCTATTCACTGAGGAAAGACTTTGTATCCAGCCTTTGCATGCTATTATTTGCTTGAAAAGGTATTTTCCTCTTCATCCATGCGTCCATCACCACCTTGATGCCAGCAGCTGCTTAGAAGGGGGAAAAGAATTAATGCCAGTGACTTTTTTCCTTACTAGTTATTGTACAAAATATTTCCCATCTTTCATCATTACTGATTATTATACGGATTTATGGGATTATATGGGATATTCTGAGAGATAGATACGGCTGGAGAAGGCAGGAGTAAAAGGAAAGATGCTTGCTGTAGCACACAAAAGGAGATTGTCTCTTAGCACCAATTTAGGAATATTCCCCATACTATACTGCATATGATTTTCCTCTGTTTTTGGTCTTTGCATTTTTTTCTTTTGTCCATTTTGAGACCCAGTACTCTCAATTGTTAGGATTTACGCCTTCGTTGGCGTCCTGGGACACAAAACAATTTTATTTATTGTATGTATTTCTATATGGTTTATTATCTGTTCATTTGTTGTATTATAAACTATTTCTGTCTTGTTTTGGCACTTGGTCGCATGTTGTACGCCGCTTAGAGTTCTGTCTAGAAGATAAGCGGGATATAAATATAACAATAAATAAATAAATAAATAAATAAATAAATAAATAAATAAATAAATAAAATGACGCTGACAAAGACCATAGTGTAACTATTAAATAAATAATCAAACCAGAACCTCAGCTTCTTTTGAGATAGCATAGTTAATTCTTGAAGGATGGTTTTGTTCTAAACTCAAGCCTTACACACGTCAGTGAGAAAATAAATCTTTTTGGAGGATCTCAGAATCAAAAAGATAGGACTCCACTGATATGTCACTAAGAAGGTGTGCTCTGGTATTATGCTTTGTCAAACCATTTTCACAGGGAAATGGTTAAAAAACCTTTGATTTCATGTGATAAACACAATCCAAGTGAAGTTAAATTTAGGTCTGTGAGCATGAACTGCAGCCCAGATGTTATTCACTGAAAGTAACCCCCTGGACTCTTTGTTTGGGATACTGGTCAAATGATTAACCTCCATATGCAACTGAATATGTTTGCATCATTTTTTGTGTCTGCTTACACATTACCGCCACAGTTCCTAGCAGACTTTTATTATTAAAAATGTGAATTAAGTTGTATCAACAGTTTGCATCAGACTTGAATAATGGGAATTCAGTTGCTCTGCCAACATTATATGAAAAACAAAATATCATCAGAGTGGAACAAGGAAGGTTTATCTGTTGGTGCCAAGTGTATAGCTTACAAGCACACGTGCATGGCACCTGGGGCCATCATCCAGAGTGCCAACATTATTACCAAACACAGTGCAACATTAAAGAAAAGAATTAGACTTTTTGAATGGGTAGAGTGGGGGAAAAGAATCTATAATGATAAGGGTAAAAAAAATTTAACTTTAATGAACAGATCGCAGCTCTGTTTTAACCACCTGTTGGAAAGACTGAAAAAAAGTGTTCATCCTCATGTTATTCTCTGACATCAGCTTTGCTCATATTTCAGAAAGCAGAAAGACATAGGATTAATAATTTAATTAATTTATTCTTTTAATTTATTCCATACCATTTCCCCCCACCAATGGGACTCAAAACAAGCAACAATAGCCAAAATCTGTTTAGGAAGCATGAGATGTAATTGCTCCACAGAAAATGATCGACTGTTCCTTCAGCAAACCTCCACTTTAGAAATTTCCTTATTAAATATTGCATCATTTTGAATTTTGGTTAAATTATTCTAGATAAAGTAGAAGTGCAGGGACTTACAGAGCATATTTAGCTTCACGTTCCCCAAATTAATTTATCACTTTTCTTTTCACCTGACACTTAGAGTTTCAGTTCCCCACTCTGAGACATTAATAGTAGAAAGAATAAAAGATCTCATTACTTATGACTGAAGAGATCAAATCAAGGCAACACGCCTCAATAGATTTACTGCTTCTAACAGACAACAGAGAGAGGGGAAAAACAGAGAAGAAATACAGGGCTCTCTTTAATTTAGAAGCAAGAGGGAATGATTGGTTATTATTGGGAATATTGATAATCACCCAGCCCAGAAAGGTACCTCCAAGTCAAACCTACTAAAGGAAGTGTGCAAGGTTGCAATAACTCCAACATTAAAATAAGAGGATTTATGTGTGTGAAATGGGTTTAGTTAACACCCACTTATGTGTGAATGGGGAGATCTGCTGTGTGATACTGAGAGCCATAGGGCACTGATTGGCAACTGGGCCATCAGCGCCAGCAAGCCCGAACTGTTCTGGCCTGACAGTGTACACCTCTCAGATGAGGGCCTCAATCTGTTCCTGGAGGACCTGCAGAGAGGGCTGCAGGCAGCCTTAGGCGGCCTTGAGGGGAGGTATGGCCATAGCTGAGCTTGTCCATGGCCGTTGTGGGTGGTGCAGGGAAATGAGACATTAGGTGAGTCCCAAATGCTTGACTACAAGGCCATGCCAACCCCCAGATGCTGCGGATCCTGAGATCACAGAGCCTGGGGTAAGGAGGCATTTGAAACCCAACTGGAGCAGGGACTGGCCAGGTGATACTCCCCCACATGAGAGGATTTTTTCGTTTTGGCTTGGCCGGCCTGGGGTGTGTGTGCCAAATTTGAATGGAACCCTCCGGGGGCCATGGGACTTGCCCCACCCGACCATGCCCTTGGGCAGGGTCCACTGGTGACTCCAGGGCCAATGGTTCCCCACACGAGCAGCACTCCCTTATGACAAAAGAACAATGTTAAGCTTTAATAAAGTGTGGCGCAATTGTTTCAACCCAATACACTGTCTCACCTGTTTATTCCAACCTGGGGGGAGGCAAGGAAAGCGTGGGTAATCATAGCTAAAAGTTACTTTTTAACTTTCTGTTTACATTGCTAAACCTTTACTTGGAAGTGGCTCCATCTGGAACTAACTCTGAACTTGTCTGACAGAAGCAACGGAAGTGGTTTTTTTGAAGTTATCTTTTTATATACTACCTAAGCAAAAATACTATTTATTTAGTTATTTATTCAGTTATGCCTCTTTTTTTACTCCACTTCTGACCAACTGGCCGGTTGGCACTTTTATTTACCCTAGTGCTGGTCAAATGGCCCGTGGGCTGGGTTGAAGTTTTTTTTTCACCTTAGCACTGACCAGCTGGCCTGTGGGCTGGGTTGATGCTTTTTTTTTTTTTTACCCTCACACAGACCAGCTGGCCCATGGGCCAAATCCACATTTTTTTAACTCTAGCACCAACCAGCAGGTCCATGGGCCAGTCAGCGCTTTTTCTTTACCTGCGGTGGCGAACTATTTTACAGAGGGAACAAAACGGTTCATTTTAATGAAAAATGACCGTTCTGATTCATCTGTAACAAAATTCTGGTTCATTATTTCATTTTGTTTCATTACGTAATGAAACAATGAAACAGCATTTCGTTTTTCATTTTGTGCCCATCCCTAAAAAGAACCAGTTTCCAAAAATGAAAGCAAAATATGTTTAAGGAGCAACTTAAGCTGTTTTAAAGCTTAACTTTTAAAGTTTTACTCTTGGAAAATATAACACCTTATAAATCCTATTAAAGTAAAGGCAAAGTTTCCCCCCGCACATGTGTGCTAGTCATGTCTGACTCTAGGGGCTGTTCTCATCTCCATTTTCAAGCCAAAGAACCAAGTGTGTACAAGTCTTATAGCCATGAAGTCAGCATGGCAGCAAGGAAACACTGTTTTACCTTCCACTTTTTATGGTGGTACCTATTTATCTACTTGCATTTACATGGTTTCGAACTGCTAGGTTGGCAGGAGCTGGGGGTTAATAGCAGGAGCTCACTCTGCTGCGTGGCATCCAGGATTGGAACCACTGAGCTGCTGGCTTTGTAGCCAACAGTTTTCAATGCTCTAGACTGCTGAGCTACCATCCCACTCATAAATCCTATTTTTAGTATAAAAATAAGATTAGCATAAAATAATGGAGATGTGAAAAGGAGTTCCAACAACACAACTGACTTTTTTCTGCATTGCAACAAGTAACACAAAAAGGTTCTTTTTTAAGCAAATGGAAGAGTTTTTTTTTTAAAGTTTTTTTTAAAAGTTACTTTCTACTATTTGGCAGATATTCCTGGATGCATTTTTAATTTCCAAAACATGGAATTATTATTTTAAAGACTATACACATAAGATTGAGCACTATAAACAGTACTGCAACCACCACTGAATCCTCAACCAAAACCATGAGGGGATTTGCTACCACCAGCTATGTGAACCAGGAGGTAAACATGGAATGTGACAGCACCTTCTTCTTTCTCTTGTCATTTCCCTTGGGAGAGTCTGGGTCAAGAAACTTCTGAGTGGGTGAATGTTCTATAAAGGTGATGGGGACAAAGGGAAAGGGAGAGAAAAGAATAAATGTGTCTTACATCTGTTCTTCAGTCAACATCTGTTCTTTCTCCATATCAATTCCATAATCTTTCGTATTTTAAATATTTGAACTTTTCTAAATTAAGACAAACAAGCAGCTTTCTGCTTCAATTATTCTAAACACACAGCTCTCATAAAATTATATTTTATTGTGTCGACGTAGCTAGAGACGGGACAGATGAGTTTGCATGAGTTAGGGAGGGAGTGGGGAAAGCTGCCTTAAGCACGACAATGCTAAGTATAAACATAAAATCCTGTTTTGTCCTCTTTGAGATGAGATGGATGTACAGTAAATACAATAATACATCAATGGTAGATAACCGATCTGTGGGTTGGTATATAGGTTATCTGATCACAGCTTTCTTTCAGTAGAATTCTTTCTGTGAAAGAAAGTGACCAGATGCTTCCATTACTTCCTTTGCCCACCCAGCCCAGGAAAACAAGACAAGACACAATGCTTGGAATTAAAACTGGGACACAACTTTAATAAATGTGTTTAAAACCTTAAATCTTATATTCCCTTCTTACAAAGGGGCCAGACTGTAGGGCAAGCGGGAATGGGAGTACAGTCTATTGACCTCCAGCCCAAACCAGCTTTCAGTAAATTCCTATTTCAGAAGAGTGCTGCCCAATTGTTCAGCACTCTTCAAAACATTAGGGTCTGAATTACGCAGAGGCAGCCCTCCAACAATTATTAACCATGGTTTCCTGTGATATCTTATTATTCTTATAGTCCTCTGATCATTTCACAATTGCTAGCTGAGGGCTGCCTGTCACTAGTTGAAAGTCTGACTCCTGATCTAGGGT
>JAHTLZ010000204.1:63679857-63684857 GCA_023846285.1 Phrynocephalus versicolor | reverse complement strand
ATAAGTAGCTGAAAGGGGAGAGAGGCAGAGCAGGGTTTCACAAACAAAGGAATGAAGGGAGCTTGTCTTAAATGGAGTCAGATGATATGGGTTAGGATCATTGACCCTGATAAACAGCAGCCCTTCAGGCTTTTGTGCGTCAATTTTCCAACTCTACCTGACTATGGGTATTTGTACACGACCCCTAAACTCCGCAGCAAATGGCTCCCAGCTCCGGAGCTTAAAATTGTTTCCCCACCAGCTCCGGAGTTTACAGATAATTAAGTGCGACCATGCCCACCTAAGCGCGTCCCAGCGCACTTTTCAGGTACCTGCTCTCCGGAGGTGAAAATTCCTGATGCGGATATAACGTAGTGACTACCGGGCTCTCCTTGCTTCTGTTTGTTCTTTTTTTGCCCCCCGCCCCTGAATGCAGTGCTGGGACGGCAGAACGGAGGTGAGCGGCATTCTTTTCTTCCTTTTTTCTCCCTCCCCTCATGGAGCCAGCAGCCAGGAGTGCGGAGGGGGTGGGAACGAAGAACAGCGACAAACCCCTAAGATCTCTGGTCCGAATTTAAGTGGCCAGCGGATCTTAGGGGTCGTGTGAAAAGGATCTATGTTAGTGAATATATCTAGGACCTTTGCTTTCTAACTCTATGCTCTCCCAATAAGTACAACCCCTTTCCCTGTAGGAAAAGCTCAAGTTTCAAGTCCCAGTGAGGAGAACGGCTAGGCAAGACTCACTGGTCAGTCAATAAGGATTGATGTTATGCCAGTGCTTGCTTGTATGAGAGATGGAACAGGAATTTGGGGATGCTTATCCCTCTATAGAAATACCTCCTTTGTACCTGCTGAAACTAACAGTGGAATAAAGCACCAATTGTCTTTTCTCTATCCTTCTGTTCTGTATGAATATAGATGCAAAAAGCTACTAACAGTGCCAATCTGTGCATGTTTACTTAGAAGTGGGACCTACTATATTCAATGGAACTCAAAATATTCAGTGTCCTCTTGCATCAATAGAGTTAACTATGAATTACTTCCTGTGCACAGACATCTAACACTTTCTTCTTCAGGCATGTATTTTTGTTTTGAGAGTACAAAGCCAGGCCCCTGATCCCCAATCCTGAGAGCTTCCCCAGGAGGATGGTTGATGGTATTAAAGGCCACTGAGATCTAGGAAAACCAGCAGGAAATTTTTGCCTGTCAGTCTCTCTCCCTCAAAAATTAATCTTGCAGGGTGCTGTCTGCATGCTGTGACACAGCCTGAACATGGACTGCAATTGGTCATAGAAACATAGAATCATAATGTTGTAAGAGACCTCAAGGGCCATCCAGTCCAGCCCCCTGCCATGCATGAACCCCCATCACAGTACTCCCAACAGATGACCATCCAGCCTCTTCCTTAAACCCTACGAAGAAGGAGATTCCAACACCATCCACGGCAGCTCATTCCACTGGTGGACAGCTCTAACTGTCAGGAAATTCTTTCTACTGTTCAAATGGAATCACTTTTTCTGTAGCTTGAAAACATTGTTGAGTCCTAATCTCTAAAACCATGGGAAATAAGCCAGCCCCCTCTTCAATATGGCATCCTTTCAAATATTTAAACATGGCTATCATATCCCATCTCAACCTTCTTTTTGTAAGACTAAACATTCCCAGATCCCTAAGCTGTTCCTCATAGGACATATGTTCTAGACCTTTAACCATCCTGGTCACCATCCTCTGGACCCTCTTGAGGTTGTTAACATCCTTTTTAAATTGAGAAGTGCAGAACAGTACACAGTACTCAAGGTGGGGTCTGACCAGAACAGAACAGAGTGGTACTATCAATTCCCTTGAAGGGTCAAGGGCATTGGTCTCTTCCAAGAATGCCTGACACTGATTGTCCAAAATGTTCTCCATTAGTTTGCTTAAGAAAATAACTGCTTTGGTTAAATTAAGCATATAGAGACAATCACTAATGAAAAATAATTTAGAATATTCTGGAATAAGCTTTGGCTTCTTCCTTTGAAGTTTCTATGAAAATTGAAGTTTCTAGTTCACTTTTCAAAATATTACTTAAAATTAAGCTTTTGCCAGGATGCAACCCCATGTCCCTGTAGAAAATGTATGAAAATTGAGTGCTAATTATCAGTATTTTGAGAATGAGTGCCCATAATTCTCTTTTCTGGGTTGAAGTTGTACTGATCATGGTACTTCTGCAAACATTACTTTTGGCAAAATGTGACATTATGGCTCCTTGCCCGGTGATGCATTATGTGGTTTTGATACTTGCATGGCCTTCCCTTGCATGAATGAACTGCTCCCTTTCTTGGTGAGTTGTGAGAGGAAACTTGTATGCAATTCTTTCTCATTTGTTGAACCAAAGAAAATGGGCAGACTAAAAGCTCGGCATCTATTTTTGTAAGTGTGGGGGGTGGAATAGGTTGGGATTTATTTATTTTTATTTATTTATTTTTGAGTATTTTTCTCCTCAATAAAGAATGACCCTAAAGTTGGATATACATGATTAAATGAGATATATTTTGATAACCTTGGTAATTTCCTAAACCACCATTCCTTTGGAACCATTTGGGTCTAATCCTACACTGAGCAGAAGGTAGTTCATGGACTGGAAAAGACAAGGGTCCACACCTCCATTTGGAGAGGGGAGTATCCCAGTCACTAGCTGTCTGTGTTCCTCACAATCCATCCACTCAGTGCCTACTGTATATATGGGACTCTGGAACCAAATGCTCTTTGATAGGAACTCCTTTATCTCTGGCCGCTTGACACTTCAGCCAGGGCTTATGGGACATGGAGTGCAACAACATTTGGAAGCCAGTAGTTCCATGTTTCTCAGCTGTTGTCCTTAGAAGACGCCTTGGTATGCCTGGAATAGCCCACATTTAATGTTCCTGTTATATCTCACAGAAGAGCTAACATGGGACAGAGATACTGGCTTTTCCTTTCCAAGTTCAATGAAAAGAATAAGAATAATTGCTACAGCAATGCAAGTTTGATTTCATATAATTTGAATCTAATACATAGGCTTGGAGTAAGGCATGCAGAAACCTGATATGACCAGAATTTTTTGATTTTGTGGTGTCTTTCTTGTGAAATTAGGGAAATTGTGTTTTGTTTTGTTTAAAAAGGCCGCAAGCACTACTAACATATTCAAGTAAATATGGGGCACATTGGAAGGAAGGAATGTTTTCTTTTCAAATAAACTACAGGCAACTATATGCAGTGAATAATTATTTCTTGAGCGTGGGAGTTTCTATTTTGAAATCATTTATTAATAGTGCAATATTTTTGCATTTTAATTAAGATAAATTAGAAATATGTATTTTGTGAACAATCGTCTCTTTCAAAGTGGCAATGTGCTGCGAAAGAGTATACTAAGCTGCCTAGCAAATTGCTGCCCCAAAGTTTCCCTTTCATTCTATATTTTTGCAAATACAAAATCATATTTCCAAAGGTTTCAGCATTTATATGTGGTTTTATATGTCAGTCCAACATAATACAATTCAAACATGACCAACTAATGTTCTTCGTATGATTTGCAAACTTCTGGGTAACACAGCAATCTTCTTTATAATTGTTTTAAGAAACACAGTGAAAATGGAGAAATACAATCTTCTACTGTATGATGTTACTCTGCCTCCACATTTATTTCTGGGAAGAACAAACCTGGCACTGAAGTGGCAAAATTGAAAATAGGAAAATAGAATTCCAAAGATATGGTGGGATGGATACTGGTATAGGCCACATTATGGGTGTCCAAATTGGGATGCGGGAGGGACACTTGCCTGTTCTGGAATCCTAGACATGTCTATTACTTTAAGATACTCACTAGCTGAGTTCAAGCATCATATTATAATATTTTAATACATTATTACAATTTTATAACACAGTTCTTTGATATTTTAGATCAAGAGGGTTTGTGGAAATTAAAACTAGGCCTCACCTTGACCATGAATTGGGATCCTCTAAGTCTTTTGGGTGTGATGGCATTGCTACTTCAAAGAGTTGGCATGAAAGTTATCTCCCCTAGAGCAGTGATGGCAAACCTATGGCATGGGTGCCAAAGGTGGCACTCGGAGCCCTTTCTGTGGGCACCCGACATCGCCCCTTCATAGCTATCTGTATACAGATTAAATTACTGCATTGGCGCTTCACAAAAAAATTAGTGGGTTTTGAATTGCAGTTTGGGCACTCTGTCGCTAAAAGGTTCACCATCACTGCCCTAGAGTAACCGCAAGTCAGGACTGACTTGATGGCTCATGACTGTTAGTGTTAGTGATTATTAATGCAAAAGATTTTTGAATTACTGTTCATCATAATCTCTCAAGGTCATTTACTGTTGTAAAGGAAGAAAACAGAGAATCCCCAGGAAAAATGAGCCCTTGTAGCAAGAGACCGCAGAAGGAAGAATGGGGCAGGGGGAAGATGACTAGAGAGCATAAAAATGAATTTATTAACAATTTCCAAGGGTGAAGGTGAAAATGGATAGAAGCTATATAGGAAGTTTAAAGCTGTATATTCTAAATAGTAAAACAAAATGCTCTTTGCTAAGAAGTGTTCCCTTCATAATTGAACTACATGATGGATTGAACATTATTCAACAGTGTATTATGTCATGTTGAGGAAACCTGAACTGACAAGAAGAGGGAAGTTAATAACAATTCTTTGAATTCCTAATCATTATTAATAATCCAAACATACATATTTTATATATATATATATATATATAGAGAGAGAGAGAGATGGGCACGAAATGAGCGATTTTTTGTTTTTGTTTTTGTTTTTTCGTTTCGTTATGCAACGAAAATGAAATGAAAAAAATTTCAAAACAAAATGAAAACAAAAACAAAAACGACCAATTTTGCCGTGTTTTTTATTTTCATTGCAGCAAATGCATTGAACTGGAAAGAATGCTAATGAAACAGCAATTTTTCATTTTCTTTTTTCGTTTCGTTACGTAACAAAAACGAAAACGAACTGAAACGTACCCCTAAATGACCAAACGACAA
>JAHTLZ010000204.1:63612680-63660149 GCA_023846285.1 Phrynocephalus versicolor | reverse complement strand
GTGTGTGTGTGTGTGTGTGTGTGTGTGTGTGTGTGTGTGTGTGTGTGTGCAGGGAAGGAGGAGACAATAGAGGATGGTTCCTAGGCTTGGCCTGGGAAGAATTAACCCTTGTGCTGCAGCACTCCGCCTGAAATCAATGTGTGTGGGGGGTGTCTGTTTGCATTTTTGCATTTCTCTTCCCCAACATTATACATGTACAGTACTGTAGTTTGTGTCATTTTTCTCTGAACTGGAACGGATTACTCCATTTTTCAATGCATTCCTATGGGAAATTGTAATTTGTATAAAGGAAAATTTGTTTAACATAATTTCATTTGGAACGAATTAATTCCTTTATACAAGGTACCACTGTATTATTCAATAAATTTCACCTGACTTAAATTTTCTGCTTGTGACCAGTTATAAACCTCCCCTTAGCCTTAAAGAGAACATTATGGGTGAAAACACACTGCCACTCCAGTCCAATTTGAGTAGCTTCCAAGAATTCCCATCTAGCCCTTATGCGACCGCCTACTCTCATTCTCTCAATAGGGAGGGAGGGTGGGAAGATGGCTAGATCACAAAAGAGGCCTCTCACCACATGGCCTTAAGAAGAATCTGGACCCTACCTCCTCCTTCTTCTTGGTTGCTTCAATCTCTTTTGCAGAGATGGAGGCAACCAAGAGGGAGGAGGAGGTGGTGATGGGCAGTGAACGCTCCTCTCCTCTCTGCACGACAGGTGACTTTGACAGGTTGGACCTGTCGGGGTCAGCTGTTGTGCGGAGCAAAGAGCAGCATCAGTAATTTGAATTATTCAGTTGTCAAAGCAACCATAAATCGAGGTACCACTCTACTGAGTTAGTCAAATTTAAGCTATTCAGTTAAATGAAGAATTAAGTATTAGGATTCCGAATATTGTTAAGATTAGACAGGCTAGTTCAACATTGTTTTCTGTTATTTTTATTTTTTGTATTAAATGAAAATACAGATAAGTAAAGATGGGCATAATGTTGATAAAAAGGGAAGCAAGTATGAAAGTATGAAAACAATCTCGCTTAAGATGCAAAGGGAAATAAGAAATATGTTGGCTGAAATATTGGGAATTTTTTTATCTATGTAACACAACAGTTGAGAAGTAATGCATTTGCTTTACTTTGTTAGGTATAGAAAATAAAAATTAAATATTAAAATAAAAGAAGATTCTGGCCCCTGCTGGGCAGCCCCAAAATGTAGCAGACGTGTCCATTTTGACATGTAGAAAGTGATTAAGGAGATGGGAGGGGATAAATTAGCATCCCTCTCACTATGTGTGGTGAGTATACCTAGGGAGGTAAGGATGCTAAGCTGCAACTCTAAAAAATAAAAATTACCAAAAGCCCTAGAGGTATTCCATGATAACCCAGAAATTCCATCTTCATTGACACAGGAAAAAAAAGTTTATGAGTTGAGCACCTCTGGTACATCTATTAGTAACTGGAAAGCTAGTGATTCCCAGCAAGCATCCACCTCAGTTAATCTCCCTCTCTTCTGATTGAGAGGCCTTCAACAAACAAAGGTTTTAACATTCTAAAGAAAGCTTGCCCAAGGGTCTTGTTACTCCATATAAAAATTAACCAGACTTTCTTTCTCCCACATGGGAATACACATCTGTTCCAACACAATGCAAAACAATGTAGCCTGCCTGCTAGTGGTGAACTGGCACCTGCATACCAGGACTAGTGCTTTTGACATCAGTAACAATAAAACCTTGGATCAGCTGCTTTTGCTGGTGTTTGAAGTGAGCCGTTTTTGCCTCAGTATGTTGCTTTCTTTAAACACAATATTGGAAATAAAACTGGGGAGAAATATATGGACGATCTCACGCACTAAAAAAACAAAATAAATCCCATGAACCCCATATTTTAAAGAACTGATCCATTATATCCAGAGAGGATGCATGTGTGGAAAGAGAGAACCGAAGTTGCTTATACCCAACATATGTTTTAAAACTTTTTTTTTGGTCTAAAATAACATGATTAAAAAGTGGAGTTGCAAGAGTCCGGTGCCAATGTTTGGGATCCTTGCCATTCTGTGCACCTTCCTACCCACGCTTCCAACAAGCAGTTCAGCAGGATTCTCTAGCCAATTTGATAATGTTCTGTTGTCATTGGTTGCTGATATATTGCATTTCAAAGTTCTGGTGATCTCTACTACAAACTTAAATATCCTGAGACGAGTCGATATGAAGGCCTACTTCCTCCTGTATAGACATGTGTTTATCACAGGAACCTTTGCCTGCTTCCTGGGGCCATAAATAAGGCCATCATGGACAGAGAATGCAAGTGTGGTACTTAGGGTGCTGTGCTTGGCCTGTGATCCTGAGGTCACGACAGAGACATAAAGCTGCACACTCCCAGGATGCCCCCAGAGGGCATCCTGGAACAGTAAACTACTTCTGAGTACCCTTTACCCAGAAAAACTTAGAAAGGATCATCATATATTAGAAGCGACTTGATGGCGCAGTCTTTGGCTAGCATTTCTCTGTCCAGTCTCCCTTAGAGGATTAAAAAAAGGACATTGTTTTCAAGTACAAATCAAGACCATAGCTGGCCATCTGCACACACACACACACACACACACACACACACACACCTCTGGTGAGAACATTATAGAATAAAGGGGTGGGTGTAGATGCAATCATCTGAGCCTTTTCCTTTTTTAAAAAAATCCAGACATCCGTATGCTAGACACATTTACACAACACCAAATCCCTTTGTTTCTTGAATGTGTTTACATTTGGCCTTGCCAGTGGAATCAGTAGTCTAATTGGATGCCTCATCAACCCACATTTAGAGAGACGATAGCCGTGGTCTTGTGTACCTTTTCATCTCCCCCCACCCCACCCCGCCACTTCCCAGCCACTAGCCAAATGCACCTGCCTGTCACGGAGCACAGGCCTTGCCCGCTTCCTGTGAAGTAGCTGGATTTAGAAGCATTAGTTCTGCTTGCTTTGTGAAGCTGAGCCCGTCTCCACGTTTCTTATGCAAACCCCCACTCTGTTGCTCAAGCTCAACTGGAACCATTTCGTACTTCCATTGTTCGGTGTTTTTTATTTGTTTCCCTCCAGTCAAGCACATGTTTTAAAAGGCGACCCCCCAGCAATCTTCTTTTCCTCCTCCTTTCACATGACTAAGCGATTATCTTCTTCCTAATCAAAGAGACAGATGAAAAGAGTTTATTAATAAAAGTTTCCCTTCAGGAAGATTGGAAATGAATGATTAGTAAAATACACCCAATTTTACTTATAGACCCCCCTCACAGAGAAGCATCTGCGAAGGGCCGGGATGCCAGAGTAGTGGCAAGGAGTCGGGCATCTGGAAGCTATTTGTGATATGGATTAGAAGTCAAGCTGCACAAAGATACTGCCTCCAGTCACAAAAGCTTGCTCTGCAGAGGGGAAAAAATATGCTGCTTGTTTACTGTGCTACTTTCCCCCCTTTTGCCTGTTATCTGTTTTATTTCCTCTCACGCTCCCCTCTCCCCACAGTATTCATGTGCAATTATGTCTACACAAATATGCCAGCTGGTGGAACTTGTTAAACATATATATTCACCCCCTATGTTTTTAGCAAGGAAAAAGAAGGCAAGGATATTGGGGTGTACAGAAACAGCTCTAAAATGTGTCCTCCTGAGCTCATATATAATAAACTACTGCCAATAGTAAGAGGAATTTCCAACAGCCCCCCTCACCAGAAACTGCTTCACTGAATGTGATTTCTCTGTGGAAAAATAAATAAATTAATAAATAAATAAAATTGCCGTAACAATAAATAGTGATTCTGAGCATAATCTCTTACATCAAATTTACCATACTTCTCTCTGTACTTCAAGATTTTATAACTATGGAAATAGCTATTTTTAACAGGGTATAATCGTGGTCAAGGGCAACATAGTGAATGACTCATCAACTTCTGAAATGTACAGTAATGAATATCTGCATTTCAGTTTCTCTCACTTTCTATTTTTTTCCAGTCAGTTAATTCAGTTATTTCCAAGCCTTGATATATCTTTTTTTTTTCAAATTTAAATTTGCTTCATCCAAAATGAAATTTTTTCCCCCCTGGACATTCATTCAACATTTGCATGTATTTCTGTGAAGATTTCTCCTAATGCATCAATTCTGTCTAATATACACATTTTGGAATCAGTTTCCTAACATAATGCATTCTAAATATTTATTTATTTCACTATTTATTTATTTATTTATTTTTAAAACGCCTGTTCCAAATTATATTCTCTATATTATAAATTACCTGTTGATTAAAGTGCTCAACTCCAACATTTAGAGAAATATGAACTTTTTGGGGGGTCCTTTTAAAAAGAAAGGTGGGGTTCAGTATTTTAAATAAAGAAAGAAATCAACAACTGACCAGGTTTTGCCAGGAAAAGCTAGTAATTCCAGTTTTGGGAGGTGATGTGAATCCAATATAGGTTTTAGTTGTTGCATTGCAGGAGACAGCTAAGACACTGAAGCTATTCTGGAGGAATAGTTAAACACCTTGGAAAGCTCCTAAAGAACAGACTGAACATGAAGTGGATTCAAAGGATTCTTGAACTGAAGCTGGCAGCCACCACTTCCACCTGAAAAATAAGGTGCATTTGATCCAAAATAGGAGCTTAGTGAATTTCTTCCCATGTTGTGTAATGAAAAATGCCAGCAGGTTGATGAAAACATTTCTGTCCCAATATTTTCTTTATTGGTATAGTGTAAGGGCACACACAGATACACATACATATACAGTATATGTATGCATGTATGTACACACATAGTGCTGAGACTTAACCATTTTAAGTAGACGAAAGAGGGAAATGAATCTGAAAATATATCTGATCTCATCTATCTAAACAAACAAAATAAAAACACATTGGCTAATTTAACAACATTAAGTAAATATAAACAAAATTTTGGTTGAACCTCTTGGGCTGGCAATCAGCTGTCAAACAGCTTGCTTCCTCTGATCTGTATGCAAGTCAACTAGCACTCTGTAATATCGAGATCAATGTGAATTAATGACACAATTTAGAATTCAAAATTGCATCACAAGTAGAACAGTTATACCTAAATCTTTGCATACATCTTTATCATCTCTGTCTATGTACTGGGAAAGTAAACAAACATAGCTGGCTAGTGTAACTCTCCTATGGTCTAAGGAATACTTTGTCTTTAGTATTAAAAGGGGGGTTATAATTTACAAAGAAAGCCAATCAATAAATAAACTATCCCTAATCACCCAAAGAGCTGGCAGAATGACATTCCATTATCCTGTCAGACATATTGCAATCAAATTCAGGGAACCTCAAAAGGCAGCCCTACCTCTTGCAGCTTGAATGCTCACTCTGTTCTGTCTTCTGCCCAGAAATTTTATGCCACCGTTTGAGGTCTCTTTGCCTGAGAGTGAAAGGAAATCAACCGGCATGCTGTCCTGATTCCCAGGTACATTGTGGCATGTCATTTTATTTCATAAAGCTGTGCAAACTTCATCTGCCAAGCAAAAAGCCTCCCGTTGTGACAGCACGGTGTCACTTGAGCTCAGTGACAGCTGATTCTCAGCAGACAGCGCTGTCAGAGAATCAGAGACTTCCACATGTACAAGTGAAATTAACTTCTGTTAGTCTGACATTTCCCACAATCAATACTCACAGGGTCCTTGTCTCTGGGATCAAAATTCATAAATCAAAAGCAGAGAGCATGAAATAAGGTATTTGATAAATCCATTAACTGAAGTGGAAGTATACTTCTCCTGGGCTGTTTATTGTATACATACAGAAGCATTTCCAGGGGCGGAGGGAGGTATAGAGAGAAGAAATATGTTGGGCAAAATGTTTGTGTTGTCTGTGTGTACATTTCGAAAAACATTCCAGAGGGAATGTTTTGCTTTCAATAATGATGATTTGCTCTGAAGCAGGGTCTAATTTTGTGAAAAAATTAAAGACAGGCTGCACTGAACATGGGCTGCTTCCTGCCTAAGTGCCACCCAGAATACAGCTGAACAGCCTTGTGGTTTTTTGTGACACTCCAGTTAAGTCCTTGGTTAGACATCATTTTTATGGAATGCTTTAACTGAAGGAGCTGCTGGAGAACTCAGCTGTTTAGGTATGTGGCTGCAGAGCAAAGAGGTTGAGAATTCATTTCCCCCCACAGTTTCCCCAGTGAACAGAGCTAGCCTATGTGGCTGTGGGCAAGCTGGATAATCCTAGGGTGACCCCAGAAGAAAGGAAGGGTTGACCACCTCTGAGTACAGTAGGACCACCATATTCATGGGGCCAGTACCTACAGCAGGCATGTCCAAACTTCAGCCCTCCAGATCTTTTGGACCACAACTCCCACAGTCCTTTGTCATTGGCAATCTAAGCTTAGAATTCTGGGAGATGTCGTCCAAAACATCAGGAGGGCCAAAGTTTGGACATGTCTGACCTACAGTGTCACTTATCCACTGCCTGAACACATTAAATTAAAATACCCAGTACTAAGTGTTCCCATGGTATGTCACCTGAACTTGCCACTAGAAAGAAGGGAAGAAATATATTGGGTTTCCTATACCAGGATGGGTGGTTTGAAGCCCAAACCAATCCCATTTGGATAGCAGGGTCCTACTGTATTCTCTAGCTGGAAAATGCCAAAATAGGTCACCGTAAATTGGAATTGACTAGATGACACATGATTATTATCTCAGAAGGCAAATGAGCTCAAGGTGGCAAACATCCCACTTTATCCTTTATTCTCTATGAGGAGTTCCATGGCACAGTGATTAAATGCCTGAAATGCACGTAAAACTCTGCTTGTGACCTGGGGTTCAATCTCAAGTAGCAGGTTCATGGTTGACTCAGCCTTCCATCATTCCGAGGTCTGTAAAATGAGTACCCAGCTTGCTGGAGGGTGGGAGGAATGTGTAGCCTGCATACTGTAATTAAAATGTAAACCACCCAGAGACTACTTGAATTGGTATGGGGCGGTATATAAGCAGAACACTTTGCTTCTAGAGAAAATGAAACATGACAGAAAATATTTACTATTACAGGCTGCTATTATGTGCCATCAAGTTGCACCCCACTTACTTCCACTCTAATAGGGTTTCCAAAACAAGGGAGATACTTAAAGAGTGGTTTCACCACCTCTACTCCCAACTTTCATCATGTGTTTCCATGACCGAGCAGGGATTCAGGTTTCCTGAGTCATACTGCATCATTCCATACAACCCTGCAGAGTTGCATTTGAATCCCAGTTTACCTCTAGGGCAGGGATGGCGAATCTATGGCATGTGTGCCAAAGGTGGCACACAAAGAGCTTTCACCTGGCCCGTGACATGCTCCCTGCCCCCCACTTCCCCTCCGCTGGACCAGCCATGAGGAATTTGCAGAGGGGGAAGTGGGGGGGCAGGGAGCATGTCAGGTGCCAGGCTGACCCTGCCATCACCTTCCCCATCGCCATTGCCACCGCTGCCATTGCCCCCACCCCTGCTGCTGCCGACACCACCTCTGCCGGCCCCGCTGCCATCACCAATGCCATCCCTGCCCCTCCCACCTGACCCCGCCGCTCCCGTCGCCCTTGCTGCTCTCACCCTCACTCCCACCCCTGCCCCCTGCTACCACTGATCCTGACTCCCCCACCACCGCCGTCCCCATCGCCATCACCCTTGCCACCCCTGCCACCACCGACCCCACCTCCGCTGCCATCACTACTGCCATCCCTGCCCTTCCCACCGCTGCCGCTGATTACCCTGACCCCATCGCCCCTGCCGCCCTTGCTGCCTTCGTCCCCCTGCCCCCCCCCCGCACTGCTGCCACCGATCCCAACCACCCCCCGCTGCCACTGCCATCCTCATCACCCAGTTTGGTCACTTGGTGCCAAAAAGGTTTGCCATCCCTGCTTGAGATAGTTCCCTTTCTTTTCACTTTATCCTCACAATAGGCCTGTGAGGTAGGTCCAGATGCCTGAGAGTAAAGGTCACTAGCTGAGTTTCATTGCTCATTGAAGGCTAAAGCATGGATCTATCAGGTTCCAGTCCAGGCCCAACACGCCACACTGCAGTTTCTGCATCAGCTGGGCTATGGCACAGCTATGTCAGTCATGGGGAGTTTACTTTGAGAAGAAGTTGCCTATCCCCGGGCCTTTTAAATCTCAAAAAGAAGACAAATCTAGTCCATCCATTTCTGATAATATCAAGGAGAGGCAAAATATATATTGTACCAAATGTCTGCTTTCCTTTATAGATCTTCCCCTGGCAATAGCCCGCAATAAAAAGGACATTATTAATAGCCAGACATTTCCCTAGAGATATGATACTAATATTAAGGGTGCTTTATTTTATATATTCAGTCACTACACATCAGCTCATACAAATGGTTTGATTTTGCCTTCCTCTAATTACAACGGGAGCCAATAATTAGAACAGTTTTTTTCTATATAGATCCTCTGTCTTCTAATATGTCAATAGTTGTGGTTTTCCTAGAGAGTTTAAATGTACTGCAGTAAGTGCCCTTGAGAAAGATTTTGCTGTTGTTATTCAATCAAGTTTTCGCCCCTCCACCTCTGCATTGCTGCTATACTACAATTTGCTCCCAAAGAATATATTCCACCCCTGATGACACATAACCCACACCAGAAGGAAAAAGAACCATGACTAATAGGCAAAGAACATCTTCACATGGGTCTAGAGAATGAAATTATTTCATCCGTATCACTTCTTTCCTAATCTGGGTGAACAAGGATAATAGATTTGTCATTTACAGTCATTCAAAAGACCGAGTCCAATTTTGTTGTAAAGGTTTTGTACGGGATAGAAATTATCAGGTATTTGACATTGTAACAAAAGGATAAAATAGATTCTGTCCTTTCACAAAGCACTCTTCTGAAGCATTTTCAGAGTCAAAAAATAAATAAAATTGGCCGTGCTGTTTAACCAAATAAAGTCATTCACATCCTGGTGAAGGAATATGTGGATGCTGAAGTGAACCTGGGATCTTTGGATGGGTTTGTGTGCCTCTGTTAATTTCAACAGAGGGAGATGCAGTTCTGTGTATGTGAGGAAACAGTCATACAGGTAGCTTCTGTCTACTGCATGGTTCCCAAACTTGGGCCTCCAGTTGTTTGTTTGTTGGTTGGTTGGTTAATAATAGAGATGGGCACGAATAAAAACATGGTGTTTGTTTGTTAAGGAGTTTGGTTCGTTATTTCATTTTTTGCAAATTTTTGTGAAAAAAATTGTTTTGTTGTTTCATTAATTTGTTATTCGTTTTTACCCACTTTTCCCCCAGCGCCCACTGCGCGGTCCCTGGGGTCTGGTTGGAGCTGGGGGTGCCTATGAATGAGTGTGGGAAGAATAAAGAGGGGGAGCAGCAGCAGAGCCGCGCTGCTCTGGCCAACTAAGTGCAACCTCCTTATCTCCCCTCCCGATCAGCCCCGCGATAACAGGCCACAGGAGGGAGGCGCAAGGGGGGCGGCTTTGAAGCCATGTAGCTCTGGCCATCTAAACGCGGCCTCCTTATCTCCCCTCCCAATCGGCCCCACGATAACGGGCCATGGGAGGGAGGCACGGGGGGGGGCAGCTTTGAAGCTGCGCTGCTCTGGCAGTGGATGACAGCACTGAGCACCCACTCAACTCTGCCATCTGCTCAGGAAAAAATGTCAAAAGAGATCCCGCTCCTCACCTCATCATGCAGGGGCGGAAAGGAGGGTCTCTTTGAGGTGCTGGCCCCAAGCCAGTGCCTCTCAGCTGAAAGGCGCTGGCTGGGGGAGCTATTTCCCCCACCCCACAGTGGCTGGGGGGGGAGAGTAAGCCTCTCTTTCCCCCAGCAAAAGTTGTACAAGCACCACACACACACACACACACACACACACACACTACACACAAAATGAATAACGAATCAATGAATCAATGAAACAATTGTTTAAATTTTTTTTTGTTTAAAACATAACGAAATGAACTGAACCCTAAAAGAAACCGAACCAAAATGAATCACCAGTTTTTCGGTCCATGCCCATCTCTAATTCAGGCTTTTGAATAGTCAGCTCAGTTTGTGGACCCCTTGAACTCAATAGGAGTGCGGAAAACCAGAAGCAGGTTTTAGACAAAGGATATGGTATCAGTGTTCTCAGGAACACTTCAAGTTGGTACTTTCAGAGCTGTAGAGGGTTCCCTCCTTTTGCACAACCATCCAATACCATCCTAGGCTTTTTTCAGATGTTCAAAATATGGTTCAAATACTGTAATTATGTGGAGACAGCAATGTGCTCCCCCTGCTGTCCCCACTGCTGCTTTCTGTGGAGAGCTTCAATTTGACGAGGCAAATCTTAGCCATGTATGGAAGCTGTCCACAATACTTCATAACCAAAAACCTTTCTCAGTCTCCACAGGAAAAACAATATCATGGCTACTTATTTCAGTTAGTCCCACGTACCACTTCTGACACATGTATTGGCAAACTCAATGCCTATGACAAGGTGTTTTCACATCTGGAATTCCTGCAATAAAATAATAGGTTGTCACACTAAATCAGCTGGTAGTCAACTTGACAAAGATAAGAGTGATGACTTTTAATAATACAGCTTAATGAACAACAGCAACAGAAGTGATAAACAACACAAATGATAGATTGTTAATCCTGGCAATCCAATCTGACCACAGTCCTGGGATCTGGGTTTGAATTCTCTCTACAATGGAGTCCAATTTACTCTAAGTCTTATTATGCTGGTTGCTAATTAAATAAAATAATGATCTGCAAGATTAAAAATAAACGAGAGTGTTCTGTTTTTGGTCAGGTTTAGTTCTATGTCATTCCAAAAACTTCTATATATTTTCATTTCCCCTTGCTTCCAGTGAGCTTACATACTGTATTCACAAACAATTTAAGAAGTTGTTTAGCACTTTATTTTCAAATATGCTACTTTTAAGGGCATGGTGGAAGAATTACAGCCACAATTAATGACATGTCAATATCTTTCTAAGAAAAATATTGATGTCCAATTGGTAATCAAGCACTTACTGGATAGCCTACCCATATTTCAATGACTCCCATCCATCAGACCAAGCACTGAAATATTAGCAAAGTTGGATGATGAACTCCACAGTGATGGGAGAGGGGTCAGGGAAAAGGACATGGAGCCCCTGAACCTAAAGTCATCGTTCTGAACCAACAGCCACAGTTCTATCTGCATAGAGAATAGCTGGTATCTCCATTCTGTTTTATTCTTTATTTTGTACAGGGAAGTACTGACTCTTCTCGTGTTTCACCCCTTTCCTTTCATTTTGAGAATGAAACCATCTTTCTTTTTAATATATACTGATACTGATCACTTGTGCTGTAATGAAAGAACTATTTATTTTTATTTTTACCCCGCCTTTCTGCTTGGAAAAGGACCCAAGGCAGCTTACATTAATGAGAGACGCTATACAGTCCAGTACAATTAAGACATATTCAAGTTTAAGAACAGGGAATTGAGGGGCATCTTACAGCATTAAAAGACAACATTAAAGGTAAAAGAGAATGCGAGCAGTTAAGAAAAGAGTATAAGTTCCATTTAATCATGTACAGCAGACCATATGAGACATGGGAACTAACAATTGATAACATACAAGATACACTGTCAGTTTTGCACTTTAACCACCATTGTGAGTGCAGTCCCCTACCCGCAAGATAATTCTGGCTTGTGTGAGATATTTGTTCCCAATCTCAGAATTCATGTTAATCGCAAATACTGTCAGTTTTGCACTTTAAACACCATTGTGAGTGCAGTCCCCCACCTGCAAGAGAATTCTGGCCTGTGTGAGATATTTGTTCCCAATCTCAGAATTCATGTTAATCGCATTTGATGTGTATAATGATGCAATGCAACCATGCACAATAAAACCGAAAGAATTGAATACCCAGAAGATTCACACAAGCTTCTTTGAATCTCCACCACCACCACGTGTATGAATGGGATACACATTCTTAAGCTTCTCTGGATCACAGCCAGAGTGTTTATGTTTTCTAGAAACTCAGACAATTAAACATATTTTTACACATTTAATGAAAGATATCCACATTTTGCCTTCAAGGAGAAAGGTAATATGTCTCCATCATAACATATTAATTAATTACTGTCTTGCTGTTTTTATGGAACTAAATTTCAAATGGCACATTAATAATGAAGGTAATAAGTTGGATTAATTTTATTGTAATGAATACCGACTCATCTAATGATGATAGCGGCTTCCGTGTTATTTCTTTTCCTAAAAATAAATTAATAGCACTGCCTTATGAATATTCTAGCTTTTTCAGTGAAATTACTGAGAACAATTCTCCTGAATTTATTTGTACATAAACTTTAAAAAAAAAAAACACCTTGAGGGTTATGCTTAGTTTAAAATCCTATAATGAAATGGAAATGGTATGTGTGTGAGGGAGGGTAGACATTTGTTAATCAGTCCAGTTATGAATTTCCTCAAGCTTGCAATCAATTAACTTAATAAGAAAAATCCAAGAGAATGAAACTAAAAAAAAAAAAATTAAGACTCAATGTCACTGAAAAAAAGATATTTAAAAGTATCCAATAAACACACATAATAATGTCTGATTAACACTACATCACCTGTTGACCAGAGCTTCAGATAAGGACTTGTATACTTGAATGAGTCATCACAGAAGATTTACAACTGGCCAAAGAAGTTGCAAATTCAAAGCAATAGTTTGTGCTCTCACTTTAACATCCATCAAGCAATGAAGGATCAGGTACTGTAGAAAGAAAATACACATGTAAACCAACATGTGTTGGCAACAATTGAATGTGGGACTGAACTGAATTGTTCTCATACACATAGATTGGCTTCATTTCTGCTGTGCATTAGGACTAAATAGTGAAGAACTCTGCAAGGACCTGAATAGTGAAGGACTATATGCAAATGATATGAGAGATGAATGGGAAGACTGCCCATTAGTGCTTAAAGCACTCTCTGGGTGGCTTGTAATTAAATTACAACTACACATTGTACCTTCCCTCCAGCAAGCTGGATACTTAATTTACTTGGAAGAATGGAATGGTGGGTCAACCTTGAGTCTGTTTACCTGAGCCCACTGGAATCAAACTCAAATTGTGTGTAAAGTCTTGGCTGCAGTACTGCAGTTTATCTACTGTTCCATGAGGCCCCAAAAGGCATGGGTTTGATAACCTATGAAATGAGTACTGCACAGTATATAATCCTACATGTAAAATGTGTTGTTGACTATCCAGTATCAGTCCTTAAAAGATCCTGCAATATTTCAAATGGGGATTAAAACAAACAAGGAAGCAAGAAAACAAACAAACAAAAAATGGTTGACCAGTTCACATTCTTCTGAATAAGATGGGAATATAATAAAGTTACTCTCCTCCTCTTTCTGAGAACAAGGCAAACCCTGCCCAGTTCACTTTAATCCTGCAAGTGTCCAGTGCTACTGGCACTTCCCTCTATACCTTTCTCAAAATGCCAATTATTTACCTTGTGAAAGGTAAGAAGATGAATGGCAAGCTTTCCAGAACCCATGGTAAGCTGATACTCTGGGTAGATGTAGAGTCTTAGTGCATGACCATGTGCTGGCTTGGGGATTTCAGGAGTTGTATTCCTAAAACTCTATTTTGTTGATAGAGTTACAGGCCTGGTGGATGAGGGCAACGCTGTGGATGTAACTTATCTTGATTTCAGTAAAGCCTTCGGTAAGGTTCCCCATGATATACTGTACATGCAAAGAAGTTAATGTAATTCGGAATAGATGGTGGTACTGTTAGGTGGATTTTTAATTGGTTAACTGTATTTAAAGGTGATCATAAATGCATTCTTTCCATCCTGAATTATTTAATATATTTATTAATATTTAATATATTTAATGACTTGGATGAAGGAATAGAGAGTATGAGGATTAAATTTGCAGATGGTACCAAATTGGGAGAGGTTGCAAATTCTACAGGAGATAAGATAAAAATCCAAAATGACCTTGGCAGATCAGAGTGCTGGGCCAAAGTTAATGGAATGAATTTCAACAGGGAGAAATTGGAGTTCTACATCTAGACAGAAAAAAATGAATATAGGATGGGAGACACATGGTTGGAGAATAGTACATGTGAAAAGGATCTGGGAGCCTGAGTGGACCACAAATTGAACATGAGTAATCAGTGTGACAGGACAGCCAAGAAAGCCAATATGATTCTTGGTTGTGTCAGCAGAAACATGTTGTGTAGATCAAGTGAAGTGATCACTCTATTCTGCTCTGGTCAGACCCCACCTGGAGTACTGTCGAGGTCAGCTCACCTCCATTTTAAAACGATGCTGAAAACCTGGAGCAGGTCCAGAGAAAGGCAACCAAGATGGTTAAAGCATTGGAAGAAATGTCTTAGGAGGAGCAGTTTAGGGAGCTGATAATGTTTAACTTCACAAAAAGAAGGTTGAGAAGGGATATAGGAGCTCTGTGGTGCAGTGGTTAAATGCCTGTACTCAAAGTAAAACTGTGCCCACGACCTGGGGTTCAATCCCAGGGAGCCGGCTCAAGGTTGATTCAGCCTTCCATCCTTCCGAGGTCAGTAAAATCAGTACCCAGATTGCTGGGGGAGGGGCAATGTGTAGCCTGCATACTGTAATTAAACTGTAAACTGCCCAGAGACTACTTGAAGTGGTATTGGGCAGTATATAAGCGGAACACTTTGCTTTCTAGGGAAATTGCTTTATGATAGACCTGTATAAATATTCCAAAGGATGTCATATCAAAGAGAGAATAAGTTTATTTTCCATGACTTCAGATACTAGGACTAGGAGCAATGTTTTCAAACTAAAGGAAAAAATATGCCATATGCACATTAGGAAGAGCTGCCTGATGGTGGAATATCCTGTCACGGAGGGTGGTGGAGTCTCCTTCTTCATAGGTTTTTAAGCAGAGGCTGGATGGTCATCTGTCAGGAGTTCTTTGATGGGGTTTCTGCATGACAGGCAGTTGGACTGGATGACCCTTGAGGTCTCTTCCAACTCTATGATTCTCTGATTCTCTGATTCTATTTCAAAAAGTCATTTTATTATCTCTGCAAGGTTTTGAATAAAATAAAATCATTAGCTTTGGGTTACTGCTGGAGGGATCCACAATAGCCAAGAGAAGAAACAACAGTTGTTTGGCAAAGTGGAGCATCACTATCTAATGCATTTACCAGAAAATACTGGGTAGAGAAATTACCCATTTTGAAGGCAACATACACCATATGAATCAGAGTAAAAAAAAATAGAATCAGAGTAAAATAATAATAATGATAATGATAAATCAGTGAAGATGGTAGGTAATATTTCACAGGGGGAAAAACTGCACACACTAATGGTCGCCAAATGCCTCTCTAAAAAGCAAGATCTTCAGAGCATTTTTGAAAGCCAGCAGGGCCGGTGCTAGGTGCAACTCACTTGGCAGATGGTTCCAGAGCAAGGACCCAGCCACAGAGAAGACTTGGTTTCAGTTAACCGATCTACTAGCCTCCCTGACAGTGACCATCCGAAGTGCCTGTGACATTCTGGTGGGATGGGCCTCAATTGACCTCTGGGAGATCCACTTCACCAGGTATTCAGGTCCCAAGTTGTGGAGGGTTTTGTAAATCAAAACCAGTACCTTGAACCTTATTTGGGACATAACGGGCAGCCAATACAAGCGAGCCAGAACTGGGGTGATGCAGTCATATCTACCCGCACCAACCACCAGTCTAGCCACTGCATTTTGTACCTGGTGTAGTCTCTGAATAAGGGTCAAGGGCAACTCCACTCCGGCTGATACTTCACGTCCCTCTCGCTGCAGTTCGAGGCCATGCCAGAGACCAGTTCGAAGGAACATAACCTCACGTCCTTGTGGGGTCAATCCGAGTTCACCCCGACCACGCCCCCTGAACTGCGCTCCAAGCGGGGTGAGAGATTCCCGTCCTGGAGCTCGGGAATCTTTTCAATCCACTTCTCAATCCGTGTTGAAAACCGATTTCAACACGGAGGCAAGTTCACCTCGGCTTGAGGAAGGACGTGAAGTAACCACCTTAGAGAGCATTACAATAATCTATCTGACTTGGGCCAGTCAAATTCCAATAATGGGATTTTGGCTAACTATCCCATGACAAAGACAGGCATCTTGGTGCCTTCTTAGGATGCGGTGGATTCACTGTCCCACTGACTTCAAAACCATCACTGCCACTGGATGTTCCTTTACAGACTGGAGTCACCGGTACCAAAGTCTTGGATGCATTCGGTAAAACACAGCATGAGCCATTATGAAATAATGAAATCTAATTTAATTGAATTGGATCCTTCAATCAGTATTTCCAATGTTTTCTTTGTTAAACACTGAAGCAAGCTGTTTTACACATTTCATTTTTGGCTTATTGTAACTCGGGTTTTATAATGTTATGAATTGTTGATCCATCGATTGGCTTAAGTGCACTTCTTAGAGGGGGATATCATTCTATGATCGTATCTAGTCACTCGCATAATAGCGTAAGAAGATGCCTGCTTCAAACCCTAGCTTTATTATTTATGCAATTAAGTGTGTGGCTGCATAAAGCTCCATGCATGTGTCGTAATATTACACGGCCCTGCCATGGGTTTCATTTGCTGTATAAAAGAAGCCCGTATTAAATTTACAAAGGTTACAAAACCATTAGCACTGATGGCTCATACAAAGTAAATGTTTGGGATGACTCATACTTTGTTCCTCCTTGCCATTTAGGAATTAAGTATTCTTAATTGATGTAATGCACCAGAAGTTCCAATGGTTCTCAGCAAAAGAAGCACATAATTCTACCGTAATTTGAGTACAGTATTCTAATTGATTAATTGAGTTTCCTTGTAAGACTGCATGGCAGTTTTGGATGCAAGAAGGTTATCCTTGTTCTACGTAATGATAAAAATGCTTGAACCTGCAATATAAAGTAATGTTATCAGTGCTGGGTGAAAGTACATAGGACTACAAACCAAATGAGATGGCTGATTTTCCTGGCAACATGTGAGGTGTACTTTACACGAAACAAACACGAAGGGAGAGGGTGGAGGAAGAGTTTAAAGAGTGCATTTATTTGTGGCATGGGGCTTTTTAGGGCAAAGAGAGGCTTTGTTGTTTCATTGCTTAAGTTAACTACTTGTAAGGATATTTTCTCTAAAGAAACAGGCAGAGAGAAATAGAAGAAAATAGATTCTCTCTGTTTGTCTGCATCATTTTTAAAGCTGGTGATTTAGTATTTTTTTCCTTGGGTTATGTGCTGGCAAGTTGCCTCTGGCTTAATGACAACCTTTTGAATGAGGAATCATGCAAATGCATCCTGTCTTTAGCCGTAATATCTTCAGGGAGTCAAGCCATCTTATATTTGGTCTTCCTCTTTTCCTCCTGCCTTCAGCCATTGCCAGAATTATTGCTACCTTCAACCCTATTCCCATTGGGAATGTGTGTTACTTTTCCTTGTCATCTGTCCTTTGCAATTTTAAGTATTTCTTCTGTCATCCATCAAGGTTTTTCTTTTCTTTTTACCGCAGGTATAACATTTTTTTTTGCATTCTTCCCTGATAATATCTCTGGTTTCAATCCACAGTTCTTCTGGTTCACTGTCAATTGCATTTAGTAGTGTAAATCTGTTCCGTATGTGGTATTTGAATTAATTAGAAGTTCTGTTTAAAGTATATTTTGGCACTACAGTTCTTTTAGTTGTCTTTTTCAGCTTTTCTCTAATCTTGGATAGTATCACAATCCGCCCATTCTCTTGTTCTGGCAGGGAGAATGCGACTTCTCCATCTCCTGCTTCCAATGACATATTCTATTTGATTTCCTTATTGACCATAAGTTGATGTTCACATGCACAGCTGTTTGGTTGTTTGAAGCATATATTTGCAGTAAACAGATGGTTGGCTTTGCAGAGCTCTATAAGTCATTCTTCTTTCTGTCAGCTAGGGCCAATTTTCCAACAACATTTGGATCTGCTTTGTTCTTTCTTTTATGTTGCAGTCATCTATGATTATAAGCATCTCTTGTTTTGGTCTGTGATCAGTTTTCTTCTCAATGCTTGCATAAACATTTTCAATTTCATCTTCAGCATCAGTAATTGGACCATAGACTTGAATGATGTTTATGTGCAGAGATACACCATGATCAATATTCAACCAGAACTTGCATTATAGCCCACAACTGCTTGTGCTACATCTCGCCTCAATATTGGAGGCACTCTATTCTTGGTTTGTTATTTCCAGAGTAGGACAACTGGTAGTTGTTTCACTGACAATTTCCCATTCCAGTCCAGTTTAGTTTGCTGATCCCAAG
Organism: Phrynocephalus versicolor; assembly: GCA_023846285.1. Lineage (NCBI taxonomy): Eukaryota > Metazoa > Chordata > Lepidosauria > Squamata > Agamidae > Phrynocephalus > Phrynocephalus versicolor. The sequence continues at coordinate 63,641,861 of JAHTLZ010000204.1, read as the reverse complement.
CACTGCAATGCTTATCCATTCTATTCATCCAGTTTTACCTTGATTCATACTTATCACATTACATGTTCCAGTGAAAGAAGAGGATTATTATGCATGCTATCACTACTATTGAAATTTGTTCTTTGGCTGTGAATTTGTCCAGTGTTGTTGGGTATCAGGAGAGAGGGAGGGGGGGGGAGAGAAAGAGAAAGGTGTCAAATAGAGCAAATGAAGTTGTTCTCAGACTTAGACTATGTAACTGCACCATGGATTAATCGTGTTTGCAGAAGCCCCACATGTACGGTTGTATACTAGCCTTCTACAAAGAATCCTCTGCAGCTGTGTCTATGGGTATTTTCCAGATGTTCTAAATTGTGTATGCAGATTGAGGGTGGGTGGAATGGAATTATTGTATTTAAATGGATTCATTACCCATGTTCTGAATGACTGAGAAAGTCTGTATATCATCAGTATCCCACTTTTCCAGGTTCAGAGCAAGGACGTAGGGCACATGTTTGTATGTAAACACATGCTGCCTGAAATATTATATTACTACCCCACCTCCACCATAGAGATGCATAATTCTGTGGTACAGTAGATATTAGACAGTGGCAGACTAGGCAGACTAGGACTCTGGAACCAAGGGTTTGAATACCCACTCAGTTGAGGAAACTCACTTGGGGGGCACTGGAACTTGTAAAACCTTTTGTAAATACCGCTCCTACCCCACTTGTTCTAAGTTGATTGTGATGGCACATACCAACAACATATTTCCACAGTGTATTTAGCAGAACTGGTTGCCAGGGGAAGCCAGAGAACACACTATGTAAAGTAAACCCATGTAACACTTATGAATTAACTGAAAATACAATAAAAGCAAAAAAAAAAAAAAAAAAAAAAAAAAAAAAAAAATTGGGAAATAGAAATTTGCTTAACAGAATCGTCTATGGTGTGAATCTATACAACATAAAAACAGTCGTGATTTGGGATTACTCTGTTTTCAATGCATTCCTATGAGGAATTTGTACAAAGGGAAATTTGCTTAACAGACTTTCATTTGGAACAAATTAATTCCTTGATACAAGGTACCACTGTACACTGTTTCCTAGTTCCATGTTTTTGACATAGGTGAGTGGAGAGAATGGGGACCGATCCCCTACAGCTGCTGCAGTCCTACAGTACATTTCTTACACTGTGAAGAATATGCTTTCAGGAAGGAGAGTACTTGCCTAGCTGAACTCAAGAGGACAGCAATTGTCCTTGCCTTCTTCTAATGCTGAATTTGATGTATCTTAACTCTAATTTTCCATTTATTCTTGCTCATAAGGTGAGGCTTTATGTATCTGCAAATATTCCTGGGAAATGACGCAGGGCACAATGAGCAACCTGCAAAAGAGCTCACGCTGCTTGTGTGATTGGGCTTGAGGTTGCTCTGTGATTCCAGGAAGATTCTGCCCATGGTATTTTTATGGAATGCTGACTCTGAAGGAGCTGCCTGGATAGTTCAGTGGTTTAGACATATGGCTATGGAGCTATTTATTATTTTATTTTAGAGTATTTTTACCCCATCTCTCTCCTTGGAAAAGGGCCCAAGGCGGCTTAAAATAATGAGGGATAATATACAGTTCAGTACAATTAAGACATGTTCAAGTATTGCAAACAGGGAATCAGGGAACATCTTACAGCATTAAAATACAACATCATTTGTTTGCTTGTTTGTTTTGAATATTTTTACCCCACCTTTCTCCTTGGAAAAGGCACCAACATGGCTCATAATAATGAGGGGCAATATACAGCCTGGAACATTTAAGACATATTCAAGTCAGGAACAGGGAATTTAAAAAGGCATCTTAGAACATTAAAAGGTTACAGGAGAGCTACAAAGAGCACACAAAAAGAAAAGAAAAGTCCATCATGAGGGGTGGAAAGTACCATGGAAATACTGTTTCATCATTTCATTATGTAACAAAATGAAATGAAATGAGGAAGCAGCATTTTGTTATCAATGAAACAAAATGGTCATTTTTGCATTGAAATGAAACAGTTCAGGCTGGAGGTTAAACAGCCTAAACTGGAAGACCAAAAACAGACTCCAAACAACTAAATCATCAGCAGGCATAATAACTACAGATGGGCATACATTTAAAAATGCATTGAAACATACCACTAATTTATTGATTCATACTCGTAGGAATTTATACCCCCTGATGAATATAAATTGATTCATTGGGCTGTAAAATGATCCCCAAGGCTCCAAAAGACATCAACATTGGAAGGCTTATACTGAAGAATCAAGGGAAGCTTGCCTGCAATGTTACTGTCTCTAGATACTTTGAATGCCATTTTATAGAGTTTTAGAGTAAAAAAAATTAATTTATGAATGGATTCATCCATTTATAAGAAAAAATGCATGGATTCATCCATTTGTCAGGAAAAAATGTTTGTGATTTGTTGAGCTTGACAAATCACAAATAAAAATACATCATCATTTTTCTGATTCGTGCCCATTAGAGATGGGCACAACTAGGGAAAATGACGTTTTCGAGTTGTCGTGTGTCGGAGGCGGCCCGTGTCAGCTCGTTTCCGTTTTTCGCGAAATTTTGCAAAAAATTGTCGTTTCGTTTTTTGGTTTTTTGTCTGTCAATATACTGGTTTGGGGGGTAGCGGGCTCCTGGAGGCACCTCTGTGGGGTGGGTGCCTCCTCTGGCCCGCTATGAAGGGAAAGTGGGCTCCTGGAGGCACCTCTCTGGGGTGGATGCCTCCTATCCTCACCCACCGGTGCTGCTACAAAAGGGCATGCATAGCCAATTGGATATGCATACCAAGTTGCAGACGCAGTAGACTGGCAGAGGCACCCCTCTTTTTGGGGTGCCTTCCCTGCATCAGTCAGTGAGAGACACGCACTCGCGGGCAGGGTTTGCATGGCACACAAATGCTGCTGCAGGAGTCAGCCAGAGCCACAAGTGACGGACTGGCAGACTCTCCCTGCATCCACTGTGTCTCACTAAGAAGGGAAGCCTACTTGCGTACCGTGCAATGCAAGTACAGATCTGGCTTAGGGGGACAGAGGGTTAGCGCAAGGGCTAGGGTTAGGCTAGTTACGGTTTAGGTTAGGGTGAGTATTGGGGTGCACCTCTGGGTGCCTCTCTGATCCACTAAGAGGACAGTGTACTGTGACGTATGGGTAAGGGTTAGGGTTAGGGTTAGGGCTACGGCAGGGTTAGTGGGCTTTTTGGCACATCCCAGAAGTCTCAGTGGCCAAGTGGCCATACAATTAGTGGAATGGCTCCAAAAATTTGCATGGTCCACTCCCATGGCCAGCCCATCATTGCGCAGGTGTAAATAAAATAAAATAAAATAAAGTAAAGTAAAATCAATGGAGAGAGGACAGAGAGGAGACATTTTGTTGCAAGAAAAACCCACTGCTACTATAAAAATTCTGGCAGTTTTAAAATAGCAATTTTCGCATGTTTCTGTGGTGCTTGTGTGTGTTTTTGGACCACGATTTCAAAAAAAATATTGCGGTCGCCGCCCCATTTTTGATCTCCCGCCCGCACCGCATGGCATGGCGAGTCCGGCTTGTTGCTTGCGAGTCCCCACCAGAGCAGCCCAGGACAGGAGAGGGGGGGGAGGTCAGGTATTCCCCCCCCCAGAAACCACCTCTCTGGTAGGTGCACTCTCAGGCAGGCATATTTTCGCCTGCTTTTTGGGCCGGGAATCGGGTTTTTTTTTACTTTAAAAACATTTTTTTCTGTGCCGCTTGAATGGCGGCGAGCCGGCGAGCCGGCGACTTTGGCGGGACGACGAGCGCAGCCCAGGAGGGACAGGAGGAGAGGGGGGGAGGCCGGGGACCCCTCCCCCCAGAAACCATCCCTCTGGTAGGTGCGCTGAGCCCTCACTCAGGCAGGCATATTTTCACCTGCTTTTTGGCCGGGAATCGGGGGGGGGGGTTAAAACTTTTTTTCTGTGCCGCTTGAATTGCGGCGGCCGGCAGAGAGTCCGGCAGCCGGCTTGTTGCGAACGACTGCGAGACGACGAGGATTTCCCCCACCAGAGCAGCCCAGGACAGGAGAGGGGGGGAGGTCGGGGACCCCCCCAGAAATAACCCCTCTGGTAGGTGCACTCTCAGGCAGGCATATTTTCGCCTGCTTTTTGCCCGGGAATCGGGTTTTTTTTAAAAAAAAAACTTTTTTTCTGTGCCGCTTGCTTGGCATCGCGGGATCGCCGCAATGCCAGGAATGACAATGACAAATCAGACCCAATTATTCTTTAGTCGGTTCAAGTTCGAGTTCTGGCGGAGTAATTCCCGTTACCATTTCCGTTCTGTAATGGAAACAAGGAACGGAAACGGAAACGGGAATTCCGCTAAGTCATGCCCATGTCTAGTGCCCATTTCTAAAAGTAACCAAATAAGTATCACACCACATGTCTGCTGGAATGTTTTAGAATACTTAAAATGCATGGGGTGTGGGAGGTAGGTCTTGACCTTATGTGAAAAAAATAGCCATGGATGCCGTGAGGTTCTGAAAGTCAGACCCTAAGGAACTCAAAGAAATGGTCCCTTAGATTATGGATGGGCACACAGAAGGGTAGGTTTCTATTTGAAGGGTATCAATTGTAAAAACCTTTATAGGTCAAAATAAGTGTAAGAGTAGATAAGAACATAAGAACAGCCTTGCTGGAACAAGCCACAGCCCATCCAGTCCAGTATTCTGTCTCACATAGTGGCTCACCATTTGCTTCAGGGTATTCCCAAGCAGTTGTCTTTACCTGCTTATGATTCTTTGCAAATGGCATTGACAGATATCCTGCCTCTCTCTCCAACCCAGAGGTTGTCCTTAGGCATCCATAATGATAGCCATTGATGCCCATGTTCTCCATGATCTTGTCCAAGAGTATACATTGAATATATAAGTTCAAACTCAGCTTTCTAATTCATTTGGCCAAAGATTCCTACAGATACACTAGAGCTTACTCCTGAGTACAAATGCCTAAGAGTAGGTTGCACATGCTTTTTCCTACCAGCATAATTATCTTTTGTCCTGCTTTTTTTTTTTTCAATTTGGAGTTTATTTGCCTGTGTAAGTTTTTGTGTGTCTGTATTCCTAACAATGGCCATGATTCTGTCACAGCAGCTTACAGTATATATCATCCAGAGTCAGACCACTAAGGGGCCACAATTCACTTCAGTCATGCTTCAAAGCTATCCTAAAACAATCACAAAATGACACTGTGAAATTACTGTAAACATTGTATGGCAATGTCTTGACTTTTTATAATTGAGACCTCTAGTACTCATAGCTCTATCAAAGCCCATTTGATAAGTCCCCTAAGAAGGGGTAAAATTGTGTTTTGACAGACACAGCAGCTTGAGATGTACAAGTGAGATTGTATAAAATCAGCCATGTAGAAAGTTATCAGATGTTCCAGTTGGTGCCCCCATGAAATTGGCACAAATCATCTGGATTTGACTTCAGGAAGGTGGTTAGGAGAAACATGCAAGAGCAAACAAGGAGGTAATGGCCACTCAATGACTTAACCTATGTCATAGGGCAACCTCAGGTGTCAACCAAGAATCAAATAAAGATGAATGGGCTTATCATGTGGAGGTGTGACGCCTCATTGAGCCCAATTTAATTAAACAGAGAAACTGGTCATATAAAAAGATTAATAGAGGAGCCACCACACAGCAAAGCTGTGTAGAAATTACACCAAAGAAATATATGAAATGCAGCTTTAAGTTGTTTCCTTCAGAAGACTAAATAAAGGAACAACAGAGGGCTATAAATGTGAGTAGAAAAGGAGACCCCCTAGGTATCATTCATATCTGTAGTCTTATTTACACAGTTTTGCAACAGAGCTAAGATGCAGTGGTTCCTTGAAGCTTCTAGTTTTAAAATATTGTAGATCATCACAACTTTTTAATTTTTTGCACACCTTATTTGGGGTGGGGGTGGGGGAAATCACATAAACTTGCCCAATTTTTTGGAAATGGTCGTAGCATCTTGTTATTGAACCCAAATGTCTTTGAACTAGGCACATTGGACTAGGGACTCCCACTCTCACTATTACAGTTGGTGGCCTCAGGAAACTAACAGAGGACTTCTTTTGGAAGGAAAATAAGAATCAGCCTCCAGCTCTGCAGACTGTGGCTGGTGGCCTCTTATCTTATAAGTGCAACTCAGTCTATGAACTGAATGGCTATAACCTTGCCATTTCCAGTCTCCCATTCTAAGGAGTAGGGCATTTATGGAGAACTAGAAACAAGCACTGTTACAGGCCCAGACACCAAAAGGGCACAGAACTAGAGATGGGCATGAAATGGAAAAAAATAGCACTTCATTTCATTTTATTTTGTGTCCACCCCACTTCATTTTGTTTCATTTCTTATGATTTTTTTTTAAAAAATCGTATGAAATAAAATGAAACAAAATGAAACGGCTCTAGAGGCAGCAGATTTGGTGCCCAGGAGCCATTTTTAAAGGGGTCCAGCTAAGCTGTCATCGGCTGTACCCCTTTAAAACGTGCCCAGTTGCCACCAGGGATACCCTCACTAGTGACTGGGCCATTTTATAAGGGGTACAGCTGATGACAGCTCAGCTGTACCCCTTTTAAAAAGGCCGGGTTGCCAGTGTGAGGCTCCCATGGTGGCGACTGGGCCATTTTTAAAGGGGTCCAGCCAATGGCAGCTCAGCTGGACCCCTTTAAAAATGACCTGGTTGCCATCACGGGGCTCCCATGGTGGCAACCAGGCCACCATGTTCAGAGCAATCCAGCTGAGTTTTCATCACCTGCACCCCTTTAAAAATGGCCCTGTCAGCACCATGGGGATCCCCTGGTGGTGACTTGGCCATTTTTAAAGGGGTACAACCAATGACAGCTTGGCTGGACCCCTCTGAAAATGGCTCCCAGGAACCAAATCTGGTACCGCTAGGACTCCAGGGGAGTCACCCCCACCCACATCCCAGCTGAGAGGAGTCCGGAAGCCGAGTCTGAGTGGAGGAGGCAGGGAGCGCTGGAGTGGCTGCAGGCACCCACCTCCCCCTCCTTCCTCTCCAGCGGCGGTGGTGGCTCATTGCAAGCCCAGCAGGTAAGGGCCCCTTTTAGAGATGGAACAAAACAGTTCATTTCAATGGAGAAATGACCATTTAGTTTTGTCTGTAACGAAATGCTGCTTTCTCATTTCATTTTGTTTCCCTTCCTTTCCTTTCCTTTCATTACCTAACAAAATGACAAAGCAGCATTTCATTTTTCATTTTGTGCCCATCTCTTACAGAGAACTAATTGACCCTACACTGTGTGTTCTATATTCAGCTGCAACGTGAGTTCGGAAGGTTTCTGGACACTCCTACCTTGAACCTATACAGATGTCAAGAAGGGTGTTAAAATTAGAATATAGGAAGAGGAAGATACAGAGAGATATATGCTATCACAGCATATATCAATTATTATGGGATAGCTCATAATTGCATATTGTTGCTGGGGCAACTTCTTTGCTCCCTGATAAAAGCAGGGACTGCAATTAAGTTCAAAGCAACAGAAAACTTGGTTGGAGATAAGGAGGGAAAATGTGATTGTTCCTGTTAGCCCAAAATTCTTGATGTTTTGACCCCATGATCTTTGATCCCATTATAACACTGGTCAGAGAAAGCTGGAAAACAATTTAAATGTGGATTTAGAATCCTTGAGCTGAGGACTATTCATGTTTTATTATAGAAAACATGTTATTGGTGCTGTTGTTGTAAATATTAAATAAAGCCAGTAGACTTCAAGGATGCTTGGATATAAATCTTTACCCAGCCTCTCATCCTAACATACCTCAAAGTGATTTTGATTACAAAAAGAACAACCTTCCTTCCCAGGCTCTGCACAATGAGAGCAATATCAGGCCCATTAAATAAAGAAGTCTCTGGATCATATCCTACATTCTCTTGCTGAAAGCTACTGATTATTTCATAACTTTTTTAAAAAATAAAATATAACTGCTGTGATAAAATAAGAGACAAATACTAAAGCTTAAAACATTACCTTCAGCTTTTCAGGGCCTGAAACAAACTGGAATTTTGAGGAGGGGTGGTGGAAAATGAAAAGCTCCCCAACCAATGCCTCTTCCTGTGACATACATTCTTTCTTAACAGCCTCAAGTGTTTAACATATTGAAACAGTTCATCTTCCTGCAATGAACTTTAATAACTCTGCCAGGTAAGACAATATGCTCCATACTTCTTCATATTGTCTTTTCCCCTGAACATATCTATACTGATCTCCTCATCTGGTCAACTTTACAGCTCCGGTGTTTGGAGACCACTGAACACGGTTATTACCATCATCAATAACCTGTCCCACTATCCCTTTTCATCTCCAATGTTTTTTTCCCCCTCTTCAAAATCTAATAATAGCTCTTTGCCACAATCACGGATCAATACCAGGGGACACCTGTTTGCTTTACTCAACAAGGTCTGCTAAAGCAACATGACAAAGGGACAAAAATTACTCAGTTTTGTCTCCAGTCATTGTAAACAAGGACAGTATCTTGTAATTTTTTCCTCTGGGTTAGTTTTGGATGGGAGTTACAGACAGCCAATTTTAAGCATAAATAATCTCTCTCTCTCTCTCTCTCTCTCTCTCTCTCTCTCTCTCTCTCGATATTCTAGTTGAAAACATTAATAAATGCTAATATTAGTTGACTTTTGCTATAGCAAAGCAGCTGTGTCAAATAGATTCTAATATTCTAGGACTGAGGATTTTTAAAGCAATGAATTGTGCCAGTACTTCAAGATGAGCATGTTGCCATTATTATTATATTTTGCTTTGCTTGCAAAAACAATATTTTGTGTGTTTCATATTATTAGTCACTTTAGAATCATTACCAGTGTACCAGGAAAGTATCTGAGTGGCCAATTTTGATTAGGGATGGGCACATTTTTTTCATTTTGTCATTCGTTATTCATTTCATTTCCTAACAAAATGAAAAACAAAGTGCCCTTAAAAAATGAAAATAAATGAGATGAAAATTTTCCATTTTGTTTCATTTTGTTTTTCATTTTTTCAATTATTTATTTTGACAAGTGCCGATCTCGGTGATTGTCAAAATAAATAAAGAAATTAAGTGCTGATTAGATGGCGCCTGGGGCTTGCACCAGCCGGTTGGTGGGAAAAATAATAAAAACCCCACTGATCGGTCTCCCCATGGACCAGCAGGTCAGCGGGATTAAAAAACTCACTGACCTGCCTCCCCACAGGCCAGCTGGTTGGCAGGAGTAAAAAAATTAATCCACTGACTGGCTTCCCTGTGGGTCAGCTGGTCGGTGGGAATAAAAAAACCCCCACCAACCTGCCTCCCCATGGGCCAGCTGGTCAGCGGGAGGAAAAAAAAACTGCCAAGTGGCTAGCCCGTCCCCAACAGTGTAAAAAAATTTAAAAAACAAAAAACAAAATATGAAACAAAATGAACTATGAAACTTTTTTTAAAAAATCATTTTATAATACACAAAACAAAACGGGGGGAAAGAAACAAAAACTGAAATGAAACACCATTTTGACATTTCGTGCCCATCTCTAATTTTGATATTATGCTTTGCACAAAATAGCAAAAGTTGAATCAAATAAATACTGCCCTTGGCAGTTAGACATGATGGCAGAGAAGTTGAAGAATTTCTGCTATAATAAAAATATATTAAAATTTCCTTCAGCAGTAACTTTTGAAAGTGATTAAAAGCATTGTTATATACAAAAATACAACTATTTGTTCAATTACTCTTCAAATGTAACTGGCCTATATACTCATTGCCTCCCAAAAGATAAGAGTTCAATATTATATGCCATTTTACGTTATTTTCATTATATTATGTACTGTATTCTTATGTTTATTTTATTATATTTGCTTATTGATTAATTGTTGTTAACTGCCCAGAGTGGCCTCACTGCCAGAAGGGTGATATAAAATTCCAATAAATAAATAAATAAATAAATAATAGCCTCACAAATTTCCAAGGTGATAATGTTTCAACTTTGAACTGGGACTTAGGGCTCATTCTGGGTGATGTGGACAAACAGCCTTGCCACTTGCAACCATCTTAGCTGCTTCTGTGTAGACAGGATGGTGAAGAGCTGACATGACAGCCCACCCCTCCCAAACACCCATGTAACTAGATAATGATAAGCTGATTCAGAGCATGGCAGAGTCCATATACCATCCATATGCTTGGATTCACAGAAACAGTTTGACCTAATTGCTTCACAGATTGGCCTATGGATTACTCTACTAGTCATATGATCTGGAGTATACCTGCTTTTTAAAAAAAGCATAAGCACAGTGATGCTCTATAGCAGTGTCCTTTAGGATCTCCAGACATTTAGATTTTCACCTCCTAAAATTTCTGACCGGTTGGTTGTGCTCGTTGAGGACCAAAGGCTGAGAACAATATCAGCAACATGGACAGTGACAGAGGAAGAGAGAAAGGGAGGGAGAATGAAGACTGGGATGGCACTTAAGAAGTCAAGGGAGCATGCATATTCTGGGGGAGAGTCTTCAGTTAACAAGGGAGGGCAAGTAAGGTGAAGTGAGAGTGCTTCAGGATGGTTCTGTTGAAGACAGGAAATCAAAAGCAGAAGAGGATTGCCTGATGAATGAAGTGGGGAGGGGAGGTTGTTTGAGGCACAGATGTGATGCTTAGGCAGCAGACTACACCACCACACAATTAACAAAATAATTACTCTTAAGTGACAGCACACTTGGCTTTACTGGTTGAGTGAGTTTCCTTTTTTGGGAGGGTTGAAACGGTGGAAAGAGGGATATCAAATACAATTCAAGATATCTCCATCTCAAATAAGTACCTGCAACCTATTCACACTACTACTTAATGAAGGTAGCATTATTTTGACTCACAAGGGTGACTTTTCTTTCTTTTACCTTCCTCTCTTTAGGGAAAAAAAAAATGACACCCGGTGTCTGAATTTCAAACAGGCTCCTAAACTGTCCATTCTTGCTATCTTCTCACCAATAAGTACAATACTCCTGCAGAGAAAAATTTCAGTATATCATGCCACACCATCCAGCTCTCCTTTCTCTCCTTTCCCCATGTGACATCACTTTTTACTCCCCATTTTAGATTGCATTTGACCTACACAGGAAAACGTTTCAGGTTTTTTTCCCCCTAGAAGACATTCCCACCCCCACTGGTGCAGAGCTGAACACTTTCAAATGTCATTGTGCATAAAGCTTTGCAAAATAAATCCCAAAACAAGATGGTAAAATAATGTACCACAGAGGTATTACCCAAAAGGACAAGGACTGCAGTGGTAACTATGAATGAAAGCCATAAAGACAACAGGAATATGTGAATCTCATTTTCCTTCTATTGTACACACCATATAAAGCTGGCCAATAAAAAGAGGAGCACTGGATGTATAATTTAAGTTAGTAATAAGAACTTCATTTCCTCAGACTGTCAAAACTAATGCAGAATATTGCTGCATTTGACAGATCTCATCACTTTATCTCTATTGCCTTGGAACAATATGACTTTGCTTTCATTTTTTTTTTAAAAAAGAGGAAACAGAAAGAAAAAGAAGTACTACTACCTCAGAAGTTCTGAGAGGAAAGAATGTAATCTAAGAAACCAATTGTGATGATGTCTGCTACTCACTAGTGCCACCACATGGAGTGTTATTTGAATATATTTCAATTCTCTTTAGACTCTGGGAACTGACTGTAAATAATACATTGCACCCCATACTTCAAGAAGACAGCAAAGAGACGATATTTAATCTTCTCTACTGTGTGCAGTTCAGAATGCTTCCTCATGAAAAATGGAGAGCTTCTCTTTTTTAGAACATGATTGTACCGTAGTAAATGCTGAACAGTCAAACTCTTTTATTCCTCCAATAAAATAAAGAGCCATTTTGTAAAAGGGATTGGGATGCATTACACGTTTCTGTTTAAATTAGTTTATCAGAAACAGATGTTCACTTTTTGTGTTTTGTTTTGTTTTGTTGGTAAGCGGGAGGAGGGGGTTATAAACAACAGAGACTCCCCTTCCCCTTGCCCAGGAGAGCTCATGTGTTGCTTCAGTCCTCCACATGTGTGTAAGAAGGGTAAAGGCTCTGAAATGCAAAGTGAAAAGCTGGAGAGCAAACTGTACCAAAGTATGGTGGTGCTATAAACCATATCAAAAGATGATCTGTTCAACAACATAGAATCTGACATCTGGCTTCCACACAGCAGAAGAAGGGGGTGGAGGGTCAGGATAACCTAACTCTGCTGTCAAGATATCACTGCCCCTTCAACCTTCCCACTCATCAAAATGGTCTGCAAACCACATACAGAAAACAATATTCAAAGAAAATTTGTTTTTGGGAGGGGGGAGACATTGCCTGTGGTCTTCCAGTCCTCCTTAGGTTTCTTAATACCCTATTTTTCCTCTTTATCCTTCCCCCCACTCTCACAATCATCTTAAGAAGGATTTGAATTAAACACTCCCATGCCATGGTTTCTTTCAAGCCTTTGGCGCTTTAACATCCATATTTTGTGTGGGTCTGTGTGCGTGAGAGAAGAGGGAGGGGGAAGCACATATATCTGCACATGTTATGAAGCTCAGGCCTGAGTGAGCAGCTTAGACACAGTGTCAGAATGCTGTCCCTCAGATGGCTCCACTGAACTTGTCTTTAACGATCTACTCTCCGTTACCTAACTTCAATGCTATTTTCCCCTTTTCTCTAAGTGCATTAATGAATCCAATAAATAAAGCATCGTATCACCCCATCCAGTAGAGACATTAATTTTAGAACAAAACATTAATCAATTTAAATTTATGTACTAATGCAGACACAATCAATTTGAACTTCTTATGACAATTAACAAAGCTTTAGCTACATCCCTAAAACACACTGACCCATCAATTATGGTTTGCATCAAACTACTGCTAATGGTAGTTCTTCCCTTTCATGGGCTGTCAGCAGACTACCTGATTGGTCAATTTCAATGCAGAAGATCAATTAATATAAATTATACATGCACGGAAAGATGGGTTAATATCATAAGTTCGTTTAATTAATTGTGTTTGATTAAATGAGGTTCTTTCATTAGCCCTCTTAGCCATGAACCATATATACATCATAATCCTTTTACAAGCTCAGCCGCCCAGACACAGACCTGACACTGGGAGCATATTCAAATTACCAGCCGCAGCCATGCAAACCTCCCTGCATAATTAACAACTAAACGAGCTGCAGTCACTTAAGCTGAAAAGAAAACTGTTCACATCAACCTCTCTGATACTGTTTAAATTGAAGATGTCATGGGTAAAACAAAGGTGAACAGACAATGGTAATTAAAAATTAAAAAGGACAAGGGGGATTTGCTACTAATGGAAGCAAAGTGAAAAGAGGGCGAAGGGCCTGGTTCTTAAACAAAAAAGAAGAAGAAATAGTTTTTTTTGCTGGTGTTAGGTGATTCAGCTCCTGCAAAGCAGGCCAACATGACTATTGAACGTCTGAATTAAAAGGGAAAGGATGCCTTACTCTGAGGACCATCCTGAATGTAGATGTGCTTGCCAGAAACCTGTTCTCGAAAGCTGCCAAACTCCCCCGGCAGGTAAATGACAAGCATCCAAGCGACTACACTAGAGAATGTACCAAGGGCCTGATAGCTGAGGAGAGCTGCAGCATGGCCAATGTGTGGCTTGACCTTCCTCTTCCCACTTTGCTTGAAGAAGAGTGCTGTTCACTAGGAATGGAAAGCATACTTACCAAGTTCTTCAGTCTTGCTGTGTTTCAAGTGGAAGAAATGCCTTCCTCGGGAATTTGGAAGCCCCACAGGATTCCTCACTTACACACATATGTGCACGAAATATGTGGAAAGCACAGCAGGAGTGGGCAATTATTTCATAACAACCTCTCAGATCCATCTGACCCTTAAAGAAGTCAGAATTGCCCTTTTGTACCATCGGCATTGCTTGCTTGTACAATTTCACTTCATTCGTGGATTTAGGTATTTGTTTATTTGTGCAAAATCCTCTTCTCTTTACTTGTTCTGTTCTCGAGGGCACCACAGCATTCAATTTTCCAGTCCCTTATCCTTGCCTATAATGAGACAGGCAACGATTTCCAACCCTACTGTTCACTCGCTCCATGACAGGTAGCGCAAACACTCAAATGGACCATCTGTGAAATAATGAATCATTTTTACTAGCCTACTTCTGGCCAGCTGTTTCATCTACAAAGTCCAGTATTTGGCATCTGTCAGTTACATCCTGGTGGGTGGCACTCCAGAACTCAGATATTATAGTGCAAATTCTTTCAAAATATTGTTATAGGGGTGGATTTTATTTTGTTTTTGTTGTTGTGTATATGATTTTGTGGATGGTAGTTAACACTTTCCCACCCACTCATGTTTCTGCTGATCCTGGCTATGTCTTCATTGCTTGTCCCTCAGGTTTTGACTATAATTTTCTTCTTCTTCTTTTCTTTATCAGGTGGCTTATTCTCAAAGGTTGCTCTAGGCCAGTGATGGTGAACTTTTTAGAGACCGAGTGCCCGTGCTGTGATTCAAAACCCACTAATTATTCACAAAGTGCCAATACAGCAAATTAACCTGAATATAGGTGTCTGTGAGGCGGGCAATGTTGGGTGCCCCACAGAAAGGGCGATGAATGCCACCTTTGTCACCCGTGCCACTGGTTCGCCAGCACTGCTCTAGGCCTTTCCAGGATTTCTCTAGATCGGTAGCTTCTATCAGCCATAGTTCTGGGAGGGGCCTCTTTGTCTACCTGCCCAGTTGGCATCACTTGTGTGCAGCCTATGGAGCTGCTTACAGGGGCAGTAGGTTAGAAGAGTCCTTGTCACATGGTGAGAGGCCTCTTTTTTGATCCAGCCATCTTCCCCCCCTCCCTCCCTCCCTCCATGCATCCATCCCTAATAAGAGAATGAGATTAGCTGGTTGCATAAGGGCTGGATGGGAATTTTTGGCCTCCACTCAGATTTGACCAGAGTGGCAGTGTGTTTTCACCCACCCCATTCTCTTTAAGGCTAAGGGGAGGTTTATAACTGGTCACAGCTGGCATGTAGTGCAAGTGGTAAATATAACTCAAGTGAAAGTTATTGAATAATATGCCCTTATTGAGCTGGTAGCCCTCAATAGGAATAAGGAAATTGATTAGGAAATTAGGAACATTAGGTGTTAGGTATAAATAGGTTCAAATATTAGGAATGAGGGCTGCCTAGACTGCAGGTTTTGGGAAGGTGCTGAACAGGTGGGCAACACCTTTCTAATAATATTAGGAATCATTAACTGATTCGCTTGCACTACATTCAGCCCCCCTTGTTGAAGGGACATTTAACAGTTGAATTGAGTGAATTCATATCAATAAATTGTGGCCTAATTTGAATCCCACAAACATGTCTCACCTCTTTATTTCCGGGCTGGGTTGACAAAGCTGCTGCATGTCTTACTATATTCCCAATGCGTAAGCAAGTAAAAAAAAACATAAAACTACTGCATGCCATCCCTTCCTTATCTCTTGGTCTCTGTCAAAACTACATTCCTTCATTGACTGTCTTTTCTTCACAGCAACTCTTGCAGTATCTGAACTATCCATTTATCTGTGATTCCACACCAACATTGAGGCAAATCCTGGCATAAATATATAGCATTTGATTACAGCTAAATGATGTGAATGTGAAACATGTTATTCAAGCAGTCTTTTGTATGTGGGAAATCAAATGATAAAGACCTGAAGACCAATTCCAAAATAAGCAGTTTTCATGAAATATCATGTGGCTCTTTTAACCTATAATATCTAGGAATCTTCCCCTCCGACTCTTGTTATGTGTCTCTGATTTTTTTTTTGACTGCTTTAGCTTGAATGTTAATTTTGTTTATTTTTATTGTAATTACATTGATTATGGTTATTGTTGTTATTCTGTATTTTATTTTATTTGTATTCAATTTCTATATATACACTGTATGTGTTTTATAATTTGTATTCTTCACCTTGTAAACCATATACTGGCCACAGTATATAAATCTAATAGATAGATAGATAGATAGATAGATAGATAGATAGATAGATAGATAGATAGATAGATAGATAGATAGATAGATAATGAATAAATAAATAAATAAATAAATAAATAAATAAATAAATAAATAAATGACACACAACAGCTAGGCCTCCATACCAACTGCACATCTATATTGTTTTACCTTCATTGTTAGTTCTTCAAATAATTTCTTCCCCTCCCTCCCCCTCCTTCCCTCTTTCTCCATTTCCCTCTTCCTCTCAGTTCTCCTAGGCCTGGTGTTGACTCTCAGCAAGGCTAGTCCCTGCTGAATACTGCTGGACCTCAGAATTTCCAATGAAGAGAGTCCAACACGAGAGAGTCCCAATTAATTGCCAATTTATTGAGGAAATGTAGCAATGGCAAACAACTTCCACAAGGCAGAGAAGATTGCCCACCCTGAAGACCAGGTGTACAGATGTTTTATACCCCTTGCCCCTCCCACAAGGCACACACAGACCCTTGGGATAGGTGGGTGACAGTCTTCATGATGGCCACCCATTAGGAAAGTCCAAGGTGTCCTTCAGAGCGGTCCTGGGCAGTCCTGGGGCGGTCACTGGGCCCAGTAACATTACCCCATCTTCATCCTGTAATCCAGGTGTGGCTAAGCTGATGTTTGCCATTGAAATGTTTGATGAGCCCCAAGGGTTGGGGACAATGGGACAGAAAAGGGTGGCATTGTCCAGTTATCCATATAATCAAAATGTCAATAAAGGGGTCTGGACATGTCAATGGGAGGTTCCAGGGCTGCCAGACATGGTCATTGGAGAGATGGGTTTGAGAAAAAAGGTGTTCCTAAGCAGGAAACGATTCAGATGCCTTTGGATATTTTCATTGTCCTGAAGATTTCCCCCTGGGCTGAGATCAGCTGGAGCTGGCCTTGGCATGGGAGCAGCCATTTTCTCCTTCGCCTTCCGGGTTTTGTCCAAAGATGGTGGTCCCAAGCATGAGAGATAGGAGTTGAGTCGAGAGTAGGAGCATGTACAAGAAGAACACCAAGGGAAAGCAGGGGGGGGGACTACTAAGAGAGGAGTAGGGTTTTTTTGTGTGGTGCTTGTGGGAGCATGGGGTGTGTTTTGGGGGGGTCTCAGGGGACACCAAAAGCATCTCTGAGAATTTCATTCTGTCCAATTGTGCCTCTACGCTGGGGCCAAAAGGACTGCCACACTACCACATCTCAGGCTGCCACATCAGCATTCACTTTCTCCTTTTCTCTGTTCCTCCTATGAAACGAACAGAAAAAAGCAACTGCTACCTGAATCTCAGTAGTCCAATTCTCACCTCACTCCTTCTTTTCCAGCCTATTTTCCTCATATTTGGACCTTGCCTTCTTGTTTTATGAATTCTGTTGCATGTTAATGGTGTTCCACACAACTCCTGGCAGAACTGCTCAGTTCTCTACGAATGGTGTACTGGACTCACAACCACGTTCCAAAACAGCAGGAATGATGACAGCGTCTACTCTTCCAAAGGCTTAAATGTTCCCTTTGAGCTTTCCTACAGACTAGAGACTGTTATTTGATTATTGACTCTCTTGGGTGCAGGAGTTTACTGACTGTGGTGATGAACATCTGAACTTTCAAAGTTACTATTACATGACTAACTGCACTTGCTATGTTTCACCATCCAAAAAAATGAACTAGGACATTACAGTACAGCAGTAGTGTAATCAAGAGCTTTCTTCTCCTCTTTCAAAACAAAAATCCCACTCCCTCAAGAAAGCACTGAATCACCATTAGAGATGGCCATGAGCCAGAAAATGAACTATCACAAATCCTCAGAAAAACAAACCAGTCCATGGCTTTTTTTTCTGCTTCATGCTGAGGGAGAAGCTACTTGTTCCTGCAGCCTCCACTTTTGCAGCTGCCATGGCCCACTGTCTCTGAGGACGGCACCAGTCATGATGGCAGCAGGAGCAAGTAGGCAGAGGCAATGAGGGCAGAGGGAAGGGGTAGGTGGGCATCCCCCTTTTGCTGAAGCAAACAAAATGCCAAAGGGAAAGAGTTACTGGTTCCAAACTGGGTCATGAAGTGAATCAACTTGGTTCACCGGGGGGGGGGGGGATTGAATGCTTTGTGGTTCCCTTTCTGTCCATCTCTAATCTCAATCTATCAGTGCTCCTTCCTAAAATAATAATATTATCATGGTCTCCTCCCTCATTCCATAATTTTTTTGCTGGAAATGTATGTACTACTGACTTATTTTCAGATCCTGTACCTCTTTCACTTTCTCTCTCTCTCTCTCTACAGTGAAAATGTCTCTGTAAGAACTTACCTTCACTTTTCCAATCCAAAAATATAGTTTTGCAGTGGGACAGTTCTCTTACTTCTGCCTATAAGATGGCCCTCAATTTTTAGTCTAACAATTTTAGGGAAAACATAGTTTTATATATGGAAAAATACTGAAATTTAGGAAATGCCCAATGACTTTGGGACGGTCGGGGTAATAATATGGATCAGGTGGGATTCATAAATAATACCACCCTTAGATAGTTTTCTGAACATTAAATGTGAAAACTAACATACCAAAACAATCCCATTGCTTTGTGGATACCCATTCCTTTATTTTGAACACTTTTTGTTGACAACTGACTTTTTTCCACTCTTAATGCTCATTTTTTCTCCTAATAGTAATAGAAGTAAGTCTATGGAACTCCCTGCCACAGGATGTGGTGATGGCATCTGGCCTGGATGCCTTCAAAAGGGGATTGGACAGATTCCTGGAGGAAAAGTCCATCACAGGTTACAAACCATGATGGAGAAACCAGGGTACTTCAAGGGCCAGATGCAGGGGAGTGGTATCAGGAGACAGATATCTAGTCTCATGTGCTCCCAAACGCATCTGGTGGGGCCGCTGTGAGATACAGGAAGCTGGACTAGATGGGCCTTTGGCCTGATCCAGCATGGCTCTTCTTATGTTCTTATGTTCTTAAGTACCAATTATTATTATTAGACCATATTATACAGTATAACTCCTTGCAAAAGATATACCAGCAGGTAGAGGAACAGCTGGAAAGAAGATATTACAGCTGTGATTACCTATGATTTACCTGTATACAAACCTCATTGCCAGGTGCACACAGGTCCTTTATCTTTTATTACCTTATTTTACTACCTTCTGTAACCATATAAGAAAAAGATGAATGTTCAGTGGGAAAGATTTCTGGCATCCTTTGGGTATAAAGCTACAGACCTTGATTCAAAGGATAAAGAAGCAAAGAAAGACATTGACGAAATTTTCTTTGGGGGCATTTGAGTTAAAAAGTGAGAAGAATCCTCTCAAATATGGTACATAGACTTGCCTTGCACTGTTGCCTGTGATATAACAATTTTGAAGAATGAAATGACTAGTAAGATTATGTGAGTACTTTTGCTTGAATAATATTTTTATATTATTTTATTTAAAATATTATTATCCTGCCTTTCTCCCCAGAAGGACCCAAGGCAGCTTTTATCATAAAACAGTAATCAAAAGCTAAAAACAAGAGATATACAAATGTCAGAAAAGATTTAAAGAAGTGTTATATTAAAGTAGTACTAAGATTAATATTCAAACATATTTAAAACAGAGCGCAATAATAAATTTAAAACTCCACTCAATAAGAAAAGTCTGCCTGAAGAGAAAGGTATTTGCCTGCCTGCAGAAGGACACCAGAGATAGGGCCAGACAATCATCCCATGCGAGGAAGTTCTAGAGTCAGGATCAGCAGCAGAAAAGGCCCAATAATACCAATAAGAGTAAAAATTCAAGATGGAGGAGTGGGCAGAAGTAGCAACCAAGTTACTGACTCAAATGCCAGGTGATGCTGGTTAGAACCCCAATGCATAAGCAAAACTGAGTTTGCCCTTAAGATTACAAACAGCTACAAATGTTGGTGCTCATACTGTAAACTGGGACATTTTTAATTGTTGTTATGTGCCATCAAGTCACTTCTAATCCATGGCAATACTGTCAATCAGTGACCTCCAAAAGGTCCTACCTTAATAGCCCTGCTCAAATCTTGCAAACTCAAGACCATGGGCCTTTTCACACGACCTCTAAGATCCGCTGGCCACTTAAATTCGGACCAGAGATCTTGGGGGTTCATTGCTCTTCCTGCATTCCCACCCCTCCGCACTTCCTTGATCCTGTCTGTGTGAGGGGAGGGAGAAAAAAAGAAAGAAAAGAATGGCGGCTTACCTCCGTTCGGCCAGTCTCCCTCTGTTCCAGGCAGCATTCAGATGATCAGATCTCTTAAAGGGGCGGGGGGCAAAAAAAAAAAAAAAAAAACAGAAGCGAGGAGAGCCAGGCACTCACCAGATTACATCCGGAGAGGGGATTTTCACCCTCCAAGAGCAGGTACATGAAAAGTGTGCTGGGACGCGCTTGGGTGGGCATGGTCGAACTTAATTTCCTGCAAATTCCAGAGCTGATGGGGAAACAATTTTAAGCTCCGGATCTGGGAGCCATTTGCCACGGATTTTAGGGGTCGTGTGAAAAGGCCCCTAGACTCAGACTTGGGTGTTGAACCAAGAAGCCTGCCAACAACCATGCCCGTATCCTGCAGTCCATGAAACACAGGCTGCAAACACAGAAATATTGTTTCCATTTGCGGCAGAGTTTAGGGGTTGTGTACAAATCAAGGTACTGTCTGATCTGGGCGATCCTGCGGAGGTGGATAAAAGTGGCCCTGGAGACCGCTGTCACCTGGGCTTCCAGGGAGAGGGCTGAATCCAGGACCATGCCCAAATTCCTGGCCCTGTCCATAGGCTGGAGGGAAAGCCCCCCAGTCTAGGGAGGGGGCCATTGTACCCAGACGAGGGCGCCCTGAAGAACAGAACCTCTGTCTTCTCTGGGTTCAGTTTGAGCCGGTTAGTCCTGGTCCATTCCAGGACCGCCTCCAGGCACAGATCGAGGGAGCATACTGCCTCCTCTGCAGAAGAAGAAAAGGAGAGATAGAGTTGTGTGTCATCAGCGTACTGATGGCAGCAAACTCCAAATCTCCTGATGACCTCCCCCAGCGGCTTCATATAAACGTCATATTGAACAGCATGGGTGAGATTGCTGACCCCTGGGGCACCCCACAAGGGAGAGTCCAAGGAGCCGACAAATCATCACCCAGCTGAACCCGCTGAGACCGGCCACCAAGAAAGGAATGGAGCCAGCACAAAGCAAGGCCACCAATTCCAGCCTCAGCAAGTCAGACCAGCAGGTTACCATGGTCGACGGTATCAAAGGCAGCTGACAGGTCAAGGAGTACCAACAGGGAGGAACACCCCCTGTCAGCCTCCCTGAGGAGGTCATCCTGAAGAGTGACCAGGGCAGTCTCGGTCCCCTGAAGTGGCCTGAACCCAGACTGGAAGGGATCCAGGATACGATTTTCCTCCAGGTACGACTGAAGCTGGACGGCAGCCACCCTCTCAACAACCTTGCCCAGGAAGGGAATGATGGTGATCGGACGGTAGTTGGATAGATCATCCGATGCCAGGCTGGGCTTTTTCAGTGTGGGCTTCACCACAGTCTCCTTCAAAAGGGAAGGGAAGATTTCCTCCCTGAAGGAGGCCGTGGCAATTTCCGAAACCCACTTTGGCATGTTCCCTCTGGAGGATTTAACAAGCCAAGCTGGGCAAGGGTCAAAAGGGGTAGCCGCTGGCCGGCAATAAGCCATGGCCCTGGAGGCCTCCGCTGGAAACACTGGCCCAAACTCAACCAGACGAGGAGACTGAGGGGGTGAGGCCCCAGGGACATTAGAGGATGAACTAGAGCAACGGGGGGGGGCAGATTGGAATGGATGGCCTCAATTTTTGGATCTAAAATAGGCTGAAAATTGCTCACTAGTGAATTCACTAGGAGGAGACCCCAGCTGACCAGGACTGGAGAGGTCCCGAACCACCTGGAACAACTCTGCCTGACGGTTCAAGGCCTCGCCAATTCTCAGGGAGACATAGGCTGTTCTAGCATCCCTGATCGCGCGAACATAGCAGCCGGTCAGCTGCTTAAGAGCAGCCCTACTCACTGCCATCTGATCCATCCTCTAAATGTCTTCAAGCTTCCTGTGTTCTTGTTTCATCGACCGCAACTCAGCCGTGTACCACGTCGGGGAGCGGTCTCCACAGCACAGGAGGCGCTTGGGTGCGATCTGGTCTACAGCCCCGGTAGCACCCTCATACCACCTACCCACCTGGGCTTCAACTGGATTGTCTGCCAGACCAACAGAGAGCTCCCCGAAGGCCTCCATGAACCTACTAGGGTTCAGGAGCCTACGGGGGCGAGCCCAAATGAAGGGCCAATGCTTCCCGCAGGGCGGGGTGGTGATTGACAGGGATAATTTTAGCAGATGATGATCCAACCATGACATGGGTAGGGCTGAAATACCCCTAACCCTCAGACAAGAATCTGACGACATGGAGGTAAAAACCAGGTCCAGGGTATGGCCTGCTCTATGGGTGGGGCAATCAACATGCTGAGATAGATTGATGGAAGTCATGGAAGTCATGGATTCCATGAATTCCAGAGCCGCACCAGAGAGTTCCTCCTCGGCATGCACCTTGAAGTCCCCAACCACCAGTAAGCGGGGGGACTTCAACAGGGCAGCCAAGATGAACTCTGAGTTCTCTGGAAAGGATTGTGCTGGGTTGCGGGGAGCACGGTACACCAGCACAATACCAAACTTATCTCGCTGACCCACTGATAGATGAAGGCATTCAGCCCTGGGACACACCAATGCTGCAGATCTGCTAATGTAAAGGGAATCCCTGTGAACGATGGCCACCTCACCCCCTGACCCTCCGACCTTTTCCGGGTAAGTTCCTTTACGGGTAAGTTCTATAGTTTTTATATGTCTCTTAGATTTGTCTTCTCTTTGTGGATTCATTCAAATTATCTCCTGTGGTGTAATTGAAAAAAAAGGGGGGGAGTAGGTTGGATTAAAATATGGTTAAAAGATGAATATGCCACTCCTTTTGGTTAGAAGTTACTTTTAAATGATTCCTGTAAGACAGGATGCACTGTCACAAAGACCACAGATGCTACACTAATTAACTAATATCTGCCAACTTTTAAAGGAAAATGGTAGAGCTATTTGTACATCCATTTCATTTCTAATGAAGTAGAAATAAAATATTGTGCTTTTACTAAAGGAAGCTGCTTGTATTTTCTGAAACCATCTGGTGCAGAATAACTAAAAGGCTCATGAATATATGGTTAGTTATGTAGAAAAGTAATTGTTTAATTTTTGTTGTCGTTCCTATCCCGGGGTTATTGATATCAGTCTTTTTCTTTTTTCACATTTTCTTCTCTGCTTTATTATAGTTGGTAATGAACCTCTCTGCAAATGTATTTTCAATTCCGAATAGATGGTCAAAAGGTTTTAGAACAACCTCAGGACTGGTAGAACGATTAGGACACTAATGCATCTGGAATATTCTGGAATAATTAAACATCTAGCTAAAATGTTGCTGCATGCTGTATACATAAAAATCTTTGTCACAATAACAAAGTTCTCTTTGCCCCCCCCCATGCCGAAATGATCATGTGAGTCAGATGTTTGGGTATAAACTCTGTGCCACACTTTATTAACTCATTAACTTACTTGCAACCATCAAGCACAACTCCAAATGGGGGCCTGCTGCAATGCGGGTTCAAAGTTGGTACCTTGGGGTCTCCCGGGACCCCTCCAACTGGCAGCCTATCAGGGCGAGTCAATAGCCTCAAGTGTGCCCTGTCAGGGCAGACTCAGCCGGCAAGTTCCCTTTCCCCATCCTGGGTTGGCCAGGCCCGCTATTTGTTCCTGCCAAACTGGTGGGCCCTCCAGGTGCATCCTTCCCCTCGGCGTTGTAATCTCTGGATCTGCAATGCCGCAGGGTTGGATGGGCCTACAGGGAATTTGAGATCTGACTCACCTACTGCCTTGCTGTTCTCCACACCACCACCCTGTGTGGCCATTCCCTTAACCTATTATTTACCCACCGCACAGCTCTAGTATGGGATAGGAGAAAAATCCCCGGGCACTGGGCCAATCTGTGCTCGGGTCAAAACTTCCTATCTGGCCCCACTAGGCGACCAGTCAGACACCTACTAGTGCACTGAAAGTGGCGGGTGGATGGGGAAAGCTGGCTGACGAAGAGGCCGGGTCCATGTGGGTGAGCCCTTTTGAGGGCTCGCATCCAGTCTCCCCTTGCGAGACTGCCGGTGAGTCTCATGTGCCTTCGGGGGAAGGGGGCAAAGAGGCACTGCATGGGCGCATACGTTCCACAGACCCAGGCGTTTTGCACTGAACACAGCTCACAGGTGTTAGCATTAGGGCACTGGGGAAAACAAATCTGCCTTGTGATAGTTCCATTTCCCAATCAGAATCCCAGTGCGTTGGTAGGATATAAGAACAGTTTGTGTCCAGAGAAGTGTTTGACGTTGCATGATGACAAAATTAAAAGAGGAAAGAAAGGGGCAGAGAAGCGAAATATTGTGGCACTTTGACACCTAAAACAGATTTCTCTGTGCATTTTCATGGGTTAAAATCCACTTGTTAAAACATGAGTGTACAGTACTCACACCTGGAGTCATAATTAACTCAGGTATTAGAAAAATGTGACAATGATTTGTTAACCCAGGAATGCAAGGATCAAGCTGTTAATTAATTAAAGTAGCAGGTCCCAGCCAGGGAGGTGACCTTTATGTCAGGTACACACAAGCCAATATGGCTCCTTCTTTAGAATTTTTGTTTGGAAAATCAAGTGTTACCCAAATACTCAACAACAAGAAACACAAAGGGAAATGCAATTAAAATAAAATTAGAAAAAAAACAAAACCCACACATCTTGCACGGTGAATCTTTCCGAATACTAGTAATTGTTCAAGAAGAAATTTCCAATTTCTCAAAACAGGGCCAATCTGAATCCTATAGAGGTTTTCAGGGCTAGGGTTGCCTGAATGCCTAAGGAAAAGGAGCAGCCTAACTTCAGTGCCTGGATCACTGATGCTTTTCTGATGAAAAGCATTTATATGTGCAGCCTCTCCATGTATCTGGATGGCCTAATCATTCTGGGTTGTGGGTTGCATGGAGAACATCCATGTATAAAAAAAGCTCTCTCATTTGAACTGCTGTTTTCCTCAAGGAATGGATGGAGATGGAAGAGTGGAGCCAAACTTTTCGTTTTCTTCATCTGTTTATGAGAACCCTATCCTGAATGCCTGAATAAAGCGGTATTGATAACCAGAGCCTACAGCTTTTGCTTCATGGTTTGCTGGCTAACCGCATGGGACCTTTGATCTCAGTCCATAGCATTTTAGCTGAAACCAAATAAAAATAACAAGGAAAATTACACAATGGCAACCCATAGATTTGCTTAGACATTTTTTTCTCCCCCTCCACTACCATTTGTTTTTCTGTGTTTATATGGAAAAAAAATACTTATGTAATGAGTGTTTTCTCCCTTCGACCCTTGCCCATCCTGGTTAATTAAATCTGCCGGAGGGAGCATGCCAGAGTGTGCTTCTGTTATTTCCACTGCATCCTTCAGGGAAGGGATTTTTCCCTCTCACCTGAAGAAGACAGTGATGAAGCCCACTTTAAAGAAACGTGGCTTGGCATCAGACAACTTGTCTAACTACCATCCGATTGCCAATGTTCCTTTTCTGGGCAAGGTGATTGAGAGGGTGGCTGCTGTCTGGCTCCAGTCATTCCTGGAGGAAGATTGTGTCCTGGATCCATTCCAGTCCGGGTTCAGGCCGTGTCGGGGAACTGAGACTGCCCTAGTCGCACTGCAAGATGACCTCCTCAGGGAGGCTGACAGGGGATGATCTTTCTTGTTGGTCCACCAGGATTTGTCAGCGGCATTTGATACCATCAACCATGGTATCCTGCTGAGTCGGCTTTCCGGGGTGAGGATTGGAGGCACAGAGTATTGCCGGCTCTGATCTTTCCTTGGTGGCCGCCCTCAGCGTGTGCAGCTGGGGAAAGAGTTGTCAGCCTCTTGGATACTCCCTTGTGGGGGTACCCCAGGGGTCAGCAATCTCCCCCATCTATATGAGGCCACTGGCTGAGGTCATTAGGGGATTTAGAGTCTGCTGTCATCAGTATGCAAATGACATGCAGCTCTATCTCTCCTTTTCCATCTCTGCAATGGAGGTGGTACAGACCCTTGGTTTGTGCCTGGACATGGTCATAGAATGGACCAGGGCTAACAGGCTTAGACTCAACCAGGAGAAGACCGAGGTTCTATTCTTCGGGGCACCCTATACCAGATACAGTGGCCCTCTCCCCAGTCGGGGGGGGGGGTACTACCATCCAGCTGCCAGATAGAGTTAGGAATCTGGCATGGTCTTGGATCTGGCTTTATCCCTGGAAGCCCAGATGGTGGCCATTTCCAGGACCGCCTTTTTCCATCTTCGCCAGATTGACAGATTCGCCTGTACCTAGATGAGGTTTCCCTGAGAACAGATGTGCAGTTGCTTGTGATCTCGAGGATAGATTATTGCAACACTATCTACGTGCAGCTGCCCTTGACCCTTATTCGGAGACTTCAGTGGGTACAAAATGCAGTGGCCAGACTGGTGGTGGGTGCGGGAAGATACAACTTCATCACTCCAGTTCTGGCCCACTTGCATTGGTCCCCGTTGTGTCCCAAATAAGGTTCAAGGTACTGATTTTGATTTACAAAACCCTCCATGGCTTGGGGCATGAACACCTGGCGGAGCGGATCTTCCTGAGGTCAGCTGAGGCCTGACCCGCCAGAATGTTGCGGGCACTCTCACTTCACGTGGCCACACCCAGGGAGGCAAGAAAACTGGTAACCTGAAACTGAGCCTTCTCTGTGGCTGCCCCCTCGCTTTGGAACCATCTGCCAAGTGAGTTGCGCCTAGCAGAGTCCCTGCCTGCCTTCAAAAAAGCGCTAAAGGCCTTGCTTTTCTGAGAGGCATTTGGTGACCTTTAGGATTTTGTTTTAACTCCGTTCTGCCATTTTGCTGAGTATCTCACCTTTTTTTCTTTTCCCAGTGATTTGTTGTATTGTGTGTTTGTTATTGTTTTATTTACTGCTGTTAACATTAACAGCTACACAGGTGACATGGTAGAAATCCTGTTGCTTAGTGTAGAAAACTACACAAGAGTAGATCCCCTCCATCAGTAGGGATTTTATGAATCATCTCCTCCATAAGTTCAAATGATTGAAATGACCATAATCTTGTTTCAATTTATTATGCAAAATTAAGTTGCAGTTAGAGTAATCAACTGAGCTTTCAGAGGAGCTAATTCTGAAGATCCCCATTTATTTAATGGGCATACTTTAGTGGGACTTATTATGTCAAGCCATAGATTTCAATGTACAATGGCATCCATTGCAGGTCTACCTCTGTGACAGAACTGGCATCAAGGGGATAAAAATGTCCATTATACTGCAGGATGGTTTCGAAAGTTAAAGACTCATAATAACCAGGTAGTATGGCAAAAATCTGCAGAGGGGTATACTAATGAGCCTTAAAATTTTCTAAATCTGCTTTATTTCAGTTCAGACTGGAGGACATTGTAATTGCACTGGATAAAGCTGGGTTCAAAACAGATGTTCCAGGTTCACTCCTTTATAAGACCAGGGACTTCAACATAAGTGTTTCCTTAGTATGATGTCTGAAGAGGGTTTTTTTTTTTTGGGGGGGGGCTTCGTTTCCCAGCTCATAATATTGAAATAGTGCATGGTGTGTTGGAGAGCTCATGAAACTTTGTATCAAAGCCTTTAAAAGGTGAGATGGGAAGAAAACCGGCTTCTCTCCTTTTGTTTAACATAATCTGTATTGAAGCCCACCCCCAGTATAAAGGGTTACCAGTAAATGATCTCTACTCTCTTATCTACATACAGTGGTACCTTGTATAAAGGAATTAATTCGTTCCAAATGAAATTATGTTAAGCAAATTTTCCTTTATACAAATTCCCATAGGAATGCATTGAAAGCAGAGTAATCTCATTTTTATGTTGTACGGATTTTCCCCATAGGCAATTATGTTAATCAAATTTCCCCTATCTCCAGAATTTTTTATGTTGTACAAATTTTCTGTTATACAAGCTGTCTGTTATACAAGGTACCACTGTACAGTGTTTAAAAAGCTTTTGCAGTTCATCTGATTTCTTTGGAACATGAATATTAAGCCCCTTCAAGTTGAAAACACACTACCTGTATTTAGAAAACAGCCAGGTAGTGAGAGGTCTTCTTTCCCACTTTGAATCACGGTCTTTATACATTTAAAAGAAACCTAACCTGGTGCTATTACTTCCAATATTAAAAGAACTGGTGTGTTATATAGAATTCACTGGACCGTGCTGTTCTTTCAAGCTTTGTAAGTAATGACTGTGCTGCAGTTTTTGTATTGGATTCACAGTTAAAAGTCATCTGGAATTTTAACCTGTAAAAGATGCAAAAACTTGTTTCAGAGAGGATCAGATTTTCTACTCTTGCTTTTGAGTTTCTCTCATTTATTTTGATCTCAGAATGAAGAGAAGAGACTTTATTTTTCTGTTCAAAAGAACCTAAAAACAACATTGGTATTCAGTATAAGAAACAAATCTGAGAGGAGGGAAATTTTTACACATTGTAATTCTGTGGCATTATTACAATTGATGGGATATGATAGCTGAGAGAGGTAGGTATCTGGCTGCAAAGTCAGGTTAGGAGTTTGATTCCCCACTGTGCTTTCTGGGAGAAGAGCCAGCCTGTGGAGCTTTGGGCAAGCTGCACAGTTCCAGAGCTGGCCCCAGAGAAAGGGAAGGGCGAACCACTTCTGAGTGTTTGCTGCCTAGAAAACCATAGAAAGAGTCACCATCATTATAAATCAGAATTGCCTTGACAGCATCTATTATATTTTATTTTGAACATATATATCCTGTTCCAAGTACAGCAATGAGAATGATATAAAAGCCACTCAGTTTCAAGACACTTTAAAAATGTACATGACATGGATGCATTAAAACCTCACTAACAATAACAAAGGGCGCTTTTGCACGACCTCTGAAATCTGCTGGCCACTTAAATTCGGATCAGAAATCGTGGGGGTTTGTTCTGCTAACTGTGTTCCCACCCTTCCGCACTCCATTACTTCTGTCTGCATGAGGGGAAGGAGAAAAAAGGGAGAAAAGAATGCAGGCTCAGCTCTGCTCACCTCCGTCTGCATCAGAGCAG
>JAHTLZ010000204.1:63600180-63607680 GCA_023846285.1 Phrynocephalus versicolor | reverse complement strand
CCTGTCTCTTGAATGTCATTCCCAAAGGGGAGCTGGCCAGCAGAATTTTTTAAAATATACTTCAGCTGTCTTTAGACATTCATTTAATAAATAGTTTTAAATCCCCAAGTCTGCTTAATATTTGCCCTGGCTGTTGCACATTTTTATTGTTGTCTAACATATAGAGTTGGGCACAAAATGCGAAAATGGCATTTCATTTCTTTATTCTTTTCCCCCCATTTTGTTTCATTAATACGAAATGATTTAAAAAAATCATTTGTTTTTACTTTTTTTACTTTTTGTTTCTGTGCCACTTTTCATTTTTCCAGGGGCTTTTTAAAACTTTTGGTTGGCCTGAGACCGGCTGGCCCACAGGCCAGACCTGTTTTTTTCCCTTTATTTTTCCTTATTTTCTTGTCATGGCCGGCTGGCAGGCGCCATTTTTTTTAAAATATTTTTTTAAAAAATTTCCAGTGCTGACCATGCGGTTCACACAGCTCCCGGGGCCAGGTCGGCACTTTTTTTTATTTTTAGTTAGTTATTTCTTTAATTTATGATGCCTACCATGTGGCTACTGGGCTGGGTCAGTGCTTTTTTATTTTATTTTTTAAGTCCCCAATGCTGGGGGCTTTTTTTCCTTTTCACAGCTGAGAGGCACTGGATTCCAAGCGCCCAGGGCCAGGAGTTCCAGCAGAAGAGAAGGGGAACTCCGGGAGGACTCCACTCATCAGGACTCAAGGTAAGTACCAGGAATGAAAAATGAAATGAATAAAATGGAAATTTCCATTTCGTTTCATTTCATTTTTCTTTGATGGGTTGGTTCGTTATTTGTTTCATTAGCTAATGAAACAAATATGAATAACGAAATGAATTAAAATTTTGTTTCATGCCCATCTCTGGTAACATATTAATTATTTTATCATTGTTTTCATATTTTGTGTTTAATGCCACTCTGGGTTGAGAGCTCACACGAGCAACCCATGACCATGGAAAACTTTGCAATTATTTCAACATCAATGATGCACAACGACAAACCTTTAACTAGCAATTTTGGGTCAGATGGTAGTGTGTCCTACTCACTCCACCCTGAGACATGAATGCAAGTACCCATAAAAGGTGTCTCTGATTGATGAGGGATCTCACCTGTTGGGAGGAACTTTAATACTTAATATTTACCTCATTATAGATCATGAAGCCATAACTGGTATATTTCTTGCAGGGGGTTAGGTGCCAACTCCACTTTCTCATCAAGGTTGCTTTATAATGCAATAGCATGGGACAACCCAGCCATTAATGTATATTTTTGTCATATATTGACTATTATGGGTATGATTTATGAGACAGAAAAGCTAGTTATGACTTCAGTTCAGCTAATTGTTTGTTCTGTATATTCCCTCTTCCTGGCTATGTATGTGTTGAGTGCAACTTGAGATAGAACACTTTCATGCATCTGATCAATTTGGGTTTAGTCCATGAAAACGCAAACCCAATAAAAGAACTCTGTTGGGTTTTCTTCAAGAGTAAGATATATCAGCTTCTCCCACAGGGGTGAAATCTGAGGTTCATTATAAGAATAGTATAAGTGTTGCATCCCTTGGCACTTTTGTAGAACACGCAGCCTGCTCCACCCAAGCATGGGGGGAGGCTGCTGCCATGGGGCCCAGAAAGATCCCTGTAGAAAGGAAGGAAGGAAGGAAGGAAGGAAGGAAGGAAGGAAAATTATATTTCTTAGCTGTTTTCTGCATTGGATATCATGACTGTCACATCTATTGCTTTATAATCTGATTGTATGCATTTACTAGAGCTGGTGGTTGGGGTGTCTGGGATTGTAAGCAGGAGTTTGTGTCCTCACTGTGCCACCCAGGGAGAAGAGCCAGCTAACATTAACTGGAGAAGATATGAGTGATCGCCTTATAGGTTCTGCCACCTGGGTGGTGTTGGATAAGCTGTACCATCCCAGTTCTTTATATATCTGTAAGTCCTTAGGAAGATACCCATAGATTGGAAGCAACTTGCTACAATCTTTTTATTGTTATAAATTTGTACTACCTGGAAAGAGAGTCCTATACAAGCCCCCATGAAAAAAATAATTCTAAGTATCTTAACTTAAAAATTCTAGGATTTTATCAGATGCAGTCAAAGCAGTTAATGTAATATAGAGAGTTGCATTCGCTGATTGATTTACCACCTCGGCTTTCTCGCACCTACAGAACTGGCACCATAGCACATAGGAGTGCTCCAATGGAAAGCACAATCACCTATGGACTTAAACCCAGTTGTTAGTTACTCCAAGAAGAGCAGGCCCATTGAATCAGCCAGTAAAGAGTAAATCAACATTTGCCTAATGTCCACTAATTTAATGGACCTATTCTAGTTGGAGCTAGCAGTTAGCTATAAGCCACCTGCTATAGTTGCATTTAGCAAAATGGCTGATAGAAAAGGCAGGCTCAAGGCAAACCTGAGTGGGATGGACCTAAATGCTTTTCCAACTCTAATGGATTCCTCATTTTCTTATTCCTTTGAGTCTGGATGTCACCACAGTCTTTTAAACTCTGGATACAGTTTTTTTTTAAATGAAGGTCACATCCACATTGCTGCCCAAGGTTGTCCACCCCATATGTTCTGCTCATTGCTTTTCTTCGCACATGATGAGCTATAGAAACCTGAAGTTTTCATTTCTCATTAACATTAATGAGAAATGATACCTAATAGTTCCTGGGGGGGGGTTAAAATGTTTCGAGATAGCTTAGAACTATCTAAACTAAAAGCAAATGCCTGGTGAAAGCCTTGCAGCATGAACCGTAAATGCTTATGGCATGGTTAAATCTGAACATCAGCACCTTCTGCAATGAGCAAGCCAGGTTATTTGCATAGACTGTCATGAGCAAATGTTGCATATGGTGTTAAGATAATACTGCAAAGCTGTGCATGGTCTCCACAGTTTGTAAATATGAGTTACTGCTAGGATAGTTGAATCAGCTGTTATCCTCTTTTCAGGAATCGTCTTTTGGTAAGACTTTTACTCGGTAGAGCAGAGGTGTCTTTCTATTGCCTGATAATAAACATCATTAATTATCCTGTCAGGCTGCCCTTTGTTTATCTGAAGGTCAGGATCATAGCATTTTCTCCCATTAAATACAATGATATTTAACACGTTGGTTAGTTTCCAGCGCTGATCAACATGCATAAGGAAACATAACACTCAACTGATTGGACAACATCTGTGCCAGCTATTTTGAAACAGTGTGTTAGACTGCTTAATTTATGACATAGTTGTTGTGACCTTTGCCATTTTTCAGTCAAGTAGCACTGTGTCACAGGAATCCTTAACTACAAGCCACTTGACTACAATCCAGTAAAGGTGAAGTGCCCACATTAAACTATGTTCATGGTAATGGGCCCATGGGATGAAGACTTATAAACATGTTCCAGGAAAGCAACTGCCTTGTACTCAGTGAAACTTCCGTCTGAATAGTCATGCATCCAATAGAGTTGGCATAAATATCCATACTCTACGCACATTGTATTGTGGGTCATATTGCTCAACTGAACATTTTTTTACACACGCTAAGCTTTCTTTCAGTATGCAGTCATAACATTTTAAAATAATGCAACTGTATTTTTAATCATAACCAAGTACACACAACCATACATCCTATTCATAGTAGCTGTTACACAATGCTCATGTCTACTATGCTGCTGAATGGTTTTTGTAGAAAAGAGTGTTCTTTCCAGCATCCTTCCTATGTGAATTTAAAGATAGGACCCTGACTTACCAGGGTCCTGCATTGATGCCGGGGCGGCTCTGGATTCGGAGTGGCAGTGGTAATGGCGTCTGCCACGTGGAGCCACCAGCAAGGAAGAAAGAGATCCGGATGTAGCCAGCTGAAGTGTTTGGCTCGTGGAAAGCAGGAGGGCGGGACTGCCGGCTCTAAGGAAGGAGGTGGAATGACATCACAGCTGTGCGACATCAAGGGTTAAAAAGAGGAGGCCGGCCGGAAGGAGCTCAGTCCCGCTGAAGTAGCAATACCCAACCCTCCCTCCCAGTTTGTTAATGTTAGAGTTCAGTTGCTGTATATTGTTTGTTTGTCACAACAATTGGTTTTTTTTTCAGGCATTGGGATGGATTCAATGGCTTTCGGAAGGCAGGCAGTAGCCTGCTGGTGGACTTCAAAGGAAAACCGGTGGTGAGGGGGCGGGAAGGTGAGGCATCCCAGCTCGGGGAGACGCCTGTAACCCCCCCCCCTCAAGGTACAATGCCATGATGTGGCCTACGTCCACATGGCATCTGGGATCCCACCTGGGAGTTTACTTGTTGGGAACGTTGTCATCATGGGCAAACGGGACCCTCGATGGTTGTATCCATCTCCAATGCCTAGTCTAACTGCTGCTGTTACCAATAAAGTTGTGGCCTTTTTGTATTGCCCACCCACACCAAAATAAAGAGGTGGCACAGCTCACTTTTGGGTTAAATATGGGCCACAATTTATTAAAACAGGAAGAATTCGAACTTTATTATTAACTTTATTATTAACTGTGACAAAGAGAGGGCCTGTGCCGTAGCGCAAGCATAATTAGGGCTGTTATAAATTCCCGGTCCCTCCTCCTCGGGAAAAGCTGTGTACATACGATGATGCCGAGGGTGGGATACCCACCCTACACCGGGCATCCTTGTCCCCATTATGTAATGGATTGGCAGCCCTTCTTATCTTGGCTGGGATTATTTAGTGGAGACTAACTGCGTTTTCTGTGCTACTTAATTTATGTAGGGCTGCCGTGCACCTTACGGGTGCCATCATGAGGAGGGACCTACCTAACTTGTTGTTAATGCATGCGCTACCCGCCTATTGTGACCGATTGAGGGTTGGTGTTAGACTCAATGCCCTAAGGATTAAAGGCTTAGAGGATGGTGGGATGGGCGAAAAAACACTGTCAACCACAGCCAATCAGGCTGACAGTCAAAAATTCCCATCCGGCCCCGAAGCGACCAGCAAAGCATCACCATCTGAAGATCTAGAGTGGGCGGGCCTGGGGTTCCCTGTCCGGAGAAAAAAGGCTGTTTTGGAGGAACGCACCCGTGCCTGATATAGGCACGCCTCCGACGCAGTCCCACGCAAAGTGTGCTGCTATGCACGCCTGCGTCCGGCAGGGCGGCAAAGTCTCCCCGCTGCCGTAGCCACAGCGGGGAGCTCGCATTGCCCACCCACGCCGAAATAAAGAGGCGACACAGCTCACTTTTGGGTTAAATATGGGCCACAATTTATTAAAACAGGAAGAATTCGAACTTTATTATTAACTTTATTATTAACTTTATTATTAACTGTGACAAAGAGAGGGCCTGTGCCTCGCGCCTGATCCGCCCGCAGCTGCAGGTGGCCCGTTCTGCTCGGCCGCGCCCAGCCGCGAGTCCCCTCTCCCTCCCTCTCCGTCGCTCCCCCCCGTGCTGGGCAGACTCTCTAGAGGCTGGCCCCGCGCAAGGCCAGAACAGTCCCTCCCCGCTCCCACTCCCACAAACCGAGCCTAGCCAGCTCGAAATCACCCGGGCAAGGTCCCTCGGAGCTCCAGCGCGTGTCTCCGAGGTTCCCTGTCTGGAGAAAAAAGGCTGTGTCGGAGGAACGCGCCCATGCCTGATATAGGCATGCCTCCGACGCAGCCCCACGCAAAGCGTGCTGCTATGCACGCCTGCGTCCGGCAGGGCAGCAAAGGCTCCCCGCTGCCGTAGCCACGGCGCGGAGCTCGCATTCCATAACATGTTTGATTGTGTCATTTGTATAGACGGAAGAAGGCTTAGCTATAGGCCATCAAAGAAAATATTAGTGATTCCTTGAACATTTATCCCTTTTTAGGGTTTCTAGAATTCCATTTAATTACAGATTTTAGCCCTTCTCAATTTACGGTTTAGCTACGTCATCTGTCTGGGCAATTTTGAGAACTGAACCACAAAAGCACAAATCTGTGCATTTCTCCTAGAAAACTCCAGGTTTGAACATCTTGTATGTCTGATTTCATTGCAGTGATCTATATTCCACATGCATGTTTATTCCATCCATATATCAGATTAGGATTCAACATACTGCAGTTTTAGCCAGAATGATATTTATTTATTTATTTTTACAGATTATATGCCACCTACTATCCAACGGTCTCTGGGCGGCTTACATTCAAAAGAATTAAAACTGTTAAAACATAAAATGTCATTAAATAATAAAAACAAGAATAAAAACATTACACTAAACATTTGCACCTATTTGACACATTTTCCCTAATGTGCACATGTTTTGCACATTTTGCCTAATTTATGGAGCATTCCCCATTGATTGAAATGTGTTCCTGAACATATTTTTCAGTTATGCTTGTTGTAGCCATTCTACATTTTCAAATAACTGCGCTGTTTTGAGTGCAGTTTCTTTTTCCAGAATATAGACTTGAAAAGGTGTAGGTTCTCAAGACAATGCACTTTCCTCTCAAAAGTCTGACAAAAAAAGATAAACAACTGCTTCTCTTTGGACTGTTGGCTCTTTTCTAAGGAGCCAACACTTTTCTTAAGAAAGTGAAAATACAAAATAGTCTCCTGGTGCCATAAACACCACAAATTGACCATGAGTCAGCAGTGTGATGCGGCGGCCAGGAAAGTCAATGTGATTCTTGGTTGCATCAACAGAACCATTGTGTCTAGATCAAGGGAAATGATAGTACCACTCTATTCTGCTCTGGCCAGACCCCACCTGGAGTACTGTGTCCAGTTCTGTGCACCTCAATTTAAAAAGGATGTTGACAACCTCGAGCGGGTGCAGAGGAGGGCTACCAGGATGGTTGAGGGTCTGGAGGAAATGTCTTATGAGGAACGGCTTAGGGAACTGGGAATGTTTAGCCTTTCAAAAAGAAGACTGAGAGGGGATATGATAGCTATGTTTAAATATTTGAATGGATGTCATATTGACGAGGGAACAGGTATGTTTTCCATGGCTTCAGAGACTAGAACTCGGGGCAATGGTTTCAAACTACAGGAAAAGAGATTCCATTTGAACATTAGGAAGAACTTCATGACAGTTAGAACTGTTCGGCAGTGGAATATGCTGCCACGGAGGGTGGTTGACTCTCCTTCTTTGGAAGTTTTTAAGCAGAGGCTGGATAGCTATCTGTCAGAAATATTGTGATGGGGTTCCTGCATGGCAGGGGGTTGGACTAGATGGCCCTTGAGGTGTCTTCCAACTCTATGACTCTATGATTCTATGAATCCCCAGGTCACATCTAAATTCAACAAGAGCTAGACCTACAGAGTGAGCATTCTATGACACTGTGATCTGAAGTGCTGTATACAATGTCCTTGAGTTTCAACCAATTGCCATCTACCATTTTTAACAAGGCAAAAGCCAACCATAACTTAACAGGCTTCAAAACTGTCCTACGCAATAAGGCATTTTCACTGTTTTGGCACATCTTTTCTTCCAGGCCAATAATAATACATTGGGAGAAATAAATAAATAAATAAATAAATAAATAAATAAATAAATAAATAAA
>JAHTLZ010000204.1:63579818-63592318 GCA_023846285.1 Phrynocephalus versicolor | reverse complement strand
TATATTTCAGGCAGCCTAAGGTGATATTATCATGAGATTCAGAAAGCAAAGTGGATGGGCTTGAACTCTTAACACAGGAAGGCAAAAGACTTAACCGGTGTTACTGAGATCTGGTGGGATAAGACTGTTAATGGAAATGTAATAATTTAAAGGTACAACTGATTTGAATACATTGTACCTTATAATTTGAAACATTAGATGGGCTTCTGGCATTTTTTTAAAAAAAGTTATCAGACAGGAAAAAGAGATTAGAGACCCTGAATGCTATTTATGAAGACCCGAGGGAGGAGTAAAGTGCTTTTCTTCACTATTGGACAGGTTCAAATAATCTCAGAAGATTTTAAAATTTCATATCGGAGTGTCTCATCATATATAGGCAAAATCAATGAGCACAGGATTAGTGACAATTTTTTCTTCTCTAACTTGACCCACTCTAAGCCAACGAATTAGATGCCAGAGAGAAGTCACAGGATAAGACCTTCACCATCCTTTTCCCATTTCCTCAAAACTTTCTTCAACTCTTTCAGGAGCCTCAGTGCCATCTGTGAAAACTATGTAAACTGAACTGAATGGATGATAAGACACAATTTGATGAACCGGTGGGCTAATTGATACATAGATGTTGGAGAAGGGCAATCACAATTCACATTGCCTTGGGGAAAAGTATGTTGGGCTATATACGGTACCTGGCAAAGTCAGGAAAAGTTCATCCATCCCTATAGGAGGGTATTACTTCCTCCTGTTAAATATTTTTCAAAAATCATAAGCTCCTCCCCCCTTTATATTAAAACATCTGTGAATTTTGATATAACCTAATTAACATTAACTGAACAAAATCCTCATCCATCAACACTAGGCAAAATAAATACATTAATCCATTCCGGAGAGCTTGTACTACCTCCTATGCAAATATTAAAGATGGGAAAATTCAGAACATAGAAAAAGGCACCCTAGGTCACCAGCTGCATGACTAAATACATCAGGATTCCAAAAGACTTCTACACTACTGGACATGAAATCGATAAGTTTCTCTTTCTTTCAAATTTCTTTCAAATACTTTTTGGTAGTTCACTACTGCACTCAGGATAGAGAGCTCAATGGGTTAGTTATATGGCTACACACCTAGAGATTGGGAGTTTGATTCCCCACAATGCCCTGCAAGTAGAAAAAGCAAGTGTGGCCTTGGACAAGTTGTGCAGTCCCAGGATGTTCCCAGAAGGGAATGGTAAACTACTTCTGAATAGTTGTTGTGAGTTTTTCGTGCTGTTTGGCCATGTTCTGGAAGTTTTTCTTCCTGACGTTTCACCAGATTCTGTGGCCGGCATCTTCAGAGGGCAAGGAGCTCAGGGAACTAGGAGTTCCCTTCTGAATATTTTCGACTTCAGCAGTTTCTAACCTTGAGTACCCAGATGTTCTTAGACTACAGCTCCCAAAACTTCTGGCTAGCAGAACTGGCCAGAACATCTGGGGACCCAAGATTGGGAAACCACTCCTCGACTTAGAAAACCAAAGTGTTGCCATAAATTGGGATTGACTTGATGGCCCATAATTACATTATTGTTGTCCTGCTGCAAAAATATGGAGCAGAAGGAAAATTGCATAAGCATTTCTCTGGTAGTCTACACAAGCATGCAACAGGGACCATGACTGAGGAGAGGAATAACTTGCATTATTTCCTTTCTATCTTGTGTTTATGCAACAGGATGCAAACCAAAGTTCCTTCTGACTAATGTAAGGGTGGACTGATGGATAGAAATGCTAGAAAGTTCTTGTCAACAATGAACTTTGTGACATTTTCATGAATCCTTGACTATTGCACTCTACCAATGTCAGTCTTCCAGAAACACTGATCAATAGTAACAATGGCACAGTATTGTGGTTGCTTGTTATGTGTTGCATGGAGTTGGAAGCAAATGAATGTTACATTAGCACATTCAGAGCTGTTTGTGGATTACTCCCATAAAGTTCTTTAGAAAGCAAAGGGGGCATTAAATGCTGTCAAGTAATTGGAAAGTAATTTTGTTAGGAGCATCCAAAGAAAACACAGATTTTAAGTGGTCCTTGCTATATCTAATGAGCTAGTATTTATTGGCATACATGCAAATAATAGCAGACCCTGAAACAACAACAGCAAAGTAATCAGATCCCTTCTCTTTTCTATGCTTAATAATGAAAAGGCTGCCAATATCTCCTTCTCATGGATGCTGACTGAGTAAAGCTTATATGAAATAATAAATTTTATGTTTTAGTATACATGACAATTGCCGTATAGATACTAAAATGCCAGGCAAACAGAAATCGATAGCCTCCAACCCAACCATGAATTTTGTCAGCTTCCAATTATTATCTTGCTTGTGGGGAAGATCAAGTAATAATTGAGGTTCCTGGTCTTCATGTCACAGAATGAACAGACAATACCAAATGTGAAGAGAGATATGAGGTGCTTCCATCCAGCTACTTTGGATAAACAGAGACCGGCTGCAGAAGGCACATCCTTCTCTCCAACTTCTAAAACATACTCAGAGATAATATTATCCTATACCTGCCTACTCAGAAAGTTCCACTGAGTTCAGAGGATAACTGATTGCCATATAAAGACCATTAAGAATTAAATTTTGCTCATCTCGATGGGGTTTATTTCCATAGATAAAATCGGAACTTGGAATCTTAGAAAACATTGTCATAATTCCTATTATTTACACTCATTCCTGTGAACTCTACAATAAGATATATGTACACCTGTGTAGAAAGGGGCATGATTCATTTTGGTTCAGTTTGTTTTAGGGTTTGGTTTGGTCCCTTTCGTTTGTAACAATTTTTTTTTATGGTTTCATTGTTTTGTTGATTTGTTAATTCATTTCCCCCCGCTTTGCGCGATTGACAGTGTGAGGGCGGGAAAAAAATTGCAAACAATAAAAACTGAAAAAATACAGTCATTGACAACAACTGCACAAACTGTACTGGCAGCATCCTCATCCTCGTCCTCATCGTCCTCATCATCCTCATCATCCACATCATTCACATAATCTCCAATCAACACCACATCCTCCTTATTGGGCAGCGGGGGCAGCGGCAGTGGCGTCAGAAGGTCCTGGCCCTCTTTTTTTTAAAAGCACCAACCACACAGCCCCTGGGGCTGGGTCGGTACTGGTTTTACTTTTTATAATTTTTTCTTTAAACCTTTTTGCTCAACTACTGTAAAGGATTTCAGGGTAGCTTATATAACTTCAGTCACAAAACAACACACAAATATGATGACCCCATTTAAGCTTCTTTTTACATGGCAAGTGGAGCTTGCTAGACATCTTTCAGTCTTTGACCAATGAAGAGGATTCTGAGAAAAACAGAACTGCCATGAATCAGAAAAAGAAAGGGAAAATAGTAATCTGGAGCCTTGATTGTGCACTTCTCAGCAAGGTTGAGGCTCAAAACTTTGGAAGCAATTGATTTTGCTAGTGTTGTTGCAATTCATAAGTTCTGGTCAAGTTTATCACACCTACAATGTTTTATTTGCTGTTTCCTTTGTAACGCACCCATTTTCCTCACATGAATAGAATTATTTTGTTCAGCGGCATGGTCACAATCATCTGCCCATAGCAAAGTACTGGTGGGATCATAAGCCTGAAAAAGCAATTGAAAATGAGCATGCAAAATTATTTTGGGACTTCCGAATACAGGCAGACAGGGTTTTGGAGCATAATACCACATATACTGTAATTGTGGAGAAGAAAAAAGTGTGGATCATTTATGTGGCTATATCAGGTGATAGTAGAGTCACCAAGAAACAATCTGAAAAAATTACCTGATCTCATGATCTGAAACTTGAACTTCAGAGACTCTGGCATAAACTGGTACAGGTGGTCCCAGTGGTAATTGGCTAAGCAAGTATTTCGAAGAAATTGGAGTTGGCAAAGTCAACATCAGTCATCTGCAGAAAGCCACCTTACTGGGATGTGCTCACATAATTCGCCAATACATCACATCGCCCTAAACGCTTGGGAAGCGTTCAAATAGTGATTGGTAATACAAAATCCAGCGTAGTCTGCTGTGTGATAATTTAATAATAATGTTTAAAACACAGTAATAAATAAATAAGTACAAATATACACATTAGGGATAGAAATTCTAACTTGTCATAAAAACTGCAACTAGCAAATTTGGCACCCAACACAAACGGCATAGTCTCCTCCACCACCTCTGCTACCTCTCCACTAAAGTGTTCATGAGCCCATAATTAGGTAGAGAAAATAGCAGGCAGTTGTTGTGCATCCAAAGGAAGTAGAAAGTTTTTGCTTAAAATGTGGGAGAGTTAGTAGAACTGGGAGTTATTTTTTTTTATTGCCCTATCCTACTTATACCCTGGTTTTCCTGTTTCTATGCACGAGAACAAGAAACCACCAAATTGTATTTTCTCTTGCTATTTTCTCCTGATATCAAGTACAGTTCCCACACATATT
This sequence comes from Phrynocephalus versicolor, assembly GCA_023846285.1. Classification (NCBI taxonomy): domain Eukaryota; kingdom Metazoa; phylum Chordata; class Lepidosauria; order Squamata; family Agamidae; genus Phrynocephalus; species Phrynocephalus versicolor. Next base: position 63,587,861 of record JAHTLZ010000204.1, on the reverse strand, counting down.
CAATTTGTCTTTGTGCAAATTTCACAATTATGCAGTTCTGCCGTTGTGCAAAACTGCCGTAACAGCTGCCTTGTTACAGGAACATTTTTTTCATGAGTCAACAGTAATTTGGTGCTTGCTCTTCCTGTTATTTCTTCATAGAGTGATACTCTAAAAATGCAACCCCCTTCCACAATTGATTATGGAAACATCAATTGGGGAAAAATAGGCAGGAAATCTCCTAACAGACTACTTGCATTGAGGAGGTCTCTGGAAACTCTTCACTGACAATGCTCCTAAGAAATTCCAGACCAACACAGAATTTTCATTCTCTATTTAAGAAAAAAAGTTATTAGACCTAATAATAATAATAATAATAATAATAATAATAATAATAATAATAATAATAATAATAATAATAATAATAATAATAATAATAATAAAAGAAGAAGAAGAAGAAGAAGAAGTAGTAGTTTCAATTTATAATAATCCTCAAATATTTACTTCAGTACAATTAGGAAAAGTTTTCTTTTAAAGACAGTCTAGCTCAGTGATGGCGAACCTATGGCACGGGTGCCAAAGGTGGCACTCGGAGCCCTTTCTGTGGGCAACCGACATCGCCCCTTCATAGCCACTTGTATACAGGTTAAATTACTGTACTGGCACTTTGCAAAAAAAAATGGTGGGTTTTGAATTGCAGTTTGGGCACTCGGTCTCTAAAAGGTTCGCCATCACTGGTCTAGCTCAGTATGTAATTAAACTGGAATTTTTAAAAACACAATATAATTAATTCCTTACTTATTTCCAAAAGAAATACAAAACTTTTATTTTTACTTGTCCACAAAGAAGCATTGATGCTCAAGCAGAGGCAAAAAAGGAGCGGCCTTTCTTTCCATCCCGCCACCCTCACAGGTATGTCACATGGGCAGACATGATAGGGCCTTCTTGGCTGTGGCACCCAGACTCTGGAACTCCCCCCCCCCACTAAAGGCCAGGGCTGCCCCATCTCTGCTGTTTTTCCAGGAACAATTAAAGACCTCTCACTTCAGGCAATCTTTCCCTGAATGATGGACTTCCTATTATTTGTCTTTTATATGAATTGATAGGATCACATAGACTTTGTGTTTATAACCACTTACAACCTTGTGTGGTTACATTGACACTATGTTTCAGTGTTAGCTTCCATCACTCAGAACTTTACATGGAATCTTACTTTCCTTTTAACTACTCACATTCTCTTGTAGCTTTAATGTGATGCTATCTTTTAATGCTGTAAGATGTTCTTCAATTCCCTGTTCTCAATACTTGCCCATGTCTTAATTGTATTGGACTGTACATTATCCCTCATTACTATAAGCTGCCTTTGGTCCTTCTCCAATGAGAAATGAGGGGTAAAAATACTCTAAAATAAATAAAAATAAACAAATGATGATGCTTACAGGTTATGTACCACCATACATCAAAATCTCGCTTTAAATACCATTTAAAATCAGAGTTTTAAAACCTAAAATATGAAGAAATGCACAAATGTTTCCCATAAATTCTTGTAAGACAGCACTCCGGGCCCCTTCCCTCAATGTGATAATCCAGCTCTATTCAGTCATTATTATTGGGCTTCATCGCTCTGTAGCTTCCCTTGCTGTTAACTCTTCCTGATCTAAAAAATGATCCCATGAAAGGAATTACTTTTATGGGTATGAAGAGTGGGTAGCCAGTAAGGATACAGATTTTGGCAGATCTTATTGTAGAGTAAAGGGCAATATGTAAACACTCACTTCTTGGCCAACTCATTGATAAGAGAAGCACAAGAGTCCTCTGCCTCACTTATGAGAATTTCTCTGAAATTCCTCCTCCTTGAAAATTATTTTTTGAAAACTAGACAATTTCCTAGACAATTGAATGGGAATGGTTGACATTCTCACAGGGGAAATTTTCTACAGATTTATAGAGCTGTAATCTATAAATCAGGATGGTGATGGGTTAGGGAAGGCTACCGCAATGTCACTAAACATTCAAACACACAGTACTTTCAATATTATTTTCAGCTCCACACTGAATATATGTGACCAAGGATCATTGACCAAATGACATATATAACAAATTGTCAGGCTTCTGATCTTCATGATTACTGATAACCAGATTACCACAGACACTGCCATAAACTGATAAGAATGAAAGAGAATGTCAAAATTTACCAAAGTTTATGAAGGTATTAGAAAGATTACACTCCAGTAGAGATGGGCACAAAACACCAAAATGGTGTTTCATTTCATTTTTCATTTTTAATTGCTTTGTTTTGTTTAAAATGAAATGATTTTTTTTAAAAAAATCATTTTGTTTTTGTTTGTTTCATTTCTCAGGCACCAGGTTGGTGCATTTATTTATTTATTTATTTATTTATTTATTTATTTATTTATTTATTTATTTATTTATTTATTTATTTATTTATTTCAGTCATGCCGACCAGCTGGCCCATGGGCCGGGTTGGCACATTTTTAAATTTTATTTTTCACTTGCGCTGACCAGCGGGCCTGCTTGCTGGGTTGGTGCATTTTTTCTCCACTTGCGCTGACCAGCTGGCCTGCAGGCTGGGTCAGTGTGTTATTTTATTTTATTTTATTTTATTTCATTCACTCGTACTGACCAGCTGGCCCGTGGGCCAGGTTGGCATGTTTTTTAAAAAATAATATATATATATTTATTTTTATCCCCTACCCGATCACGCCTGATCGGGTGGGGGAAATGGTGGGCTGTTTAAACTTTTTTGTCCTCTGAAGCCCGTGATCCAGCTAATCCGCAGTGGCATCGGCGGGGGGGGGGAAGCCTGCGGATTCGCTCATGTGGTGGGGGGAAACACCAACTTTCCCCCCTGGGCATAGGCTCACGGAAATGAGTCACAAACCCAACACTGCAAGCCTTGCTCCAGATGCAACACATTTTCATGGAGTTAATTTTTCTCATGCCCTTATTCATCATCACATGCCAGTACCAAGGAACAAAGATGCACTGCACATGTGAATGAGCATTAAGATGAAGCACGTCCTGGAGAAAATATGTAAGAAACAGAACACTAACAAACAGCAACAAACTCAAAGACAGTGAAAGTTCTGTGAACTTTTCCCACTAGTGTCCTGGAGGAGTCATTTCCGACTCTTCAAGAGACAAAGGGGTAGTGATGATTTATACTTAATACACTTCAATTTGGAAGGTCATCAGCACCTTTTTTGAACTGGACTTCTGGAGATTTGTTTCCTATGTACTCAGTGAGTAATGAGTGATTTTCTATTGATTTGTCCACAGGCAGAAGAAAAGTGGATTGGTACTGTAACTCCAAAGTGAACAGGAACTCCAGGAGCATGGTAAAAAGGAGAAAAAGCACCAAGAGGGAAACCTTTATAGCTTTTCTAATCTACCATATTTCAACTCTTATCCTCAGCTTCCCTGTTTAATGCAACATGATTCAAGGAGCAATGTAGGAATTCGAAAATCTACAAAGGTGTCAAAGTAGGATCCTCCCGTGTACATTTCGCATGTCAGAGTATTAAATTATACATAAAATAAATGATTAATAATAGTGCCCCATTTTAACAGGTTCTTCTAACATGAAGTGCTACTGAAAATTCCACTGTTCTGAGTATAAAATTATTCAGTCAGTCAGTCAGTCATTAGATTTCTATACTGCCTGTCTAGCTGCAAGACCATTTAAAAGTATTAAACAATGAGTTTTAAAATTGAAATACTTACACTCAAATATTTATACCATTTTATTTTCAGTATCATCTCATTCTTCATTCACAGTAGTGCAGGGGCAACGAATATATTTAGGCCCTGGGGCCAAATTCCAAATAGAATCTTTACCATGCACATATAACGAAAAAAAACAAATACAGAGCTGAGCAGAAAAGGCAAAATTACTGGGGAAAGGGGGGGGGCAGTAGGATCAGAAGAAGACCTAACATGAGACAGGTTTTCTCAACCCTGCTGTTACTTCATAGGACCGAAGCAGAATTTTCTGGAAAAGACAACATTGCTGGGATGGGGGTGGGCAGTAGGATGAGAGAACAAGTTAACATGAGATTTTGTCACTTCCCAAGATCTGAATGGAACTGTGAATTGCAAGACATTATGGACGTTACTGTGTTAACATTTATTTATTTATTTATTTATTTATTTATTTATTTATTTATTTATTTGCCCCTCCATCTGGCTACACAGCCACTCTGGGCAGCCACTCTGACAGTTCCAACTTCTAATGTTGAGGTATGATAGGAGCTTAGCAACAACTGATGGTAAAAAAAATAAAGGTGTCCCATCCTTGACCCACATGAATCTAAAAGATGTAAACAAACATACGGAATGTAACCACAGCATCATGGTTTTAATAACCATTCAGATGATGCCACTATGGTGAATGTGCTTTACAGACTCCTGCTTTCCTGACATTACATTCTTGACGATGAAATATGAAGATTGAGCTGAATTAATATGACACATTGTGGTGGAACATGGCAATTGGTTTAAATCAACTTGTTTTGACGTTATGTTAGAAAATTTAGAACCTGAACTATGCATTAATGTTGAGACAAGACTAAAGGTCCTAAAAATCATCACCGAGAAGGAGAGCAAGATAAAAGACAGTTAATTATGCTCAGTGATATTTATGACCTCAGCATGTCTAAATAAAATGTAGCTTTTAAACTATTGCCCAACTAAATCCAATGATTTTACCTGGTGTTTTTTAAACTCTGTATTGATAATTGGTGAAGAAAAACACACATAAGCACAATTTATCTACCCTTGCGTAATGGCAGAAACGTAATTTCTACATGAAAATCGCACCTTTCAGACGAATCATAAATTCCCTTTTCTGCTAACCAAGTCACCTTCAGAAGGAAATTGGCTTATCTTGCACACACACACACACACACACACACACACACACACACACAATTTCTTTATTTAAGATCTTTTTACACAGCCTTTCTCCTGTAACCAGCTCCAAACACAAAACTGCAGTGTTTTGATCCTGCTGAAGTTTCTGAACACTTTCAAAGGCAACCCCATGGAGAACACATCATGGTAATTCAGCAGGGATGCAACTAAGGAATAATGTCACAGTGTCAGATCTGTCAACAAATGGGCACAGTTGACAAACTAGTTTGAATTGTGCAAAGGCACTCCTGAACACCACTGGAACTTGGGTGCCCAGGCTCAGACAACAGTCCAGGACCAACACCCAAACTGTGTGCCTCCGCCTTCCCCAGAAAGAGTTAACTCCACCTAACACAAGGTGCATCCCTATTCCATGCTCTGCCTTTCTTCTGACCTTGAGCACATTTCTCTCTTAAGATTCATTTGCTCCAATCTGTTATTGACACCACACAGTGATCTACATCTGAAACAGCTTTGGATTTAGACATGAAGGAGAGATAGAATTGGGTATTGGAGATGGGCACAAAATGAAAAACAAAAAGCCATTTCATTGTTTCTTATGAAACAAATTGTTTCATTATGTAATGAAATTATAGAAACCATTTTGTCACGAACTGAACTGTACCACCAATTTTTGGTTCAGGAAATTAAACGAGGGAGCTTCTTGAAGCTCTTCCATGTAAGCCCCCCCCCCAATTTGCAGAACTGGAGTTCGGGGGGGGGGCAAGTTATTCAATTGCAAAGAGGGTCCCGAAATCAGTAATTTGAAGTGCTGTGCACATGCCACACCAGCAATAGGTCATGTATGACCTCCCTTTGCTTAACCCCTATATTGCCGGCACATGCTACACAAACTTTTGCAATTAGCTAGCTAGAGGAACCCTCTTGGCTGTTGAATAACTTGGTCCCCTGAACTCCAAACCTCTCCAGATTTTGGGGGATTACAGTGGAAAGCTTGCGGAAGCTCACCTGCAATTTTCATGATGCTACATCCATGTGATCATTATTTTTCAGTACATATGTTATGTACTCAAAAATAATAATTGCAGGCATGTAGCAGCATGAAAATCACAGGGTAGCTTTTTTGGACTCTTCCCTGTAAGCCCTCCATATTTGAGTTATTAAACACTATGATTTTTTTAAACTCTGGTTATTAACTCCACCACCTGAACCCCAAACCAGGGGGGGGGGGAGGCTTACAGGGGAGAGTCCAAAAAAGCTACCCTGCAACTTTGGTGCCTGTAGGATACAGGGGAGGCATTAATGATTTGGTTCATTTTATTCTGAAACTACTTTTAAAAATTGTTAGTAACAAAACAAAACAAAACTACTAAAGAAACAAAATGAAATGAAACACTATGTATGTATGTATGTATGGATGGATGGATGGATGGATGGATGGATGGATGTACTTACTTACTTACTCACTTATTTATTGGATTATTATACCGCCCATCTGGCAGCGAGGTCACTCTGGGCATTTCATTTTGTGCCCATCTCTATTGGGTATACATAGCCATGAACAAATATACTGTTCCACATGGGGGCCACACAGGCACCCCAAATATACCCAAATTAGATTACTGACATGCTCATGACTATAGATTGTACACTGGCAAACAAATTAACCTTTAGAAAGGAAAGTGTGTGAATGGGATTTTTCCCACCATTATTAGTTACCTTGCTAGATCTTAATTATATGATCTGAATGTACTTTGGACATAGAAGGATGCATGGAACCCAAGGGGGCTGGAAAATGAATGCTTATGCAGCAAAAGAATGTGGAGGGACAGTCACAAACCAATTGAAAAATGCATGTTCACTTTTAATGTTTGACTTTGCTATTTTCCTTAAAAGAAAATCTATATGAATTTATATGGCGTGCACTTGGGCTGTTCTCCGAGAGTTTGAAAACAGCTGTTCTACTGCAGTAGACTTTGACTGGGAACATTGCTATGCTCAATAATCTGTCTCAGCTCAGGGTTAAGTGATGGAATTCATTTAAATGCCCCAGAAGTAATCATCCACAAAGAGTACATTATTTCTCTTTTATGAATTTTCAAACCTAATACTGATGGGTGGCATGCAATTAAACCTGATCAATATGTAATTTAGGTGGGCTGACATGTTTTCAAATTCTCAGAATATAGATTCTTTCAATATTGCAAGAGCTTAGTGAAATACTTAGCTTTTATAAAACAGACTGGGCATTTTAGTACAGTATTAATAACAGCCAGGATGGGCCTATTGGCAAAAGAAATGAAGCCCTCTCCAAATTAATAGTCCCTAACGTGGGACCCTCCAGTGTCCCAGTAATGTCTTTCAGGAAATACCACTCCAGTAAATGGTGGTGGAAGTGGGGCATTACTGGTAACTCCACATGGCGAGGTGCAAGAGCTGAATAGGTCACTTCAGGAAAGGTGTTTGATAGCAATATTAAGCAGCATTTCTGATTACCTTTCTCTAAGTATTAATTTTAGATGGCACCAAATAAGCACACAGGGGAAAAAAACAAGGGGGGGAGTGTGTGTGGGGGAGCAGTCATAATTGTCCTTTGTGCAAAGCTAATAAACAAGGGGAGGTACATTGTTTTGTGACCCTAGAGGTCATGGGTGATAGTCTCTAGGATTACTAATTAGCCTGCTGTCATCCAGAGAGTAAGAATTACACTTGCAGTTCTTTGAAGTGACATGGCTCAATTTTAAACTTTATGCAAGAAGGTTCTAATGGGTCCTCTTCTTCCTATATGTATGCAGTGATAGCAGATTTATACTAAGTGAGGCATAGGTTCAGTGGAAACTAATTCTCCAGGTTAATTTGGGTAAGAGAGGGAGACAAGGAAAAAAGGTGGATGGTCAGGCCTGTCAAGTCTGTTTCCATCCTCATCCTCCTTTCCCATTCTATAAACTGTTCTACATGTGTACCATGTGGATTTCTTTTCTTGTGGCAAAAATGGCAGTGGGGTGGAGGTGGGAAGGGACTTCCATTATCAAACTGTGCAAAAAAATGCACATTTATTCCTAACTGATATAGTATTGAATTTTGTACCATTTTTTTATTTTCATCACACACACACACACACACACACACACACACACACACACACACACACATAGGCTGAAACACACACAC
>JAHTLZ010000204.1:63567273-63579808 GCA_023846285.1 Phrynocephalus versicolor | reverse complement strand
TGCATCAAGCTGGAACGAATGCTACATACCAACGTACTCAACAGAACATTTTAGAACATCCTAATTTCAATAAATAAAGCATTCCTGAGACCTACTGCTTCAAAAAGGAAGTTCTTCTCCTGACTCTGTAAGGATAAGATGGAGGGGGACAATCTAGCTTTATGAGATAGCTAATTTAATGTCTGAGAGCAGCTATTGAGAATGTGTTCTCTAATATTCAGCAAACAAGCCTATGATTTAGAGAAGGGCCTTCTGTTATGAGTGGGATGAAGGAGATTTGGTCATTTCTGGACACCACACTTCAAGAAAGATGCTGACAAATTGGAACAAGTTCAGAGGAGGACAACAAGGACGATCAAGGGTCTGGACACCAAGCCCTATGAGGAAAGACTGAAAGAACTGGGGATGTTTAGCCTAGATAAAAGAAGACTGAGGGATGATATAGCTCATTTCAAATATTTGAAGGGCTGTAGTAGGGACAGGATCTGCTCTGAATCATTCCAGAGTGTATGACCTACAACAGCGGGCTCAACTTAAGAGAACCAGTTTTCCTGTTAGAGCAGTATGGCAATGCAACCCAGTTACTTCAAGAGGTGGTGAGTACACCAACTTTGGAGGCATTCAAGAGAATTTTGGACAGCCACCTGGCAGATATCCTTTGAGCAGGGGGGTGGACTTGACGGCCTTGTAGGCCCCTTCCAACTCCACCATTCTACGATTCTATTATTTATTTAAGCCCACCACACATGCCTGGGGGCTCCTCCTCCCAGCACTGCAGAGTGCTGAAGACTAGATATCCAGCAGTACTTCCCCCAGAATGACACCCCCACACAAGACTACCTGGGAAGAAGTAGCCAGTATAGGCACCCATACTCTCCAGGCAGCGAGCTGTTAATTCAGTAGTTATTCCAAAGTCATCCTCACTATATTATCCCTAGATAATTCCTGGACTATTATGGGCAACTGATTCAGCAAATGACATTACAGCCTAGTGGGACATTGCCCACCCAGGCCAAAATAACGAGGCGACACAGCGTTCTTTGGGTTTAAACAAGGGCCACAATTTATTTTTAACAGTAGGTAACTAACTTTATTAAATTAACAGTAGCTAAGAGAGGGCCTGTGCCATAGCACAAGTGCTAATTTGGGATGATATAAATTCTAGGTCCCTCCTCCTTGTCAGAGATTCCTACGGCAGATATTATGATGCCGAGGGTGGGATGCCCACCCTATGCTTGGGCATCATTATCTCTGACATTTTAAAGGTGTGTTGGCAGCTCTCGTTATTGTGACAGGGTTTTCTTTTAGGTGATCCTGTATCTACATCTTGTCCTATCTGATTTATTTAGGGCTGCCGGGCACCTTGGAGGTGCAATAGCCAGGAGGGACCTACCTAAATTGAATTAAGGCTTGCGCTACCTGCCTATTGTGACCGATTAGGGATTATTAATGCCCTGTAAGGCCTTAAGGATGGTGGGATGGGCGAAAAAACACTGTCACTCTAGGCCAATTCGAGTGACAGTCAAAAATTCCCATCTGGCCCTGAAGTGACCAGCAAAGCATCACCATCCAATAACCATAGGGTGGGCGGGCTGGGGATTGAGATGTGTCACAGGCTGAGGCTGGGGGAGCATGCCCAAGTCTTATATAGGTGTGCCTCCCTGCCGCAGCCCACGCAAACAGTGCACGCCTCATCCGGCCAGGCAGCAAAGGCACCATCACACTATGGCAAGGTATTTTGCAAAAGAGCTTCATTTCGATTGGAAATTGGTCTAACGCAAGAGGTCTTCTCTCTCAATAATTCCACCTAAGCCTGTAACAGAATTAGTAAATGACAAGAGTGTTCCATAAAGTTTTACTTATTCATTCTCTTATTTATATCCCATCTCTCTTCAATAGCACCCAAGGCACCAAGAGTTATGTAGCTCTTCCCCAGTTCTGTCCTGACACATCCCATTCATAAAATGTGAAGGCAGTATCTTGGACATGTCATTTCAAAATGCCCAGAGTGATCTCAAAGGAGAGACTTCCTCTGAGCGATTTGCTGGTCACTGGGACAGAAATGACAAAGGATTCTGTCCATTAGTTTTTCAATACAATGTTCAATAGTAGCAGGAAATTGATGGTGTAACGGTGGCATCACATTGGGGAAACTTATGATGCGGACAATAGCACTTCCAATAAAAGGGCTTTTGATTTTCTGTGTGTCAAACGGTTTTAATATTAGGGCATTTCTAGGTCAATGAAGGGCTAATGTAGCAACATAAATCATATTGAAACAAGAGCCCTAAGTAGTATTTGGCTAAGGTCAAGAAAGCATTAAGGGAAACAAGATAAAAGGGGGTTTCTAAAGCAGTATGGGAGCAGCATTTATTCCACTGCCCCCAAACCCGACATTGACGTAGCTGGCTAAGAAGAGTGAATAATAGGTGAATTAGAAATTAATGATTCCTGTGCTATGTAAATGGCAATTAAAGGACACGCCATGCTGCAGGCTCTGTCCTAACACTCTTCTCCATTTGTTTAGACAGGAATTCATAGGGCATGCTAATGCAGGAAAGATTCACACTCTGCCTCCATTGAACTCTCAGAATTTGGATATGCGGCAGTGCCAAGCATACTTTAAAGGTGTGATGGTGAATTTTTCTTTATAGCAGAAATTCGTTCCACAAAATAATATGTTGAATGTCGTTCATCTTTGTGGCATGAATAAATAATGACAGCACAAACCAAACACAAAGAAACACATTACACCTTCAAAATAGCAGCCCTGAAACTCAATAATTTGCATTGATTATTATCCCCCACATCAGAGTGTTACTCTTAACAAAGCAACACAGTTGCTGTTCTTAGTTCATCTCCAATTTCCTGAAAGACATAGGAGACCTCTTCGTGTATCATACTGCAAAGTTTCTAAGTCATAAAAACATCCTTTCCCCTCTAGTGCATAAAAAAGTAATTAAGAAAAGATGACTAATTCAATAAGATCTAATGAGAAACAGAGCAAGTGGCAATGAAAGACATCCTTTGCTCCCCTTGTAGTGCTTTTAGCTTGCACTGAATGTCGGTGGTACACCTGAACCACAAAATTCATGTGAGTCTGCCATTCAGGAAATGGCACAATTCAACGCAGTCTGATTTAGAGACTGCACAGTTTATCTACAGTTGATCTGAATCAGAAATCTCACTATGTCGTGCTCAAATTAGAAAGAATGTAATGCATATTTGCCCATCTTTACTCACCCTCTGTGAAAAAGGATGTCTTGATACACAAGGACACCGAATCCATTAAAAATAAAAATTGCCAACTTTTAACCAGGAAATTTTTCACTCCAGCATGTGCACAAAAAGACTCATAAGGATTTATTAGTTAGTTAGTTAATTAGATAGTTAGTTAGTTAGTTAGTAAGTAACAGCATTATCACAACATCTTGGGGCAGGGCAACAACTTTGTGCACAAGGACCTTGTATATATTTTTTCCAAAGCACAGTATTTTTACATATGTTTTACTTTTTCGGGGACATGTTACAAGATTTTCACACTCCTGTGTGTTTCTTTTCCAATAGTTTCAGTATAAATGAAAAATATACTGACCAAACAAACACAAATTTTGTATCTTGCCTGGCAGGGAATTTGGAATTCGGGAAAGAAATAAGTGAAGAGTCAGATCCGTACACTCAGACTTTAATTTTTTATCTCTAACACACTCCCTCCCCCCTTCTGTGTGTGTGTGCGTGCGTGTGTGTGTGTGTGCGTGTCAGCATTTCTCCAAATCCCACATCCATTCCCATCTAGTCCTTTGTTCTTACCATCTTACAGAGCACTGTCTTTTTTGTCCTTGAGGAAGTTCATCTGTGTTTGCACTATGTGTTATCCAAAATGTATTCATTCATTTCCATCTCCAAATGTACTTGTTTTTGTATATGCTTACCCCTTTGACTAAAGTGTGTTTGTGTATTTTTTTCAACTGTATAATTTTAGCCATATTCATATTTTTAAATTCTTTATAGCATTCCATGTATGTGAAATGTATTGCATGCCTTTACAATATGCACATTTTTGAAGGCAAAACATGCTTTGTCTTATCAGGAAGAATCACAAAACCACAGAAGTTTCCCCCATCTTTACTATCACTTTGTGGCATAAAATTATGACATATTTAGACAACTATTTTAAAAAGAAAGAAAAACTTTTGAGATGTGTATTTATTGCAGGGTGCTGGGAATAACTTGATCTGAGCAGATAATCGACAAAGCAGCACTTAAGCAGGTGAATAAAGATGAAAAAAATCATACAACCCCTACAATGCAAAAAGCAGTAACTCCGGTCCAGTGATGAGAAATGAGAAGTACAGATTCTTACAGTCAATCATTCATGGTAAAATAATATGAAAAAACATTGAAGAAGAACAATATTTTCTTGCTTAAAATAAGATGAATAAGTGGATTAGATACAACCAAACGCTGTTGAGAAGTAGCACATTCAGGGACTAAAAATCTGTGATTTTGTCCAACCTCTGGTGAGTGCAGAAAAATAAGAAGTGGATTAATATCTGAATGCCACCTGAAGAACTGTATCTCCCCATATGAACTACGCTGGCTTTTAAGATCTCTTTGAGAGGCCCTTGTCTCATTCTGGCTGCCTTTAAAGCCTCATTTTGTGAGGACACAAGAGACCTTCTCAGTGGCTGCTCCTGTTATCTTTCTTCCTATCTTCCCATTGTTAGGCACACATTTTAGCAATTTAGAAATGGGAGGGAATTAAAAATACTCACTTTATTCAGTTTGGAAGGGCCTTTTTAATTTTTTTTTAAAAATATTATGTGTTAGTTTTTAAATATAATACCTTATTTTGATTTTGACTACTGTTGTGTGGCTTTAGTGGACTGTAAAGCCATCTTGAGACTCCTCTAACCCACCAAACGTTACCTACTCCCAGGTCTCACAAACTCCACAATTCCAGTTCTAACCCACTTGCCCTGGGAATATTGAATGAGAGAGTGCTGAACACCTCAACATTATTTCAATATTTCTCCATAAAAGCATGGGGGGCCCTGCGTGGTTAGGTTACTGAGCTGGAGCAACCAGGAGGCTGGAGTTTCATTTCCCTCTGTGCTTCCTAGGAGAATGGACACCCTGTGTAGTCTTGGGGAAGCTGGACAGTTCCAGCATGCCCCCAGAAGAAGAGAATGTTCAACCACTTTTGAGTCTTCTTTGGCTAGAAAACCCTGGAAAAGGTCACCAAAAGTCAGAATCACATTACTTGCTTGCTTGCTTGCTTGGTTGGTATTTTTCCTAATTGGTTGTTTTTATTGTAGAAGAAGATGCGGATTGGAGAGCTACAGTAAAACTATGTCAAGAGAGTTGCAGCCACCATATGCTCTTTTCTTCTGCCTTCCCGTTACTAGAGATGGGCACGAAATGCCAAAATGGCATTTTGTGGTCGTTATTCGGACCCTGGGGTCCACTTCATTCTGTTTCCATTTTTGGAGCCCCAGGGCCCACTTCGTTTCCATTTCTTCATTTTTCGGGTACGGCAAGCTGCGGCCTCAGGGAGCCTTCTCAGGGCCAGGCACCACTGGAGCTGGCAGCATGCAGGCTGGGAGAGCGTTCCCACAGCCGCGGGGAGCCCTTCTGGGGCCGGGGCAAGCCTCCTGGGAGAGCCGTCCTGCAGCTACAGGGAGCCCTCCTGGGGCCAGGCGCTACCGGAGCCGGTGGCAAGCCTGCCAGCAGGAGATTAATCCCATGGCCACAGGGAGTCCTCTCAGAGCCGGGCGCTGCTCCGGTCACTACCCCCAATAGGGCACCACCCCCAGAGCCTCATGCAGCGCCGCCCTAACTGGGGCCCTTCTCCCTGGGAACTACTCCGCCCTGGGAACCGCTGCCCCAGCAGACTGCCGCCCCGCACCCCCCTGGGCCTAGACCCGGGAAACCTGTGGGGGGGGTGCCACTGCACTCCCCTCATGCTCCAATGACACCCTCTGCTCTGGCTTCTGAGCCAGCTGCACCGTTGCCACTTCGCCATGTGGCCGAGATCCTGGAGTCCAGCCCTTAAGGGCTTGGATCCCACCTCTTCTTGTGAGATCGGCAAAGTCTCGCATTGTTGGCTCCGGCGGGGAGGGGGCAAAGAGGCTCCACCAGGCCCAGGCCCCTCTTGCTGCCCTCCGCTTGTTGAATGCCAGCCCAGTGGGATGTCATTCACCAATCGGAGATGGCTGGACAGGGGGCTTGGCTCCTGCCTCCACGCACAGAGGCAGGATCCTACACCCCTCTCGCCACCCTCCGCTGCTCCATTATTCATTATGCGAGCGGCGTGAGCGGCCTGAGCAGCAATAACGGAAACGAACAGAACCAAAGAAAATTTTCTTCGTTCTGTTCGGTTCGAGCCTGCCCCATTGCAATGGTCATTATTCGTACCGTTACGTAACAGAACGAATAACAGAGAATGGTAACGAAAATATGGTTGTTTCATGCCCATCTCTACCCCTTACTGTAAATTCTGAGAACAAGATGATCAATGTTGTCTTTTCCTCCCTTGCCTCTAGATTCAAAAACTTAATGCATACGCTGAAGTTTTCCAGCTCAAATATGATTCATCTTGGAGGATTCACAGTTTTGTTCTGGCATTTCCTGCATCTCTTGAGATTAGCTGGAGGAGCCATTCATCCAAACCTGAATTACTGCCATAGATAGGTAGGAGGAGCAGTACCAACACTGATACAGAGGTGGAAAGTGGTGGCACAATGCCCAAGAAGTGTGGTGCATTCAGAAGGAAGAGACTCCTTTGAGACTCCTTTGAACTGTCAAATTCAAAAAGATCCCTGTCTCATAAAAGGAAAAAAGACATTAAGCTCCATAATATATAAGCACAATTGCAATCCCGATCAGCAAGATGTGGATGTTATAGTTAGATGAGTGGGGAAAAAATTGTTTCGGAGAGGAGAAAGTTAGACACATTTGTCATTTGGAATCTGCAAATTCCTGCAATATTCTGTGCTAGCGTGTGAAACAAATAGGCTTCTGGGAGCAAAAGCTTCATTGACAAATCCAGCAAAGAGCAATTTTCTGTCATTTAATGAAGGATGGAGTGAGGCCTTGATAAAGTACTCACTCATTACAAGCGTGTGTGCGCGAGGGAATGAGAACGAGAGAAAGAGGGAGAGGGAGACAGAGAATGTTTGCGTGTTGATGGAAGGATCATCTCCCTATTTCACTCTCCCTGGATAAGGTGGACTTGCTAAATGCATTCTTTATTTTCATTGCAACCTCATTTAGGTATGTTTACCCAAATGGTACTATGAGACACATTAAACACAAGAGGGCATTCCTTTTCCTCCCCCCACTTCCTTCTGCATTATTTGCTGCATATTTCTGGGATGGATGCATCTTGCTATAGTACCGTGGTACACAGATGATTCTGTGTGCAAAGCCTTCTTCTGCTTAACAACAGGGATCCAGACATCTAGCTCAGACTAGCTTGCTCCAATTTATTTCATGCCATAGGAATTGAAACAGTTAAAATTCTCAATTTTGACCCTTCAGATGTTTTGAGTACCAACTGTGCTGACTGAGGCTTCTGAGAGCTGAAGTCCACTATATTGAGAAAGGAGAAGGCTAAGAACCAGAAGGGCAGCTGCAGCAGAGTCTTTATATTTCTTTATTCAATTAGTTCAGAAGTTGTATCACTGGATAATGTTACAGTGGTTAAAGTCCAGTAAAGGTATGCCATGCAAGCCTGATGGCATTATCAGACATGGCTACATTTTTGTAATTAAAATTTTCCAATCTTCCCGTGCCTCAAGGTTCCCAATCTACCTTAGGTTATGAAACCATGAAAATTGTGGTCGTTACGTTACGTTTCCGTTAATGGCAACGTGCAATGAAATGAGCTGTTTTAAATGTTAAAAAATGCCCTGGACATCCGTAAAAACGCAGCGATAATTATGTATATTGTCTGATAATACCTACCAGGGGGGGTTGGGTCCTTAAAACATTTGTTTTTATCTTCTCCCATCGCGATGTATTTTTCTTTTCCCTTTAAAATGGATGTCGCCACCAGCCACAAAATGGAGGCAAGCCATGTGATGTGGGATCATGTTCAACCAATAGCATGTCCAGGTTGCAGACTGGGTGGGCAGGTCTGGCAGCCACAAAGGGCATAAAAATCTCTGTCAGCCCCCGTCCTCCTTGCAGTCTCCAGTGGGAGTTAGGGTGGGATTGCTGTCTCTGCGACTCTACCTTCAGTCCTGTAGCCTCCCTATGTGCGTGCGTGCTGCGTACCTCTCAGTGAGTACCCTCCCCTGCCCCGCAGTGCAGCCACTCTGCGGCTGCCTTGCACCCTGGGCAACGCCCTCTGCTGCCTTTGCAGCCTCCCTGCATACCTAGTCTATACTGTGTCTCTGCCAGCATCCTTTTTTTTAAGTGTTTTCCCTCTGGTCTGGGGCATTGGGGGATGCCTGCGCACAGAAATGCTTTAAAAATTGTGCAAAAAGTGGGTAGAAACGACAAACAAAAAAATGAAAAACAGTAACGAAATTTTTCAAAAAAATTGTGACAAACGGAAACAAACCGAAACAGACCTCTCAATGAAAAATGAAAAACCGAAACACCATTTTTTGTTTCATGCCCATCTCTAGGGCAGAAGTTTGGACATGCCTGATCTAAGGGAAGACTTGATGGGTGCAGGAGATAATTTTCAGACATGTAAGATTTATTGCACCCATCCTACTGCCCCCAAAGGCCTTCCTAGGACCAAAGGAATCATAATGGAATCTAGGAACCTTGGGGTGGTGGTGGTGGAATAGAAATTTCCAAAAATACAGCAGAGACTGATGACATCATCACTGATTCTTACATGGTGTTACTTCATGTTACAGGATTTCAGCCAAGAGGATTGAAGACCATCCATTCAAAAGGGTCCTAAATCTAGAACATGGTGTGTTGTACATTTGGGACCCAGAACAGTTAAAATACAATGGGCTAAATTCATTCATATAATTGATGGTAGGTCGGCAGTTGTATAAATCCTATTGATTCAGTAGGTCTGCTGTAGTTGGGACTAGCAATTGGACAGAGATCAGTGTGTCACAAAGCAAGACAGTTGCACTACAGAATATGATGACCACCTGACTAATAGTCCAATCCTATGCTCAAGTATGAGATCCAGGTACTTTGTGGAGATTACTCCCAGGTACGTATAAATAAATCAAACGGAAGTTTAATTCAGTCAAGTCATGCAAATACATGCCATTGACTTCTGCAGAGCCAGATCTTTGCTTCATCTAGCACTGAAGTTTGCAACCTGAACAGTAACTACAATCATTCTTAATCTGATCTCATCCTATACTGATAGGATCTGTAGTCCAAACCAAGTTATCTGTCTGGGACTTCCCACTTCTTAAGAGAAGAATCCTATGTCAGTGGCAAGGGGAGAGATGAACAGAAGGCTCTAAAAAGCAAGGTACGAGTAAATGTTGTTATTTTCAATATTTATTTTCCCTTTCAACATTTGCTGGTCTTTACAAAATAAATATCTGCTACAATCACCTTCAATTCCATAAAGCCTCCTCACATTGTTGTTCACCACTTCTTCCTTTCCCATTCTTTTCTTTTGCAACTTATAGTTTGGAGCTGTCGTTCTCAGTGAGGAGGGTCATACAGCTCACTTGGGGAGGGGGCTCTGCCATATTTGAAGTGGGACACAACCTGGAAACAATTCTTCATGCACCACTTTCCTTGATTTGTTATGCGACTTATACAGTCTTGATTCAGTCTATATATCTTTCATGTTGTGTTTATGGCTGTGGCTGAATAAACCATTGAGAATGTCTGATTTAAAGACACCAAGATTCACTGGTAGACAGGTTTTTTTTTTAATTCTTAGATTCCATCAGTATGTATTTCAAACTTCCAACCAACAACCTTTTCTTGACATATCTGAAATGTTCAGACTTGATGCTACATAACAAAAGGAGAATGTGGTCTTAATTTGGCTGTTTATAAACAGAATAAAAATGCTTAAGGAAGAACAAAGCCACTTGTATAATGTAAAGTTTATTGGAATTAATGGTATTTTGAGGATGCTGGGTGGTCCTCTCATGGTCTGGCAGACATTTTCCTCTGGAAAGTACAAGTTCTGAGGCACTTACAAGGTAGATCTCCTTACAAGCTAGAGACTACCAGAAGCCAAGAGCAGGAAGAAACAGATAGTGGCAAAGTCAAGAACAGTGCCCTTACCAACTAGGAAAGATCCCCCTTTCACACAGTTACATCATTCAGCTTAGTGGTTTAAGTCTCTGGCTGTGGAGCTAGAGGCTTAGACTTCAGTTTCCCACTATGGCGGTTACTTCACGTACCTCTCGCCGCAGTTCGTGACTCCGCTGCGGGCGCGGTCGCTCAAGTGGAGCTTCACGTCTCTCTGGGGTCGCTGCATGGTCAATCCGACCATGCCCCCTGAAGTGCGCTCCAAGCAGGGTGGCTGATTCCCTCCCAGGACCTGTATTCGAATCGATGGAATGTGTGGTTCCACTAGATTCGAATAGTAACCACATTATAACCGATTGTATGCCTCTATCTTTGTTTTTCCAGCTAAAGGAATCCGAAATATCGATGTATCGCTATTTTGCCATTCCTACGCGTTTTTTCTTGCGTCTTTGCCCGGTGTTTTCCGTCATAGCCGAAACGATGGCAACGACCACGATTCTCTCTTGTTCCTGCCCAGCAGATGGCACTGTAAGGGGCCGTTTAAATACCCCCAAGAGATGCTCTCGTTTAAGACAAACCATGCGGTGGCGATATGGTGCATCTTCTGGTGTTGGGTCAAAATGAGTTTATGGTTCCAACCCACCATGACGAAGGATCCTGTTTTTCCCGTTCCTCTCACTGTAGCATTCCACTCCGGGTTTTCATTTTCCCACTCTGCGCAGATAATGCCCTACGCTGTGGCCCGAACCTACTACTGCATTGGGTATATGTGGCTTGCTATTTCCAATGTGGAACTGGATAAACCCACCATTTATAGTATTGTGAGGTAGCCGTACAACTTGTGGCGAATGAGTTCTTCAGTAAAATTAATAGGTTTGAAAAACAAACTGCCCCTTTTATAACTTATCAATCACCTTGTAATTTTCGTTTTATGATAGCGAGCTTCACTGCATGCAGGGCGTCACATATCTATTGAGTTACCGCGGCATGCTTCTCGAATGTTTGTTTCTTTCTCGCACAGTGTGTGAATTCCTAGCCACAAACATCCCCCATGGAAACGTTTCGTGGGGGGGGTTATAACAACAGTTCCCTGCAGACAGTAATTGTTTGCACTCCTATCTGAAACTCCTCTGGGTGTGCTATGGGAGTGACAAGGTTGCACAAGTCAAGACAGGTTGGTTCTTCTCTTGGAATATACCCCAGAAGTTCAAACTTCCAACCTCTGGCTCTGTAAGCACATACCCAACCACTGAGCTGTCTAGCCACCTATTGAAAGAAACATAAAATGAAAATGAAAAGAAAAAATGGAAGACAGATGAAGTACTAATGAAAATACTGTGATTCTCAATAATGATAAAGAGGGCCAACTTCAGAAGGACGAAGGGTCAATTTTAGCCTGTCAAATCCCAGTGCTAGCCATACAGCGGGACATCACCCCAATCAATAACATAAGGGCAACAGGAAATGCATGATTTTGCTTATTTTACCATGTCAGAAGCAAACTTCTGTGATACAACAAGATGTACAGAGATCATGCATATTGCTTTCAGAAAGACCCATGCTTCCAAAAGGCTTCCAAATTACGGGAGGGCAAATGCTGCAAAACAACAAAAACAACAAGCAGCTGGAGGCACGCAAACTGCCCACACGAGGCCAAACAAACCTTAATCATGCGACCACATATTTAATAACATATATGAGAAAAACTAAGAAAAAGAAAATTCTTACATATGTCTGCCAGTTGTTATAATGAAGAAAAAGAGAAAAAAATTACAGAGATGATTTTAAATTGCTTTCGACAATATGACCCTATCTATAAACTTATTTATAGGAGCTAAAGTAACTACTGCTAGACTGCAGGAATATAGGCAGAGTACAATGAAACAATGGCTGTGGAGTATTTTAATTACAGATAAACTAACACACTGAGTGTGCTTGACCAGGCATCCAACCATGAAGTCTAATTTCTGTGAGATTTCCTTTTCATCAGATGTTTAGATGACTCGGCTGTTTCTAAGTTGTTACTACTAGACTTGTACTAGATATGGTACAGATTACTGAAGGCAGTTTTGGTCAAGGGCTTTTCATCCTATCCACATGACTTGCTTTCTCTTTCCTTTATTGTTGTATGTCTTTTGATCCCACCCTTCTTTCTCATTAGTGAGAGAGGCTGATGGCCAAACCGGATGTGTTGTTAAGCATGTTTTTACATTTTCAATGCAAAGCTGGATGATTGTGCGGGTGTGCAGTGATGATTGGGCTTGCAGCAGCTGTGTGAAAAGAATGTAATCCTTTCCTTCCCTGATCTAAAAACATGAAACATTATTTATTG
>JAHTLZ010000204.1:63549443-63567233 GCA_023846285.1 Phrynocephalus versicolor | reverse complement strand
ACACATCAAGGGTTGCTAAGGATACACTGTCAAGGGACGCAGGTCAGGAGTCAAACTGACCAATATTGAGTAAATTACATTGGTTCAAATGATTCCCCCTGAGCTAGTAATGATATGGCATGCACATAGTTTTGGTCTAAAGACTAATAAATACTGCCATTGAAGGCTCAGGAGGACACAAAGCATGTAAAATTATATGGTAGAGCTAAGTCATCGGCTTATACTTGTGTGTGTGTGTGTGTGTGTGTGTGTGTGTGTGTGTGTGTGTGTAGTATTTATGCACACACTATAGGCACTTGGTGTGTAGACTATTCATGGAACCATCATTATTTTCCACAGGACAGCAAAGAGTGTAAAAGAATTCAATATCTTCCTTCCTTTAATGATTAAGAAAAAAAAGAAAAAAGAAACATATGGGCAGGATAGCTTCAGCACAATGACTGGCTATCTTTCTAAAGGTAATTAATTTCCCAAGATATAAAATATTTATAATTTGGGACATCATTGTAAATGTGCACAGCACACAACAAGCAGATACATTCGCTCTCTTGGGAAGCTTATAGTCTAGGAACAAGCAAAGTTTGGCTCACCGATTATTTGGAAATTGTGTTAAAGCAGCCATAACAATGCAAATGATTTCTCTATTCCTCAACCCCTCTTTCGTTCTCCAGAAACTGAAGACATGATGCCAAAGCAGGAAAATTGATCCTGCACCCTTCCATATACATGGGATGCCAACTCCTTGAGGTTAGCAATTCTGGGCAACAGACAAGAGTATCTGCAAGTACAAATAATAGAAAACAGGTATTATATGAACAGACTCTTAAAAGGTTTGAAGGAACTTGTGGAGATTTAGGTAGCATTTGTTGCCATTGACCTGTTTTTTTGGAGAAAAAAGGGAACTGCCATGCTGTTTCTGCTGCTGATTTTCATTGTCGTGTGCCACCAAGTTCATTCAGACTTATGGCAAATCTATGAATTGGGAACTGCCAATAAACAGACATGTTTCAGGCCTGTGGTTCCTTCATGGACCGAATCCATCTCCTCTTTTCCTGGTCCCTTCCACCTTTTTCTACCACTATCTTCTTTCCCAGTGAGTCTTGTCTATTAACAGTGCACCCAAAGCACAAAATAATCCATTTAGTAATTTATTTTTAATTTTTTGCTTATATGGAGAGTTTGTCCTTGATTTTATCTAGATTACAGTTATATGTATATCTGGCAGTCAACGGTATCTGCAAAGTTTTCTTCCAACACCAGATTTCAGACATGTCTCTTGTTTTCCTCTTTCAGCTTCCTTCACGGTGCATCTCTCACCTCCTGACTAATGCTACTGACAAAAATTAGGCCTGACACTGGCACGTGCTATGGTTCGGCAAACATCTGGGTACCAGGGCCCCCACTGCTCCTGACTTTGACTTCTTTTCTTTTCTTTTCTTTTTTTTTAAAGAAGCAGTACTGGACTGAAGAGCTGCAGCTGTTATTCCTGTGAAGGGCTGTTGTTGTGAACTAATATTACTGGGTCAGAGCAATGGAACCACAATGGGCACTCACTTGGCCCCACAATATGTGAACATATTCATGGCTCACCTGGAACAACACTTTCTTAACCACTGCACCAAGAAACCACTTCTCTATTTGAGATACATTGATGACATTTTTCTGATCTGGACCCATGGAGAGGAAACCCTAAAAAAAATTCTGCCAGGACTTCAATGGTTTTCACCCAAACATCAACCTCACCCTAGAACAATCCACACAACTGGTGAACTTTCTGGACACCACCGTGAAACTACAAAATGGGCATCTTAGTACTACCCTATTGAAAACCAACTGACCAGTATACCAATCTGCATTCTTCAAGCTTCCGTCCTGAACACACAACAAAATCAATCAGATATAGCCAAGCCCTTAGATACAACCATATCCGCTCTGACCGACAGGATAGAGACTCCAAACTCAAGGGTATACAAAATGCTTTCCTCAGACTACAGTACCTATTTCGCGTGGTTAAAAAACAAATCAACAAAGCAAGATGTATACCCAGAGATAACCTGCTACAACACAGATCCAAAAGGCCAAAAGACAAAAAAACAAAAACAAAACACCACTCTCTCCCTCCTCTTGCCCCTCCCTATTCACCAATGAACATCTGGTATGAAATGTATATCTCATCACATATTATATTACACACCTCATTCTGCTGCTATATGTCTGAAAAAGTGGACATGTCCATGAAACGTTACATTAAAATATGAAAGCTAGTCTTTAAGGTGCCACAAGTTTTTTGTTTTGTTTTGTTTTTCTTTGACTTTGCTTTTCTAACTCCATTTTCCATTCTGTAATTGTCTTGCTTCTCTGCATGTTTCTTAAGTTTTGAATAAATTTATTGGCCACCTTATATTTTACATCTGTGCTTCTAATCCCATTTGGGCTGCAGGCTATAGTGGTTGACCTAACCACAACAATACTGATGGTGGCAGTCGGGCTGTTCAGTATTTCATATATGAGTCTATCCCAGAACTATCTAGACATTTTGAGAAGTGACACCAAAGCTGAAACCATCTACACTACAGTATATGAAAAACATGTGCAGTAATATTGAGCTACAGCTTCTGGGTCTCCATGTGTCCATCATACCCTATTTCTTTCATTTGGGTACCTGACAACCCGTAACAATATTGTAAAAGGCTGTCAGTATCCATTTGGGTCTGGGTATAATTCAGGCTCCATGTTGCTTTTATGATTCATCCAGTCCAATAATCACTGCAAAAACCTTTTGTGTTTGACTTCACAGCTAACTCTATTGCATGAATAGAGCCTGAACTAATTATTTTAAATTCACTTTTGTTTGATATGGAACATACACATTCTGTAGCAATTACAGCGCAATTTCATTATTAGTATCAATAGGGAAAGTGCTTTATAAGGAAGCTTCTGGGACTTCTTTTGCTCATAGTAAAAGGCTAATAATATGAATAAATCACAGCTGTACTTCTGTGAAGAGACTGCATTCTTTATCATAGCTGCTACTTTAACCACAATTAGTTCATTAATGCTTTGACAACTGTGAAGTATGTCTTTAGAAGGGCAGTAAGTGAACTTTACTCAAGAGTAAATCAACAAAAACACAACACACATGCCTAAGTTTTGCAATTCCATTAATTCCATAATTTTGCAATTCCATTAATTTCTTCTTAGCATTCTCCTTTTGGGATTTTTTGAGGAACAGCAAATTCTTGCATATAAATTTGTGAATGTGAACTGTTCTTCTTCAACCATACCATTTACTATGGTATAATATGAAATGAATTGTCAACCTCAGCCTCCCCAGCCAATACCCAAACTGAACCCATCAAATCCAGGGTACCATCACTGTTGACCACCAGCATTGCTTCTTTATTTTTTATTTGAATCCCCTCTTCTTCCTGTGGGATCTTAAGTTACTTTACAGAAACATATGGCTGTTTTGGTATCCTCTGCCTGGCCCCAACACGAAATGTAAGGAATCAGGCCTGCTGATCATTTTAACACTGTAAGCCAGGCATGTTCATAGTCAGGCCCAGGGGCCAAATGCGGCCCATTTGCAAATTTTGAGCGGCCCGCAACCTCTTCTCCCTACTGGCTCATCCTTTCACACATCCCCAACCAGCTGGCCTCCGCCCATACAGGATAGACATGTCAGCTTAAAGTTTTATGGTTTCCCTGCCCTCCCTGCCTCCATCTGCCCCCCCCAGCCACCTGCCAAGCCTGTTGCTGCAGCATCCTTCCCACCTCCCTGCATGTCCTACAGCCTTGTCCAAAGTCCAGCCTGGGGGCCAAATCAGCTGAATGGTTGGCCTCCACACATTCTCACCTCATCAAATCTGGCCCTTCTTGCAAAAAGTTTGGATACGCCTGCTGTAAGCACACTTTACAGAGCTTTGTAGTGAATGCATAAAGCTCTGAAAGACTTCTGTTGGGGTGGTGACATGGAGAGTAGGAATTGTGCTTACGATTTCATCCTCAGCTCCCTTAAGTCCTCAATGCTTTAGTAGGGTTTCAAAAAGCAGCAAATCTGGGTTGGCCACCAAAGTATACAGTAACCCCCTGCCTATCTCGGGGGTTAGGGACCCACCCGACCCGTGATGACTGAAAATCCTTGGATGCGGGACGGGGCGGGCCTCGGGGGCGGGGGCGATCAGATCCCCCTGCCGCCGCAGTGCGCGCTGGTCCGAGAAGTCTTGGGGCAGCGTGTGCTGGCAGTGTTGTGGGATCTGATCTCCTGCTGCCGCCCGCCTGCGCTGCCCCAGGACTTTTTGGACTAGCGCGCACTGGCAGTGGCAGGGGGATCTGACCTCCCCATGCCGCCCGCCCCGCGCTGCCACAAGTCTTCTCGTCCGGGGCCGTCTCCATTGAAAGGCATTGGCTCAATGCATTTCAAAGGAGAAAATGTTCCCCATTGGAATACATTGGCTCAATGCATGCCAATGGGGAAAAAATTCTCCATTGAAATGCATTGAGCCAATACATTTCAGTGGAGATGTGATCGCCCCCTGCCGCCCATCCGCACAGCCCTGGGGCTTCTCAGAGGAGCATGGGCCAGCAGCATGGGGTGATGTGATCACCCCACCACCACTTGACCGCACAGCCCTGAGGAGTCTCGGAGGAGCACGGGCCGGTGGTGTGGGGGGATGTGATCACCCCTGCTGCCCGCCTGGCCCCGCACGGGCTGGCTGCAATGGCGGATCATATCTGAGGCTTGGAGAAGGGGGGAATGTTTTTAAAAGCCTAGGCTTTTAAAACCTTCCCCCCTTCCCCACACCCCGGGCTCCAGCTCATTGACATAAGGGGGGGGGGGAATAAAGGTTTTACTCCTTCACCCCAGCGCTAATCAGCTGGAGCCAGGGCAGGTCCTGTGATCCCACGATATAGTGGGACCGCAGTACCTGAACCGCGAAATGGTGGGGAGTGACTGTACCCTGAACAGGAGGTTTTAGCCAAACACAGCTGTCCAGCAAGCAGTTATGCAAATGCATATTTAATAAATATATTTTACAACAGGCTTACACACACTTCTGAAATGCACCCTGTAAATTACATCTGTTTCTCCTGACTGCTGTTTTTGTTTCTATGAGACTTATTCCACAGTGACAATCATAGGTCTCCACACATTCTGGCACTGCAAGGCAGGAGGGTTTATAAATCTAATCTACCTTATTTCCAGTCTTCTTAATTATGCTTCAGCCCATCCATCCACACTGAGGGTTCACCATCAGTTCTATTGGTAATATCAGGAGTGGTGTGAAATATTGGCCTAGGATTATCTGATTGTCATGTAGAGCAAATGATGTCTTGAAGTGGGTACACTTTCAGGTCATGTGAGCAGTTTAAGGGTTGGAGCTTTATAGCCAGTGAAAGTTAGGGGGGGAAGTGTAACCAGTACAAGATAAGAAAAAGTCATTGAACTATGGGAGGCATTACAAAAAATTCAGGGTAGTAGTGGGCAAGTTGAGTTGACAAGAGTTCAACAGCCCTTTGAGACCAATGCAAGTCATAGTCTACTAAAAGTCCTGTAGCTTGGGGTAAGAAATAGACCTGGGAAGGGCTCTGTGGTAAAATGGGTGAACTGGTGTTGGGTTGTAAACAGAGAGCAAAGAGTCTTCTACCCATTAAAGTGGAAGAAGTGATCAGGGCGGATCTTGGCCTCTGTCCTAGAAACCACATTACGGAGGCACACTTCACCAGTGTGTGTGTGTGTGGCTAAATAATTAAATAAAATGGTGGACTAATCATGGTGTCCTTCCTCTTTATTTCTCATTGGAAGGGAAGCTGGGAAGAACACAAAGCATCTTCTGCAGTTTTGGGCCTCATGTGATCCTTCAGTCATTGTTGGACTCCATCTCCCATTAATGGCAATCAACTCATCCAATAGTGAGGAATGATAGGAATGGCAGTCCAACAACATCTGGATGGCTCTAGATGACCATGGATCTACTTCAATAAATCCTAGCTTTATGCTTGCCTAATGATCAGATCCAATACTTGCATTATGCTTGTGCCTGTAAACTTTGCAACTTTATTTCACTAGGTGCTGGTTTCATTCATTGCCTTCATTGTTTCCTAACATATATGCAGCAGATTGTAGGACCAGGCCATCAATGGACATATTTTCCACTAGCTTTATATCAGATACAATTGATATTGCGTGGAAAAATAGATTTCTACATGCAGACTGGCTGCTTTAAATGAGTAGGATCAATGCATATATATAGTAATTATGACAGTCAGAAATAGAGATGGGCACGACTTGACGAAAATCTCGTTTCCGTTTCCATTACTCATTTCCGTTACGGAACAGAAAAGGAAATGACAATTACTCCTCCAGAACTCGAACTCGAACCGACTAAAGAAAAATTGGGTCTGATTTGTCGTTGTCGTTCCTGGCATCGCGGCGATCCTGCGATGTCAAGCGGCACAGAAAAAAAGTTTTAAAAAGTTAAAAAAAAACCCCAATTCCCGGCCAAAAAGCAGGCAAAAATAATATACCTGCCTGAGTGAGGGCTCAGGGCAGGGCACCTACGGGGTGGTTTCTGGGGGGGGGGGTCCCCGGCCTCCCCCCTCTCCTGTCCTGGGCTGCTCTGGTGGGGGAAATCCTCGTCGTCTCGCAGGCACTCGCAAGTCGCAACAAGCACCGGACTCACCGCCAGCCGTCGCAATTCAAGCGGCACAGAAAAAAAGTTTTAAACCCCCCACCACCCCGATTCCCGGCCCAAAAAGCAGGCGGAAATATGCCTGCCTGAGTGAGGGCACCTACCAGAGGAGGGGTGGATCCTGGGGGGGTCCCCGGCCTCCCCCCTCCTGTCCTCCTCTGCTGCTCTCGTCTCGCCATGCCATGCGGTGCGGGGCGGGCGGGGGATCAAAAATGGGGTGGCGACCGCAATATTTTTTTTGAAATCGTGGTCCAAAAAACAAAAACACACAAGCCAACAAGCACCACAGAAACATGCGGAAATTGCTATTTTAAAACTGCCAGAATTTTTACAGTAGCAGTGGGTTTTTCTTGCAACAAAATGTCTCCTCTGTCCTCTCTCCATTGATTTTATTTTATTTTATTTTATTTACACCTGCGCAATGATGGGCTGGCCATGGGAGTGACCATGCAAATTTTTGGAGCCATTCCACCAATCGCATCGCCACTTGGCCAGGTTGACCACAGAGACTTCTGGGATGTGCCAATCGGGCATAAAAAGCCCACTAACCGTAGTCCGAACCCGAACCCGAACCCGAACCCGAAGCCTAACCCATATGCCAGTACACTGTCCTTCTAAGTGGGTCAGAGAGGCACCCAGAGGTGCACCCCAATACTCACCCTAACCTCACCCGTAACTGGCCTAACCCTAGCCCTTGCGCTAACCCGTCTTAACCCTAAGCCAGATCTACTTGCATTGCACTACACGCAAGTACCTTTCCCTTCTTAGTGAGACGCAGCGGGTGCAGAGAGTCCACCAGTCTGGCTCTGGGTGACTCCTGCAGGCTCGGCTCGGCAGCATGTGTGACATGCAGCAAACCATGCCCCCGAGGCCTGACTGATGCAGGGAAGGCACCCCAAAAAGAGGGGTGCCTCTGCCAGTCTGCTGCGTCTGCAACTTGGTATGCATATCCATATGGCTATGCATGCCCTTTTGCAGTGGGTGAGGATAGGAGGCACCCACGGGTGCCTCCAGGAGCCCGCTTTCCCTTTATAGCAGGCCAGAGGAGGCACCCACCCCACAGAGGTGCCTCCAGGAGCCCGCTACCCCCCCAAACCAGTATAACGACAGGCGAAAAACGACACCACAAAACGACAAATTTTTGCGAAATTTCACGAAAAACGGAAACGAGCCGAAACGGACCCGTCCCGAAAAATGATAACTCGGGGAAAAAAAATTCCTGGTCGTGCCCATCTCTAGTCAGAAAACATTTTTTCCTCCTTCTTAATACACAAATATGAAAAGCATTTCACATTTTAAAACAATGAATTTCTAACAAGTTACATCAAAACAAGTTCCTCATTAATTCTAAACAACTTTTCAGTGGCCATAAGTAAAGTTTGTGAACTGTTTTTAATAGTTATGGTAAATGTCTGTTGACCCTTAACTACAGTAAATGCAAACACAAATGCAACATTGACATTATTACAGAAGTTAATGAGGCTTTAAATTGGGATATTTTATATGATTCTAGTGTTTCAGTAGTACAGTATAACTCTGGTAAATGTATCATCTTTGTATGCAATGAATGAACTCTTTAATTGGCCACTTAAGCAAAAAGCTAAGCCACTCATAAAGATTTCAGTGTCTTTGGAAAAGAAAGCAAGTTGCCCTTGCATATATGTTTTCATCATAGAAAATCACTTAGCGTGCTCCTGTTTAATTGGGGTGAAATTATTGTATCAACACAGTCAATGGCAATTTTGCCAATAATTTCAACACAAAGATTTTTCCCAACTATACTATGAGCTTTCCAATGCAAAAGAATACTAATTGCAATACTTTCCTTTGGAGAATAGATTAGTCCTATGCACATTTTTCTTTGGTAGATAATTGATTTCAGAAACATGCATATGTGGCTTTTTATGAACTCATAATTCTGCAGTTACGTAACCTTCCTGAAGCTGTTGCCGTATAGCTCCAGTTTTCCCTTCTAGCTCAAGACATCTGATAGGTACCATATTAGGGATAGGGATGCAACCTGTCCTAGATGGGATTACCTCCCCCCCAATTGAAAAAAGAGGTGCATAGCTTGGGGGTGATCCTAGACTCATCCTTGACCTTAGATGCCCAGATGACAGCTGTGGCCAGGAGTGCATTTGCACAATTAAAACTAGTACGCCAGTTACACCCATTTCTTGAGAAATCTGCTCTAGCCACTGTGACACATGCCCTAGTGACCTCCCAGGTGGACTACTGTGATGTGCACTATATGGGGCTACCAATGGAAAGTTGCAAGAAACTTCAATGGGTCCAGAACGCAGCGGCCAGAATGCTGACTGGGGTGGGTTACAGAGATCACATTACACCCCTACTAAAGCAGCTCCACTGGCTGCCAGTCACCTACCAGACACAATTCAAGGTGCTGACCTTAACCTACAAAGTACAAAATGGCCTAGGTCCACGCTACCACAAAGATCAAATTTTGTAGTATGAACCAGCTCAGGTGCTAAGATCATCAGGATGCATCCCCCCCCTTCACAGGTCTGCCTCAAAAGAACACATGAAAGGGCCTTCTCTGTTGTTGCTCCTAGACTTTGGAACTCCCTCCTGCTGAAGGCCAGGACTGTCCCATCTCTGCTATCTTTTCAGAAGCAGGCAAAGACCTTCCTTTTCAGGCAAGCTTTCCCTGAATGAGGGACTTCCTACCATTTTATTTATTTATTTATTTATTTATTATGGGACTTCTATATCGCCCATCTTCCCGAAGGAACTATTTCACCAGTGTTTTCCATGTTGCTTTTCACCCCTCATAATGGATTTTTCTTTTCTTCTTGTGTATTATTTGTAGCTCTAATGTTACTTTTTTAATGTTCTAAGATGCCTATTTAAATTCCCTGACTGCTTTTAACTTGAATATGTTTTAAATGTTCCAGGCTGTATATTGCCCCTCATTAATGTAAGCCACCTTGTATCCTTTTCCAAGGAGAACGGTGAGGTAACAAACAAACAAACAAACAAACAAACAAACAAACAAACAAACAAAAACTCTGGGATCTAATCTGCGTTAGAAACCATGCTGAGTTTCACATTCACACCATGAATTCCAAAGTGCAAATTTATTTTCCCATAGTATTATTTTCTTAGGAAGCAAGTTAAAATGAGCAATGAGAAATGGCAAATGAGTTTCAATGTAGGAAGAAGGCCAATTCCATGCTAGGTGAAGAAGGCCAATTCCATGCTAGGGATTATCAAAAGGGGGATTGAAAATACAGTAAAACAGCCAACATTATAATGCCATTGAACAAAACGATGGTAAGGCCACACCTGGAGTACTGCACACAGTTCTGTTCACTGCATCTCAAAAAAGACATAGTGGAACTGGAAAAGGTACAGAAGAGAGTGACTGAAATGATTACTGGGGTGGGCCTTTATAAGTAAAAGAATTTGGAGCACTTTAGTTTGGAAAAAAGGTACCTGGGGGTGTTGGAATTGACACGTACCAAATTATGCAGGGCATGGGTAATGTGTATAGAGAGATGTTCTCCTCCCTCTCACAAAATACCAGAATTAGGGGACATCCACTCAAAATGAGGGTTGGGAGAGTGAGAACAGACAAAAGAAAATACTTTTTTACCCAGCACGTTGTTAGTCTGTGGAACTCCCTGCCACAGGATATGGTGATGGCATCTTGCCTGGATGCCTTTAAAAGTGGATTGGACAAATTCTCAGAGCAAAGGTCCATCACAGATTACAAGCCATGATGAGGATGTGTAATCTCCAGGCTTAAAAGGTAATTGAAAGGCCAGATGCAGGGGAGTGATATCAGAAGACAGCTACCTAGAGGGCAGTCTCACGTTGTCTAAAAGCTGTTTTTTTCCCTAGCAATCAAAGGCACCTCTTTTAAATGTGGCTTCACAGGCAGCTGACTTTTCTAAAAATAAAGTTTGGCCACGCCCCCTGCAGCGCAATTTCCTGGAACCACCTCTGGGGCTTCTCCCCTTTTTTTGCAACGGTTAGGAAGGTGGTTTTTCAAATGAAGCAGGGAAGGTGGGAACTGCAAAAGCCACAAATGAGAGGGAAAAGGAGAGAGGGAGAAGTGTTTTGTGTGTGTGAGAGAGACAGCAGTTGCTCGGGCAGCCTGGCCAGAATCACCGAGGCTGCTTCTCCAGCAACACTCACCATCCCATTCTTCCCTTCTTCCTTCCTCCCTTTTGCTCCCTCTCTTTGCCCACACCCCGTTTCCAGAGCCCGCAGCACCGCTCCAGCCCCGAGAAACATTGCCATGTCCCTGGAAAAGAGAGAAAGATAGAGAGACCTTTGTGCGGGTGCACACACACCTCACCCCCTCCCAGCCCTGCTCTGCCATCGTGAGAACTTCAAAAATGTTATTTAGGTCATGTGATTGTATCAGGCAGAAAGGCGCTTTTAAAAAAGCCTGCATCTTTGGAGTGGTGGGACAAACCTTCTAGTCTCGTGCGTTC
Organism: Phrynocephalus versicolor; assembly: GCA_023846285.1. Classification (NCBI taxonomy): domain Eukaryota; kingdom Metazoa; phylum Chordata; class Lepidosauria; order Squamata; family Agamidae; genus Phrynocephalus; species Phrynocephalus versicolor. The sequence continues at coordinate 63,556,078 of JAHTLZ010000204.1, read as the reverse complement.
CCAGAGCCATTTGGTGGGGCCACTGTGAGATACAGGAAACTGGACTAAATAGGCCCTTGGCCTGATCCAGCATGGCTCTTCTTATGCTGTTATGTTCTTATTATCACAAAGAGAAGGGGCACAACTTGTTCTTGATCATCCCAGAATGCAGGGCATATAATAATGGGCTCAAGTTACAGGAACTAGATTTTGTTTGAATAACAGAAAAAACATCCTGATTGTTCAAGTGGTATGACAATCGAACCAATTACTGTGGGAGGTGGTGAGCATGCTAATACTGGAGGCATTCAAGAGAAACATTAGATATCCTTTTATTTGGATTCTTGCATTGTGTGGGGGATTGGACTCACTGGACTTATAGGCCCTTTCCAAATCAATTATTTTATTATTCTATTGGTTTAAAAATGAACAATATTGCATCATCTGATTATTGTTTACTGTATCTGCTACACCAAATGCAAAATGAGCCAGCTGTCTGATGGCTGTAATTCATATCCTTGTACTGAGATACAGGGTGTAAGATCAGTGGTGAAAAGAAAGGTAAGTAGCTCTTATTAAATATTTCCTTCTCATCCATTTAGGATGACAATCCACCTTGAGGGGGAATTTTTAGGCTTTACGAGGTCCCAGTAAAGGGGGGGGGGTAAGCAACTCTATTTTTCTCCCCATCAGCATTAATGTAATTTGTGCAAGCTCTCTCTGCACAAAATTGCTGCCTTTTCCTATTGAGAAGCAAACCATGGTCACACATAGCAAACACAGAGTGACCGACTCATTATTTAAATATGCATACAACTCCTCTGGTACTCCTAATCCTTAAAAGCCTGTGCAATAAAACACTAGCTCTCATCAATATTCACAATACACACAATTTGTGTTAATGCATTACATGTGCACAGTTTGGCTTGATTTGTACACACACATAAAATCTTGATCTCCATCCTTTCTGTTAGAAAAAGTGTCAAACATTTCTTGCCTTCCCATAGGTGAGAAAAATAATTTGGAACTTCTATGTCCTTTGGATTGAGGATCTGATAAGAGAGATTCCATGTCCTGATGGTGAATGACCTTACACATATTCTTCGTGCCTCTATTTGTATGGAAATACAGTGGTACTTCAGTTTACAAACACCTCAGTTAATGCAATTTTTGGTTTATGAATGAAAATCCATTGAAAATAATGTCTTGGTTTATGAATTATTTTTGCAGTACAAAGCGAGTTCCCCCAGGAGGTATTGTGCCTGGGAGGTTTTTGGTGCTGCCCCTCTGAATACTTCAGTTCATGATTTTTTCATAATACGAAATGTCCCAGAGAATGCATTAAACTTGTAATTTGAGGTATCACTGTATGTTTTTTCTTCCACTAGTTTCTTTCACAAGGAATGCTTTCTGCATATCTCGCTTGTCTCAGACACAAATGCATTGAATTAAAACTGCATTACAGAGGACTTTATTAATGGACACAACTTAGCCAGAATGTAGAAACAGGAAGCACTTGATTCGCCCCCCCCCCCCAGACATCCTCGATGGTTCATGTTCAAGGGACTCCCTCACAAATTGAGTTCACATATTCAAGTTGACTACTGCAATGCGAAGTGATGATCTGATCATATGAATGGCATCACAGAGCATCCCTGAGACAGAAACCTTTCCTCCCTCTCCTTATTACCATGAAAGCAACAATACACTCAAGATATCTTAACCCTGGTTTTATGAACACAATTGAAAGATCCACATATTTAAAAAAAAGCTTGAGGAAACAACAAACAACCATTACATTTAGAGATGGGCATGGAATGAATTTTTAAGTCATTTTGTTATTCGTCATTTATTTCATTATGGAACAAAACAAAGAACGAACAGACTAACCAAACGAAAAATGTTTTCTTTTCCCATAGGAATGCATTGAAGCAATGCATTCCTATGGGGAAAAGCCGGCAACCCACCTCCAATGTGGGGGAAACCACAGGCTTTTTTCCCCCACTGAAGCCACCACAGATCAGCTGTAGCACGGGGCTTTGGCAGGGGGGAAAGTTTTAAAAGCCAGCCCTTTCCCCCACCTGATCGGTGCAACCCGGCCCGCGGGCCAGCTGGTCAGCACAGTAAGTAAAATAAATAAATAAATAAACCATGCTGACCCAGCCCACAGGCCAGCTGGTCGGCACAAATTTTAAAAAGGGGGGAAAGCGCTGACCCGGCCTCGGGCCAGCTGGTCGGTGTGAGTTTAAAAAAAAAATTAAAAAGAAACATGAAACAAACAAAAAAACAATGAATTTTTTTAAAACAAAACAAAAACAAATTTAAAAGATGCAAAACGAAATGAAACGCCATTTTGGCATCTCATGCCCAACTCTAATTACATGTTATTGTTCTAAGCAGCATTTCTGTCTTTTAGTGTATGTACACATAAAAATTAACCACTGATGTTTTCTGTTGCACATCAGAAAACTTTTAAATATGGAAACAGACTTACTTGCAGATCTGTCTTTGCTCCACATCCAACTGCCAATCGACTGAGCTATCGATATCTAACAAACTAGCAGGGATGTTTCTCCTTCTTGTCATGGCAGAATCCCAACAACCAGCAAAATGCTTGCCTTAATTTTTCCCCTCCTCCTTCTCAACCTCCTCCTCTTCCTTCTCAAAATGTGGATGTGCCTCCAATAATTTAAAAAATAGATGGTGATAAGTTGAAAATGTCAGGTAATTGGCAGACAGATAGAAAGTTAAACTGTGTCCTCAGTGAAGCAAATTAACCAGCAGCTGCCAGCAGAGGCCCCAAGGTCATCTGAATGTCAGAATCAAGTAAAGGCCAATCATTCAGAAGGGGTTCTCTGCTGATATTTGCCCTCCCTGGTCATTTTCTGATCTCCCAGGAACTGCCCTGAACTACTGCCAACATGTGTTCATTTCTAAAAATTACACAGATTGTGATTTATTACCCATCAAGCGACAAAAATCCATTGTGAATTAAATCAGCCCTTTGTTTAAATTGCTACTCTGGAATACGTATCATATCATCATAAATGACATTGAAGTTATAATCTACAGTAGTCTGCCTCAGACGCTGATAAGGCTTCACCAAGGGACGATCAATACTTACTATTCATTTTTGAAATTATCTTCACATTGATCCCTGAACAAGCGCCAGCAACACAGAGGCATCGTGGCTTTAATACAATAATTATATAAAGGTTTACAGGCTCATCCTCCCAGCCAATAAAAGCTGTCAGCTGGCAGGGACAGTTACAATCCCATAATCCATCAAAATGCTGTTCTCTGACCTATGGGCTTCTGGGCTTTTGGTAGACCCCGATAAGCATGCTTATATAGAGGAGAGCAACAAACAGAGGAAAAACAAAAGCACCAGATTCATGTCACTGATTACACACACACACACACACACACACACACACACACACACACACACACCTTCTGTAGCAGTTTCTATTTATCTCGATAAAATCTTTAAGGTGGAAATTCCCTTGTCTTCACTGTTTGGGGGTGGCAGGGCTGCTTCCTTTGTAAAAGGTTTAGCATTTTTCTTATTTTGGTGTCACTGTAATTTTGGGTATGGTTTTGTCATGATGTAATGTCCCGTTGTTGCTCAGTTGCAATCTCACTTGATCACAGTGAATATAAGGTGTGCTTTTACTTTGTCATTTGCAAAGGAAATAGATATAAAGACGGGACATGCACATGACAGCAGAGGTATTGTTTGTTTGTTTTGTGTACTTGGGTTTATTATTGTTTTTTTTAAAATCTGGCCCAGTTCAAACACTGGCTTCTGTTCTCAGCTCAAAGGGTGACTTGTCTCTTTAGCAATGTTGCAATCAAAACAGCCAGGAAAGTGCTTTCTCCCCCACCCCACCCCCATCCATCTTCAGTTTGAAGTACTCCTCCTCAGATAATAATATTCAGAATACACACTGCTAGTTGGATTCATATTTAGACGCATTTAGAATCGATCCATTGAATCAGTAAGATTTATATTAATTTAGACTAACCTAAAGCCCATTATTTTGAAAGAACCTACCAGAAATATGTCTAAGCCTACAACTAACCTTGAATGGCTCAAGAACTTAGGTATGAAAAGACATTTGCAGGCAATCGAGTGAGAAAGGTGAGGAAGAGAGAGCATTGACTTTTGCAGATGATGAATCACACAGCCATTCGCTGGCCCAAGGCAAAACTACCACTGACATTTCAGAGACTAGGTTGACTGTTACCTTCATAGGCATCGATCCAAGAATAAAAATAAAATATGTTTGCTATGATGAGAGACTCTGAGGAAAATTATGAAACATATGGAGATAAAAAAAGAGTAAAGTAGGGACAGATACATGTGCATAAATCACATGTTCACACATAGGCAGCCCAATCTAATACCTGTTTACTCAGACATAAGCCACCACTAAATGCATTGGGATTTACAGTAGCTGCAATAAGCATGTATTGCACTGCAGCCATTGGTGGAAACCTAGACCATTAAGAACATAGAAGAAATAAACATTCAAGATAGTTGCAGTAAGTACACTTCCGAATTAAATCACTTCATGATGTTTCAGAAAGAGTAAGCAACCGAGATGCTTTTCAGTCCCACCAAGAGTTAGAAGAAAGCGATCTGCTGGACCAAATGACCACCCCCGGTGAATTTTTTTTTTGGGGGGGGGGCAAGGGTGAATGACTAAATATTGCATTCACACTCAGAGTCCATAAACTGCTTATGGCAGCAAAGCATTTTGAATTATTCCTTTTCATTCTATGGGAGTTGTATACCTGAGACAAGCCAATTGTTTTCCTCTTCCAGATACTGAACATTTACTGCCATGATGCATCAAAACTGGCTATACTGTCTAAGCTGATGGGAGTTCCACTCAACATGGCCCAACTTTGCTATGAGAGAGTAAGGTGGGGGGCATGTGCCAGATTCATAGATTTGTGTGTGTGTGTTGCATTATGCTTGAAAGGAGGGTGTCTGACTGTATGCCTCATGCAGTGCATGAAACTTGGCTGCTTCATCTTCCGCACATCCTTCATTGTTCATCTGCCTCCACAGCCTAGTATTCTATTAGGCAATAATTGGTGGAACAAGGAGAAATTGTCATGGCACAGTGGTTAAACTGCTGTACTGCAGCCAAAACTGTGCTCAAGACCCAGGGTTCAATTCCAGATAGCTGCCTTGTACTTGATTTAGCCTTCTATCCATCCAAGGTTGGGTAAAATGAGTACCCGGCTTGTTGGGGAGAGGCAATATATAGACTGCATAATTAAATTGTAAACCAACTAGACAGAGCTTCAAGCACTGTGGGGTGGTATATATGCAGCACACTTTGCTTGGTTTCTCTTTTTAAAATGGGGGGGGTTAGCATTTTTGAACATTCATTTCTGTCAGCTAATTGAGAGGTTAGATTGGTATAAATGGCCTATTTATTTCCTTCTACAGAGCTCCTTCTCCTCTAAAGAAGAAGAAAAGCTTCACGGGAGATTTAAGCCAGAGAAAAAGGAGAGAAGAGAACAGAAATAATCCAAATAAAGCTGGATATTCAGTGCATTGAGATTACCTGTGGAAGGAGATTCTCCTTAAGGTCAGAATGTTCCAGATCTTAATGGATAAGGACCAATAGTTTTTAGATGGCCAACAGTGTGAGGGAAACTTCTCTGATGGGAAGAGAGGAACCCCTGCACGTTCGGCTGAGAGGATGGAGAAGCCAGAGAAACTAATGACAGTAACACCTGTGGAGAGGTTTATGATGCTGAAGGGATATTATGATGCCCTAAAGATTATTGAGCAGCATAAGGAGAAGGAGAAGGAAGAGAACCCGGGGCAAACTGGAAGTAAAAAGAAAGACTTGGCGGGAAAGGCTGACCAATCCGCTCCAGTGGAGTTGGGGTTTGGGACTTGTAAAAAGGGAGCAAAACGGTAGCTTCCAGAAGGATGGGAGTGGGTATTGATGGAGAACCCATGGATGGTAGACTGGGAACAAATGATGATGCCCCACAAAGAGGCTGAAAGATTCAGACACAGAGCACACCACCAGAAGTACTCTTACTGGGGAGAGAGAGAGTACAGAGAGTATAATTGGAAACGCAAGGAGATTCGCAAGGAGATTGAGTTGGAAGAATGGCTGGTAAAGATCTGGAGGGAAGTCGAGGCCAGGACACTGGATCCCAGGGAGGACCTGACCAAGAGACCCAACTACCCCTTACGTACACCCCAGCGGAGACCCCCTGGTCCCAGGTCCACTTCGGAAGTTGGGAGCCAAGTGGGAAAACCCCAACCCTCCATGAAGGAGATTGGGATACAGATGGAGGGGCTGAGGCTTTCGGAGAAGGAGGAGGAGAGCCGTGGTGGAGCAGAATACCCACAAGTGGAGGTGGGGAATTTGATCACATTCTAGACACCCCTACTTATGGTGGAAAGAACCCGTTCATGACAGATGTTAAAGACGTTGAAACTGTTGTAAGAAGAAAAACCTCCTTTGTTACTGATGAACACAATAAAAGTTCTGTTTGTTCGTTTTGAGAGATGCCTTCTTTAAAGTTTGAAGGGCAGGACGCCTGGGCTAAGACTGAACCCTCACAAACAGTAGTAGTAGTAGTAGTAGTAGTAGTAGTAGTAGTAGTAGTAGTAG
>JAHTLZ010000204.1:63520348-63540182 GCA_023846285.1 Phrynocephalus versicolor | reverse complement strand
TGTGTGTGTGTGTGTGTGTGTGTGTGTGTGTGTGTGTGCAAGAGAGAGAGGGAGAGAATATATATATGTATATGACCCTGATTTCCTGCCATTCTGGATTTATCTTTCAAGAAAGCCAGAGAGGTAAAGCGGTAGGGCTCGAAATACACAGGAAGTGGAATTCGAGAAACATGTAAGAAAATGTTTCTGGGAGAATAACTTTAAAAATAACATGTTTTTTAACTCCACAACCACTACCAACAAGAGGGCCAACAGAAGTCATCACTTTGAACTACAATCATATACAATAGAATTCCTAGGATAAATCCACTCTTAGCTAGTTCCAACTAGAGTAAAGCCATTAAATAAATTGTTGAAATGTACATCGATGTTTATATAAATTCCACTAATTCATTGGCTCTACTCTTGCTCAGATAATACATTGGATTCCTGCCCTCAAAGTTAAACCAGTTTTGCTCACTCACATTACGTGGGAGCTGTCTGCTCTGCCAAGGAACGTATGCACTAGCTGGTCTTACCAAAATGAAAGTAGCCCACCTGAGTTCTATGACTCACTAAGGCCTTGATGTACATTTGCATTTGCTTTTCTCTTTTTTTGTATTTCTTTTCTTTTCTTTTTGTTTCAGTTCTGGGACTGGCTGGATAGCTTAGCAACTTAGGTGCCAAGGTGCAGAGCCAGAGGATGGGAGTAGGGATGGGCACCCTAATGAAAACAAATTGCTGTTTTGTCATTTTGTTAGCTTACGAATTATTTTATAAGCTAACAAAATGAGAGACATCATTTTGTTTTGGATAGTAATGAAACAGTCTGTTGTTGTTGTTGTTGTTGTTGTTGTTGTTGTTGTTGTTGTTGTTGTTGTTGTTGTTGTTGTTGTTGTTGTTGTTGTTGTTGTTGTTGTTGTTGTTGTTGTTGTTGTTGTTGTTAAAAATGAACCAATTTGTTACTATCTAAAACAGGCTCCCAGCATCCAAGGGGCACCAAATTTTTAGTAGCCCCCTTGGACTCTCCCCTTTAAGCCCTCCAGATTTGGAGAGGTTTAGTTGTGGCTTGGCTTCTATCTGATTCCAATTAGAAAAAAAGGCTCCTGTGGGCACCGCCTTTGGACTTTAATAACTCAGGCCCCTTACCTCCAAATGTTTCCAAATTTCAGGGGATTCCCTAAAATTACTTTCTGGAGGTACCCCTGCTCCTTTGGTGTCCTAAGGTAAGTAATGTCTGAGTGCATTTTTTTAAAAAAAATGCATTCAATATTATTTTAAAAAATATGCAATCAAAATTTACTTAACTTGGGCTCCAAAGTAGAAGCGGTACCTTTCTGAAGTGCTTTTAGGGAACCCCCTGAAATGTAGAAAGATTTGAAGGTAAGTGGAATTAGTTATGAAACTCTAAAGGGCCTGAAGGTAGTTAATTGGCAAGCGTGGAGAGCAATCAGGGAGTTTGCTCTATGGTATTAGGGAGTTTAGTCTATGGTATTAGCTCCCTAATTGCCTCCATGCTCCCAGCACACTTTGCCAATTAAGTACCACCAGCCCCTTTAGAACTTCATAACTAAGTCCACTTACCCCCAAATCTTTCCAGATTTCAGGGGGTTCCCTAAAATCACTTCAGGAATGTACCCCTGTTACTTTGGAGCTCCGAGGTAAGTAAATTTTGATTGCATTTTTCCCCTCACTGCCCTTTTCTGCCTTTCGTCCCTCCACTGCCTATCAGTTGGGGCTTTTTGACAGGCCAGGGTGTGGAGGGGGGGGCTGCCCCCACTGCCCACTGCACTCCTCATCCAAAACACACCCCTGGGAGGAAGGGGTGGCAGGGGAGCAATTTTACTGCTGCCTAGCTGCTTCATTCTCCCTAGTCACCTGCCTCCCAGCTGGGATTTTTGGGCAGCTTCAGCTGTCAAAATCAGCTGGGAGGTGGTGGTAAGGAGGTGTTTGAATCCCCCACTGCATCAGCCAGAGCACTAGTGTGGCAGGGAAATTCATTTTGTTTCATTTTGTTTCATTTTGTTTTGTAAGTAATGAAATTTGTTTTTTTAAAAAGCATTACTTATGATACAAAATGAAATGCAGGGGGAACAAAATGGAACAAAATGAAACACTATTTTTCCATTTTATGCCCATCACTATTTGGGTGGTCAGTTCCCCACTGCACATGCCAGAAGAGAAAGTGGCACTTTTGTAGGATGTCCCCAGAAGAAGTGAATGACAAGTGAACCCTGACAACAGTTCCCATAAGTTAGAATTGACTTGACAAGATACTATCCTGTTTGGGATTGCAAAATATGGAAGACCAACAAGCACCTGACAGGCCACAGTACAAGTACTGTATGTTGATTCAGCTTGGATAGTGTTGCATTATTAATCCCAAATGAAAGTTAACTCTTAGGGAATCAGAATGGCTTTTCCCTTTCTGGAGCTCCACACCAGTTAACTGTTAGGGCTATTGAATGATCAAGAGAAATCAAAGGATAGCCAATGTATCTTTATGGGGTGTCTTTCTGCAAAGGATTATATTGATTCTTTCAGAACATCCCATTCTTGGATTTGGAAGTGATAGTGCCTTCTCTCAAAGTACTTTAAACCATTCCTCAGGTTACTAAGAACTGTCAAACCAAAAGCCTGCTCCACAAACATGCTGGGCATTTGCCTGTCCCATTTGTCTAAATTCAGTCCAAAAAAGTAACTTCGCCAAGCCTTTGTTTTATCATCACTTCTGTTAGAGCTTATTTTGTGAATGTTTCTGAGACGCATATTATAGAATAAAATAAATTAATACTAAGGAAGGGAGCGAAAGAAGTTTTTGTGTTCTACTTTTCTTTTTAACAATGTCCTAAAATGATTTGGGATAACTGAAGGGGCAGCCTCTACATTGCCTTGCCTGTACCACCACCACACCACCACATTTCTCTCCCTTTGACCTGCTCCCTTTATCCAAAAAATTCTCCTTAGAGTCACACAAAAATAAAATGTTGGGGTGAAATTAAACAGATTTTTGAGATACCGATACCTTAGAGTGCAAAATGAGCCCAGTCATCCTCCATCTGCATCTCTGTTTTCTGATGAATCAAAAGAAGAACAGTGGCTTAATACTCTCCAAAGCTTTTAAGTGCTAAACTAATCAGTTAAAGTTTAAATAATAAAATATAATGCATTCAGCCCAGTTGTTGACCTATTTTAGTTCTTGGCATGCATAGATATTAAGGATTTCTGTGGAGTTAGCGGAAGTATAATGCCTATAGTTTATATGAAAGAAAGATTTAATTCAACCTGCTTTTCATGATCTTATCTGTATTATAAATCTTATATAAGGATGACATTAATCATAAAATATGATGAGTAAATAATACTTTAATGCCTCTCCTCCTAATCCTTTTGGACACATGTTCCTTGGCTCATTAGATACACTTAAGTAGGTTTCATTTGTGTCAATATATATTTTTATCAGTTAACGTACAACTTGATCTTTCTTCAGAAGTGAAGCTCCACTTACATTTGCAAAATTGATGCAGGATCAAGTTGAGTGCCAGGCATAATTAAAAAGGCATGTATAAATAAAAGAAGCATGCTCATCTACTTGGATCTGCTTTGCACTGCAGAGATACTTTACAAGTCTTAATTACAATTGTTCATTTACCTGGAGTCATGTGCATCTTTCCAAAAATCTTTCCTAGTATGTGAAGCACTCCAGTCACTGACACCTAAAACCTTTCCAGAAAGCATTATCAAACCCTAAAAGCTATCTTTGTTACTTGACTTTCTGTGTTGTGCGTGCAACATTAGAACAAGACTAGCCATGAAAACAAAACCACAGTGCAACTAGCTGCCTTCAGATTAAGGCCATGATATATATGGTTCTGTACATACCATAATGAAAACCTGTATGGTTTAGGGAATAAACCATCAGAGCAGGGCTCATTAAATCTGTGTTCAAAATCTTGCTTGGCCATGGAAACTCCCTGGCGACAGCAATGATAAAGCATGAATTCAGCATGTTATGTGTCTCAAATATATTCCATAATTAATCCTTATTTATTTATTTATTTATTTGAGTTGCACTGCATTACCTCAAGCACATTTGGTGACATTCCAATGCCTCATAAAACCCTTGTGCCAATATCACTGATAATATGGTTTGCTGAAGCAACAGGTGACTTCTCTTCTATATCCATAGTGATTTTCAGTCATGAAATGGAGAAGAAGCTGAACAATCCAAAGTGTGACACGTTTTAGTCATTATAGTATGGGCTAGAAATAGAAACTGGAAACATCAGTTCTGAAATTTCGTGCCTCTAGGAGCTGAGGGGTGGGGCACGTTATAGAGAAACAAATTGGTTCATTTTAATGTAAAAAGTGACAATTTGTTTCATTAGTTTTAGTAATGAAATGGCACATCCCTGTTTCATTTCATTTCATTTCATTACCTAACAAAACGACAAAACAGCATGCCATTTTTTGTTCGGTGTCCATCCCTAGTTCCCAATCTTAGATAACCTAGGTGTTCTCTGACTCCAATTTCCAGAAGCATTCACCCCTAGCTCTGCTGGTTGGGGCTTCTGGAAGTTACAGCTACCCAAGGCTGGGAACCAGTCCTCTAAGTCAACCATTCTCAGTGGGAGGCCATATGCCCCCCCCGGTTGCCCTGGCAGATTTAAAGGGGGGCACAGACAATTCTTCACACACCACATTATAAGGTTCATTATGCAATTTAATACACTTCCCAACTCAGTCCATATGCCTTTCATTTTATGTTTATGGCTGTGGCCAAATAAAGGTTGAGAATGGCTACTCTAAGGGAACTAGCTATGGTTTTGGCTAGCAGTGTTCCTCCCAGAGAAATGAAATTCGCAGATAAAATGCCAACTGTGAATTCATTTTGAAAGCTATTTAAATATTTTCCAGCACGCCAAGTGTGAAGGTGTCCTTTTATTTTCACCTGTCCAGGAGCCAAACCCCAGGATGATTACTAATATCTGCCAACTGGTGCAGTGGGGCATTCTTCCCTTCCTTTACCTGTATTAGGGATTCCTGGGGTGAACTCTTCCCTTGTGGTTGTCCCAGTGAAACATTGAATCCTCCTGACTACAGCTCCGCAAAACAGAATTATTTTTCATCCCAACCAAACTACAACAGAAATATTTGGGACAAGAGAATTAGCATATTACTGTACTCAGTGGCCTTTAAAGCACTCCTGTACCTGTACAAACTGTGTCTGGATGAGACATAAGAACATAAGAACATAAGAACATAAGAAGAGCCATGCTGGATCAGGCCAAAGGCCCATCTAGTCCAGCTTCCTGTATCTCACAGTGGCTCCATCAAATGCATCTGAGAGCACACGAGACTAGATATCTGTCTCCTGATACCACACCCCTGCATCTGGCCCTTGACGTACCCTGGTTTTAAGCCTGGAGATTACACATCTCCATCATGGTTTGTAACCTGTGATGGACTTCTCCTCCAGGAATCTGTCCAATTCCCTTTTGAAGGCATCTAGGCTGGATGTCATCACCACATCTTGTGGCAGGGAGTTCCACAGACGAACAACATGCTGGGTAAAAAAAAAAATCTTTTGTCTGTTCTCACTCTCCCAACCCACAGTTTGAGTGGATGTCCCCTAGTTTTGGTAGTTTGTGAGAGGGAGAAGAGTGTCCCTCTATTCACTTGACTCATGCCCTGCATATCGGATCCTTCAGCCTGCTTCATCAGAATATGTGATCCTGGTGAAACCTAAAATGTTCCCAGCCTAAATTAATATCCTGTGCAGCTGGTGAAAAGCTTAAATATTTCCAGATTTTAAAAAACCTAATATGCAGAGCTTCAAAAGAATAATATGCTTCTTAGAGAAAAGCCAAAGCAGGTTTTATGGGAAAGAAGAGGAATGTAATTGTCTTTCATTTTCTTTTCTTCTTTTTTTTTACAAAAGAAAAAAATCATAAGCAAAACAACTGAATTGAGACTCATATCACTACTACAGCTTGACATAATCTTCCGCAGCATTTGAGAAGTACCTAGGGCCAAAGAGATGATCCTGAATTAGCATTGCACACAAATCAGCTTTTTTATTTTTATCAGATTATCTGTAGTGCTGGCTAATGCTGATGCATTCTGGAACATGCAACAGCCACATTGCTAAGCTTCATATCTCTGCCATGTAAAACATCCTCAACACATGCCTTAATTATTTTAACAAGATAAAGTGTGCTACTTCTGCATGAATAATATTATCAGAATTACATTAATTCTCTCAATTTATTATCTCTAATGCTACTTAAAGGAGAAGTTAATAGAGTCATTCATTCTTATAGAATGACCTTGGTCACTAGTACATGATGTTTCATATTCATTATGCTGAGCTAAGTGAGGGCTCTGTTATAATATCACTTAATTTATATTCCAAATAATGCTCTGGGGACAAATTGCTCTTGCGCATTAGAGTTCTATCTAAATCACAATATTTGAAGACAAGTATAAAGTGCAGAAGGAAACTGTGCAATGAGACTGCTAGCACTAAGACTTGCAAGGGATTCGGAGAATTTATTCTCTGGTGAATTTATTTGAAGAAAGGCAAGCAGCAGAGAAATCTTGTGGAAACACTTGTGTTTAATAACGTGGGAGTCCACTTTATATCATTATTACATGGGTAGCTATCAAGCACCATCATTTATTCCATTCCTAGTGAAAACAAAAGGCTTATTAGGAGGATTATGTCTGTGGAACTTAAATGGTTTCACCACCTTCTTTTTTCATGTATTATAAATTAAATTCATGGCTACATTACCCCCGTCTCCTCATAAATAAAGAACAGCAAAAGTACTATATTCAGATGTTGAAGGAAAGTTAAAAGTAACAGACACGGAGATTAAGGAGAAAGCAACATTCGTTGTCCCAAATAAAACTTTTAACAGAGAATTTTCCAGATCCCTTTTGGTCCAAGATGGCGGACGGCAGCAGCAGCTGTTCACGCCGGCTGCACCTAGCGTTCCTGATTATGCTGCCTTGTTTTTCTGTTTTTGTTTAATTTTTATTTTGGATGGCCAGGGCTTGGGAGTGGGAACTGAAGGGGCTCGCCTGAGGACCTCCTGGAGAGACTTAAGACCTTGTCGCGTCTTACAGGTTTGAGCGTCCCTCCCCCCCTTAGCCCGGTGCCTTACCAGCCATGCCGACCGCGGTGACTGCCGTTGTATGCAGCGAGCTGCCTGCCTCCTCTTGCCCTCGCGGCGAGCCAGCTCCGGGGGTCGGCTGTCGCCATTTGCCGCTTGCGGCTCGCCGCTTGGTATCCCCCCGTGAGTCAGCTGGAGATTGTCGACGCCGCTTGGGTCCTCTCCGCGGTCAGCCTCCATGGTCATGGCGGACCTGCCTCGGAGGCATTGCCTGGTTCCATCCTCGGGCAGCCGCCGAGGCTGTCCATGTGGTTGCTACCGGCGCGGAGAGCAAGCAGTCTGCTGCTTTCCTCCATCTGCGATCCGCTGCCTGTCTTCCATCTGCAGACTGCCGCCTTCTTCCAGCTGCGGCCCGCCGCTTTCCATCATGGCGGGTCTGCCCCGGAGATCCCTGCAGGCGAGGAGAGCAAGCAGCCCGCCGTCCTGTCTTCCAGCTGCAGCCCGCCGCCTTCGACCTTCGGCGGTCTGACGCTTTCCACCATGGCGGGCCTGCCCCGGAGACCAACACCGCTGCGGAGAGCAAGCAGCCCGCCGCTCTCTTCCATCTGCGGGCTGCCGCCCGTCTTTTCCCGGCTGGGATGCTAGTTGCTGCCGCCCTCCTCCATCTGAGGTCCGCCGTTCTCCATCTTGGCGGGCCTCCCCCGGAAACTACTGCCGCCGCGGAGAGCAAGCAGCCCGCCGCGCCCTTCCATCTGCGGGCTGCCGCCCGTCTTTCCCCAGCCGGGATGATCGTCACTGCCGCCCTCCTCCATCTGAGGTCCACCGTTTTCCATCAAGGTGGGCCTGCTTCGGAGGCTGCTGCTCGTGTGCGTCTCGCTGCTGCGGCTGATTTGTCCCTCGCGTCCCAGTCTTCATCTTCGGGAGCCGGAAGGTTCGCTCGGGCGGCAGCCCGGCCGCCGGCGTTGGCAGCGCCGTTGGGGGGTTTAGGTGGCGTGTCGGCCTCCGGTGCTCAATCCATTAACATCAGAGCCTTGCAGTTTGTACCTCTTAATTTGCAAGCCTCAGTGTGGGCACCGGACCAGAAGCAGAGGCTGATGCTCTCCCGTTTCCTCCAGTGGACTCGGAATTTCGGGTGGCAGGTCGGCCACCATTGTTTGCTTTCCGGGGGTCGAAACTGGGGTTTTGGGGGTGGGAGGGCGTTCTGCAGGGCGCTTATGGGGTTTTCGGGGACGGAGAATATATCTTGGGACCGGTTGGGGTCTTGATTTCCTTGATTAGTTGGGTGGCTAGCATTATTATTACACCTATGTATGCCCCTTTATTTGTGACCTTGCCACTAATCAGTCCTCTTACCATGGTCCTCCCTCTCCCCATTCCCAGGTGTATCTGATTTTTACCTTGGCAGTTAGCCTGCTTCTATTATTTTAACCATCTCCCTCCTGCCCAAGGCTTTCCAGTTATTTCTTTATTTTATTTTTCTTTGAGTTACTTGTATTGTATTTTATTATTTGCTCTGCTTTGTATATTCCTTATTTGTATTGTATTTTTATTACTTGCTTGTTTTGTATATTTGTTCTTGGTTTTTTTTTTTTTCCTAACTTACGTTCCGCCATGTTTGCAGGGGCTCATATACCAACGGTGTCGGGCCGTGGGCGGTACGCTTGCAGCCGTTGGGTTCGTCAGACCAGAAGAACGCGGGTCAGGCAACTTGTGCCTGTCCCTCGTTCTGACCCCTCGGCTCTCTGTCACGTATCCGGGAGTCACTCTACCAGCGCCCCCAATCTTACCTGTCTCCTGTTGAACGCCAGGTCGGTGCATAACAAAATTCCCATCATTTATGATTCCATCGCTGATGGCGGCTCCGACCTGGCGTTTATCACCGAGACCTGGGTGGGCACGGAGGGTGGGGCTTCCCTTGCTCTCCTGTGTCCGCCCGGGTACTTGGTAGAGGGAGTGGGAAGGTTGGGGGGTCAGAAGGGGGGAGGGACTGCGATCGTGTACAGGGATTCTCTTTATGTCAGCAGGGCCTCGACATTGGTTAGCCAGGGGTTGGAAGCACTTCACCTGTTGGTGGGTCAGCGGGACAGATTTGGCATTGTGCTGGGTTACCGAGCTCCCCGCAACCCAGGACAATCCCTACCAGAGCTCACGGAGTTCATCGCCGCTGCTCTGTTGAAGTCCCCGCGCCTTTTGGTGGTGGGTGACTTCAACGTGCATGCCGGCGGTGGACTTTCCGGTGTTGCCCTGGAGTTCATGGAATCCATGGCTTCCATGGGTCTGTCCCAGCATGTTTTATGCCCCACCCACAGGTCCGGTCATACCCTGGATCTGGTCTTTACCTCCATGTCGGGGGATTCGTGTCTGGAGGTGGGGAACATTGTTTCCCTGCCTGTGTCATGGACAGACCACCACCTGCTCTCTTTTTCCCTGGCGATTCCGGCCCCTCCCCGCGGGGACCCTCGGGCCTCTGTTTTGGCCCGCCCCCGGAGGCTCATGGACCCTCAGCGGTTCGGTGAGATCTTCGGGGGTTGCCTGGTGGTTTGACTGGCGCTCCGGCTGAGGTTGTGGCTAACACCTGGCATGAAACAGCTGCCAACACCATAGACCGGATCGCCCCCAAGCGCCTCCTCCGTTGCCGAGCCCGGCCTTCCCCTTGGTTCACCGGGGAGCTTAGGGCAATGAAGCAGGAGAGGAGGAGGCTAGAGCGCAGCTGGAGGAAAACCCGGACGGCGTTGAGTAAGGCTGCCGTTGATGCCCAGTCTAGTCGCTATACCATCGCGATAAGGGAGGCTAGAACATCTTTTACCTCCCTGAGAATTGCTGAGGCCTCGAACCGCCAGGCGGAGCTCTTCCGGGTGGTTCGTGACCTCAGCAATCCTAGTCTGGCCAGGCCTCCTCCTACTGAGTTCAGTAGTGAGCAGTTCGCAGCCTTTTTTCGAACAAAAATAGAGGCCATCCGTGCCGGCTTTGACTCCGGTTGCAGTGGTCCCGCCCCGCCATCGCCAGTTGCTGGTCCGCCTTCGTCGCCTCGGTTGGATGCGCTTGGGCCTGTTTCCGCTGTCGAGGTCTCCAGGGCTATGGCGCATTGCCGGCCTGCCTCCACCCCTTTCGACCCTTGCCCTGCCTGGCTAATCAGAGCTGCCAGAGGGACCATGGCCGAATGGGCTTCTGCCATCGCCACCGCCTCCTTCAGCGAGGGGGTCTTTCCCTCTCGTCTGAAGGAGACGGTGGTTAAGCCCATTTTGAAAAAACCCGGCCTCGCGGTTGACGATTTAACCAACTATCGTCCAATCGCCAATGTCCCGTTTATGGGCAAGGTGATCGAGAGGGTGGCGGCGGTCCGGCTGCAGTCATACCTGGAGGATCGGCAGTGCCTCGATCCATGCCAGTCCGGATTCAGGCCCCGTCGGGGTACCGAAACAGCTTTGGTCGCCCTGCAAGATGACCTTATCCGGGCGGCCGACAGGGGTTGCTCTACCCTGTTGGTCCTCCTGGATCTGTCAGCGGCCTTTGATACCGTCGACCACGGTATCCTGCTGGACCGGCTCTCTGAGGTTGGGATCGGAGGCTCTGCTCGCAGATGGCTCCGATCCTTCCTGGAGGGCCGGCCGCAGTACGTTCAGCATGGGGGGGAGTTATCGGCCCCTTGGGTTCTCCCTTGTGGGGTTCCACAGGGGTCGTCTCTGTCCCCCATGCTGTTTAACATCTACGTAAGGCCGTTGGCGGGGGTCATCAGGAGTTTTGGAGTCTGCTGTCATCAGTACGCTGATGACACGCAGCTCTATCTCTCCTTTAACACCTCTGCTGTGGAAGCTGTTGAAGTTCTCGATGGGTGCCTGGAGGCCGTACTGGCCTGGACCGGGGCGAACAGGCTTAAGCTCAACCCCGAGAAGACGGAGGTCATGTTCTTTGGGAGCTCGCCGTCGGGGTACGGTGGCCCCCTCCCCTGTCTGGGGGGAGTTTCCCTCCAGCTCGCGGAGAGGGTGCGGAATCTGGGCGTGTTCCTGGACCCGGCGCTTTCCATGGAATCCCAGGTGGCGTCGGTGACCAGGTCCGCCTATTACCATCTCCGTCGGATCGCCCAGATCCGCCCGTACCTCGACGCGAACTCTCTGAGAACAGTGGTCCAAGCACTGGTGATCTCGAGGCTGGACTACTGTAACGCCCTCTACATGGGGCTGCCCTTGACTCTTCTCCGGCGTCTGCAGCGGGTACAGAATGCGGCGGCCAGGCTGGTGGCCGGTGTGCGTAGGTATGATCATATAACGCCAGTTCTGGCCCGCCTGCATTGGCTGCCCGTTGCAGCCCGGATTAGATTCAAGGTCTTGGTTTTAGTTTATAAAACCCTCCATGGCTTGGGACCGGACTACCTGACAGAGCGTATCGCCCAGCGATCCACCTCGGCCCGTCCCGTTCGGCAGGCGCGAGCGCACTTGCTGCGGGTCGCCACTCCTCGAGAAGCCCGGAAGTCCAGTACTCGGGCCCGGGCTTTCTCCGTGGCGGCCCCCAGCCTTTGGAATTCCATCCCTCCTGAAGTGCGCTCTGCAGAGTCCCTGCTGGCCTTCCGGAAGGCCTTAAAAACTCATCTCTTCCGGGAGGCCTTTGGCGATTTTTAGTTTTTTTTTTTTTTCTTCTTTTTTTTTCTTTCCTGCCATCGCCATGTTCTCTGAATGATATTTTTATCAGAGTTTTATTAGATAGTATTCAGGAACACTATCTGGTTTTTAAGCTATATTGTGTGTATTGTTTGTCTGTTTTATTGTAATTGTTAATGCCATTTCGGCTTTGTAAGCCGCTTAGAGATCTTTTGATATTAAGCGGGGTATAAATACAATAAATAAATAAATAAATAAATAAATAATATACCAGAAATAAAGCATTTTTTAAAAAAGCACTACCATAAGTGCACACTTCATTTTCATCCTCTTTGATTACACATTGCAACCCAACCTCAACACCCTCAAAAGAACACAATGCAGCAGCATAAGCCAGCGCTTAAAGTATGTCATAGTCCTCCTTTGACATTTACTGAAGTCCTAACCTTGTAAATATAAAACAAATGGAAATGTACTGTTACACTCCCAAAGTAATTTCGTAAAGCTACCATTGTAATGGAATATACTTTAAACCGTAGTCATAAGGACAGCTCAGTGAGTGGAGCGCCTGATCATGGAGCGAGTGGTCAGGGGTTCAATTCCTCACTACATCTCCATGGAGAAGAGCCAGCTTGTGCTCCCTTGGACAAGTTGGCATGATCCAAGAGTGCCATCAGACAAAGAGACTGTAAAACCTTCTATGAGTACTTTATACCTGGAAAGATCTGAGAAGGCTTGGAGTGAATCAACTTGCTCGCACATCATTTTTGCGAGACATCATCTTACTGCCAATATATCCATGCATAAGAGAAATGACATGTCTTGGTGGCAAATTGACCCTTGTTAGGAACTGGCAAGGCACTCTAGTATTGCTGCCAAGAAAAACTCCATGGGTATGAGGTCACGGAGAGTTGGTCATGACTGTAATGATAAAACAATGAGGGCCTAGTTGTGTTTCTGGGCACACACCAACTGCACAATTGGCAGTGCATCCAGGAAGTCAACTAGTCGCATGTTATTGAACAGTAACTATCCACCAAGGCTTTTCTTACTAAAGCATTGATTAGCAACAATATTCATATATATTCTCATATATTTATGAGAAATTGCTTACATATTTTGGCCAGAGACAAATAGCATATTTCAGACAGGCACTTGCTCACTTAGTCTCTCTGCTTTATTTTGAGATGCCAGCATGCTCTGTTCCTTCTCAAATGCTTCTTTGCTCTCTGAAGGGAATGGATCCTTTCTAGAAGTGACTGGCTCTAGTTCCCATATTTCTAGGCTGGAAAGAGAAGATAGAGTCTCAAGCTCATGCCCTGAACCCTCCAGCTAGTGAGTATCATCCTATGAGGAAGACTGACAAGAAGGAGATAACTACCTTTGCTGTGACTGCTATATGGGAAGAACCTGGATCCGCAATAAGCCAAATTCTCCTGTAGCTCTTATTACTTTTCTCTGCTTTTAATTATAAGGCATGGTTGAGCTGTGACGCTTCCCTTAATATTGCAAGGATGAAAGGCTTAATGTGGCATACTAGACATCTCTTTCACCAGACCTGTGTAATATTTGTTCATATTTGTGGTGCATAAAGTATTCACTAGTGATGAGCACGAAATGGAAAAAATTGAGATTTGTTTAATTTCATTTCACCCGTGTCTTCCCCATGAGTCGATGATCAGTGATCCCAGCCATGTATCTCCCCCAAAGTGACAGGGCTAGCTTCCTCAAGCAATTTTAGGGAGCCCTTTGAAATTTGGAAAAGTTGGGGTTTCAGAGATCTATTTAGCTCCAAGGGGGCTGCAGGGGTACTTAATTGAAGGAGTGTGGCTTGTGGATCGGTGCACTGAGGGGAAGCTGTAAATTAACCCTATAATTGGTAAAGCACACCAGACACACTCATTTCATTAAGTACCCCCATACCCCTTTGGAGTTTAATATCTCTGCCCCCAGAAACCCCAACTTTTCCAAATTTCAAAGGGTCCTCTAAAATTGCTTCAGGAAGCTAGCCCTCTCACTTTGGGGGAGATACACAGATGAGATCAGTATTTTCTACAGCATATTTTTCTGAGGGGAAACTGAAAATAAACCCTATAATTGGTAAATTATATGAAGTACCCCCACAGCCCCTTTGGAGCTTAATTACTTTGTTCTCTGAAACCCAACACTTTCCAAATTTCAAGGGGTTACAGGGGTGAGCTTGAGGAAACTCCCCTTGAGGAAACTTTCCATGCTGCTAGATGCTTGGAATCAGCATTTTCAAATACTTATAAATTACAAATGATCTTTTCCTATGGGTACCCCTGTACCCCAAACCTCTCCAAATTGGGGATGCTTAAAGAGAAGAGGTTGAAGAAGCGTCACTGTGATTTCCACACTGCTAGCTGCCTGGTATCACTATTTTCAAGCACATAACATTGCAATTAGATTTTTTTTCAGGGGCATCCCCTTTGAAGTGGAATAACTCAGCCCCTTGAATCCTAAATCTCTCCAAATTTGGAGAGATTAAAGGGCAGAGACTAAGGAAAGATCACACCAAATTTGGTGCCTCTAGGACCTAACAGAACCATTTCACAGAGAAAGAAATTGGTTCATTTTAAACAAAAAAGCCACCAGTTTGTTTCATTCCTAATGAAACGCTGCTTCACCTGTTCCTTTTGTTTCGTTTCATTTCCTTATGTAATGAACCAATGAATCAGTATTTCATTTTTTATTTTTATTTTTTGGTTTGGTGCCCCTCCCTAGTATTCACTCATATACACACACCCATCTACTGGGCTGCTACTACCTTACTGGTATATGTCCAATATATGTGAACAGATATGGGATAGAAGAAATTCCCTGCATGAATAATCTCCCCCCCCCCCCCCCCCCGGGGGGGGGTGTGTTGTTGGTAGTAAGGAAATGCAGGTGGAATCCTCAGAGAACACCAGACATGGCTCTGGAGACTTCTGTTGCTGGTCCCTGCTATGAATATCATTTGTGCTACAGATATTTTTTTTCCCTGTGCAATGCAGAGTTTCTCCCAAATGAATCCACTGTTGCATTTGTATGGGAGACATGAGGAGCAGTGAGAGTGACCGTGCAGGAAAGGTAATGAATGAAGCCAGCAGTGCTGTATAAAAGATGTTAGACTGTGTAGGATCCAAATGTCTGTGACTGATACATTATGATATATTACAATGCTGCTTGACATGTCAAAGGACGTGATTTAGTAGTCACTGCTTATTTCAATTTACTCTTTTTGCGTTTTTAATTAGTAAATGAGTCCCTCACGGTCAAATGATTAATTACACAATAATTCACTGCAGTACCTTCTTTCTTGTGTTGGAGTGGAGCGAACACAATATAGAGAAAGCATTCAGAATATGGGCCGACATTATAAATTAGAGCCACATGTTCACACCATTCTAGTTAAGATGGTGTCACAGCTTCCATTTCGAATACGCACAAACCCTTGTTTGCAGGGCACTTTAAAATTAGCCTGCAAAAATTATTTCCAGCTTGGCAGCTTGTGTGTGGTAGGGTTGCAGTTTGGACAGGTCCTTCTATCTTCCTAGAAGAAGGAAATAAGGAAACATAATGGTTCAATTGTAAATAGAAAATATTGAATTGTACCCATTTTGTCTCTCTGTTTCTATCATGGGTTAATTAGCATTCCAGTCCAACAATATGGAGTGAGACAGTCCTTTAAATCAAAAAATGGTCAGAAACTTTACTCACTTGATGTGAACGAGAAGGAACATGCATGCCAGCAATACCAAAATTCTATTTCTAACTATTCAATAGGTGATACAAGCTATTCACTCACATATATTACTTCATTTACCCATCAGTAAATTTAATACCAGTCCAGAAGCACATTTTAAGCACATTTGACAGTAGACCAAATGCTTTTTAAACAGTATGTATCGCAGGTGAGCTCAGGAATTCCAGTGGTTCAGATTGCTTTTCAATCCAGGGCACAAATGGAATATATGGAAGTATTTAAAACAAACAAACAAACAACGGTACATGAATGTTTTTGGTGTATTTAAAAGGCTTAAATTGGCAGACCCAATTATATGCAATATTCATACATTTGGTATATTTTCTGCCCTCTCATTTAAGCAACCTCTCACCATGTGTTTTTAGAGAGATTAAGTACCTTGTTCTCTGTCTCCCTGCATTGCAAGAGAATCCCAAGATGGATCCCTGAGGCAATCCTCATTTAATCTATCATCTGAAGCAATGTGAGTGTAGTCCAGTATAAAGCAAGAAACAGCAGGAGGAAATAGTCCTCAATAAGGCAAAATAAAACTTTCCCTTTCTCTTTCCCATTCCCTTCACTCACCCTCATTCTTCCCTGTGGCATTTCTGCATATCTCTCTTTCCCCATTTGGTCCTTAGATGAATATTCATGCTATATCATAAACCAGTTAACATGTTTATAAACATTCCTCACAAGGAAAAAGCCTGCTGTTAGATGCACGGGAGAAGTTAACCCTATGACGAAGGGCAGCTGGTTTGGTGCTTGCTTTCCCTGGAATACACTTCTGAGGTGGATTTCTTTCTCTCAAAAAAATGGAAGAGGAACTGCATATGTGGGATTTAGCCAGCAAGTATTGAGGCTGATCCTGGCTCATGCTTTTTATCTGAGACTCAACATGAGGAAAGAGATCACATCACACAGAGGTTGTTTTATTAAAGCATCTGGAAATTGAGTCATGGCAACTGGGCTTCTTTTCTTGAGAAATTCATCTCTCAAGAAAATAAGTCCAGTTCCATGACTCAGTTTCCAGATAAACTCACCTGGATGACTGAGAATCTTTACAGAGACTTTTTTTAAGCAGTTTGTCATACATAAGGAAACTGGGATGTGAGAGGCAATTTCTGGGATTGAAGCCTGCATTATAATTTTAGTCTACTGTTCTTGTTCATTCTCCCAGAACTGCTTCCCTCAGCAGAACCCAGAAAGGGCTCCACCCCCTTTTCCTTATAGCTCCCCTGTACACCTTAAAACATGTTCTAGCAAGCCTTTGGAAGCCTTCTGGTGCAAGAGTTGGGGCTGGTATGAAGAACTGCAGAAGCAAAAGGATGAAAAGTCATGGGATGCTAGCATATAATTCAATACTGAATTTAGAACAGAACTGAATTTAGATCAGTACATGATGGTAACTTAAAATCAAAGAAGGCAGGATGTTGATGAATACTGTTTTTAATGGCACCTCTGATCAGGACCTGAAGGCATGAGGAAAAGGAGCCTGCTCGTGCCAATCCTCGGAGAAGGACAGCGTCTTCCTATATGTACAGCCTCTCCATGTGATTGAACACCCTGATTTTCCATGTACAAAACTTTGTGCAGCATTTCGACAAATGGTGGAG
The DNA here is from genome assembly GCA_023846285.1 of Phrynocephalus versicolor. Lineage (NCBI taxonomy): Eukaryota > Metazoa > Chordata > Lepidosauria > Squamata > Agamidae > Phrynocephalus > Phrynocephalus versicolor. The sequence continues at coordinate 63,523,126 of JAHTLZ010000204.1, read as the reverse complement.
ACTCTCATTTTTCAAGCTGTTCTTCTATACATGAAGGGAGCAGTGATGCCTTCAAGCTCCCTGGCTTCCCTCTCTTCATACGTTCATGATAATCCTACCCTCAATATCTAAGTAGGGTTGACAAGGCTAATCTACACTTCAAAATATGCTAAGAGGAATATCTGAGGAAAGCAAGGAGACAGCAGGTGTGTGTGTGTGTGTGTGTGTGTGTGTGTGTGGATCAGTACCATAAGGTAGTGTACATCAACAGGTTATATTGGGCCCTTTCTTCATACAGGACAGTTCATCTTCCATTTGACAGCAGCACCATGAGACACTGACCTAGCAGAGAAAATATTTTGGAAAGTTATTTTCTTTCCAATGTCTTTCCTTTGTACTCCAGATTCCTCACCCCACCCCAGTCATGCTATTTGGATGCCTTACATGTTCCCTATCATCAAGCACTTTAACACCTCAGCCTGCCTGCCTGCCTGTATCCCTCAGTCCCATTCTTTCCACCCACGACTTCACCCCTTGTACAGATATTTCCATGTGGTAAATCTGTTCGTCTAATTTAAAACACATTCTTCAGCAGCTTCTGTTGTCATTTTCTAATTGGAACCCCCTCCCTGCCACACACACACACACCATACTGTCTTCTTCTCCTGACAATATGTTTTCGTTCCTGATTCTGTCAAGTATCTTCCCATCAACTGTTGTGTCTGGTATCTTACAATGATGGGAACATAAGCTGCTTTTTATTGGATCAGACTATGAGAAGAATGTTGTGGCTGATGCAGTCACATGAGGACAATAGCACAAGCTGCTAGTTCTCCATCACCTTCTGATTGTGCCATTTAGCAGCCAACCAAGCACATGACTGACAACCTGAGTTGGCTTTCTGCCAGATGGGTGGTATATAAATAAATAAATAAGCAAATAAGCAAATAAATAAATAACAACAACTACTAGCAAAGTGCAAGAATTTCCTGCAGAATTGTCCTTACACACCTGTGATTTTAGACTTTGTAGGCTGTCAGTGTTTACTGTGACCAATATGATGTACACAAACTAGAAGTCCAGGGGATCTTCAGTGGATCACATCACCTATTACCTAATTTTTCAGCTATAATTTTAGAAAGCATTTAATTGAAGTGTATAGACTTTGGTACCCCTTAGAAAACTCAGTTTCCTTATGTATTTATGGTTTTGGTAACAGCAAAATGAATTTCTTGTTTATAAGTCTTTTGGACTATGCTCTCCACCAATGGAACATATTAGGCAAATAGCTAATTTATAAATGTAATACATAGTTAAATACACTTGTTATGTGCAATCAAATCACTTGTAGTAATCCTAACAAGCTTCTTTAAAATAGGTGATTTTCATGGAGTGATTAATAGGAAAACTGCATTTCAGTTAGTTTTGCTTTTATTTCTCTGTTCATTTTGTAGGTTCAATGAAATCATGTTTTCATTTAACGTATAAAAATGGTTACAGTGAATGAGACAAAAAGCTTCTTTAACCCAGAATTCTATTGGCACCTTAAACTGAATATTCCAGTCGTTCTTATTTTGTAGTACTAAAGCACTTTCTGGATGATAACTGCATAGTTATGCAAATAAAAAGTTTGTCCCTCCCCCTGGAATCTGATACTCATTTTATTGCCCTTGGAAGGATGGAAGGATGAGTCAGCCTTGAGCTGGCTACCCGAACCTGTCGGCATCAAACTAAGGTCATGAACAGAGGCTTGACTGCAGTACAGTACTGGAGTTTAACCACTGCACCATGGGGCTTGTTAGTTGTCAAATCTGCCCCCTTCGTTTTCTTGCACTACAGCTTTCAGAATTCTTAGCTAGCACAGTCAATGAGCAGGTTTTTCAGAAACCGTAGTCCAAGAACATTTGAGTTGTCATATTTGGGAAACACTGAAGTACTCAATTTATTATTTGAGATATGTTATGCTTTTATTTAGCAAGATGTCAGAAGTCCAAAGTATGATTATGGACATGAATTTATGCCTATTTTACAGAAAATAAATTTTAAAAACCTTGGAACTTTTGCAAGCAAAGCATGCAAAACGCGTGCTTTGGCAAAGAATTGTAGTTTCAAACAGCTACACAGCAACATGCATTGTGTCTGAACAGAATGGCAATATGGAGCTATTCATATTCTGTAGCTATGTAGCTCTGTGGAAGGGGAACATTCAGAGAAGGCTTGCCAGATGGAGAAATTTGATCCTAATAATCAGGATTTAGACAATTTGGCTTCCACTAAAATCAGTGGAATAAATTTGATCTTCTTAGGCATACGGATCAAAACATACATGATAAATCTTCCCTGGTAATACATATGACTATAAGCCTTTATTATAGATTATCCTTGTATTTTTCTGTAGTGCTCTGAAAACTGTTCTCTCATATCTCTCATTCTATTCTCATTCTATTCTCTTCTATTTTACCTTTTAAACAACTGCTGAGAAGCCTGTTCATAGACCTTGGTAGGTGCTGCCCAGATTCAAAGAGGTGACTGTGAAAACAAACAACAACCTTCAGCGATTTTATTAAACTAACTACCTCTTCTCACTGGTATCTTGGAAACTGTCACTGCAACCGCTCAGGTACCAAGGATTCTGGGATACGTTATTTATCAGGACACTTTATTTCTCAGTGGGGACTCTGGGTGCTCTTGAAATGATATTTCACAAGACTATTTGTGGCTTTTTTATATAAAAAAATGGTGCCTTGCCTGCTCAGCACAATTTCTGCCAAAAGGGGCCTTAGGACATAGAGTTTCCAA
>JAHTLZ010000204.1:63488628-63506731 GCA_023846285.1 Phrynocephalus versicolor | reverse complement strand
TATAATGTTGGCTGTTTTATTTTCAGTCCCCTTTTTGATAATCCCTATTAATTTTCTTCTTAAATAAAAAGGAAATCATGGGGGGAGGGTGGTAAATTTAAAAAAAGAGTGGGACAAATGTAAAACTCCCCCCAAAACATGTGGTCAATTCAGCTTATCGTCTTTCAAAATTTCTCTAGCCATGATCATCTGTTAAACATGCTCAAACAAATTCTTTCCATTTACAGTCATCCCGAACATGGCCATCATACATTTAGTGAATTGCTAATTGGAAAAGGGCTCTTTCATCCCTCCTTGCATCTGGCAAAAGGAAGCATCAGTTATAAATGTGGAGAACATAATTCTATTAATTGCAACTAGATTGTTATTGATTAGAATACAGCTATGGACAAGCATAAAACTAATAGCCCCACCAATTAAAGCTATGTGAATAATACAGGTGTTATGTACTTTATGTCAATGATCATGGGGTTTCAGAGTCAATAGATGGATTCTATCAGAGGACCATAATTGGAAGTGTACCATTCATCATTCACATTTTGCCCTTCAAACTGAGGAAAAAAAGACAAAGTGGGGAACCACTTGATGCAAATCACAAAGCATTTACATCAAGATATGTGCAATTAAAATGGTTGCATATAACAATTTATTATATCAGACACTTGTGATCTGTGTGTCCATGGGTCACTATCTAAGGATAAGATGGTAGCTTTAGACAAGAGCCTTACCAGTGCAGTCCTTTATTATTTCTCTGTGATGGGAAAGAATTTTCCATTAAAAAAAGAACAAGCAAATAAATGCATGGAATTCACGGTCCATTAGGCAATTAAAGAATGTGTTATCTGCATGTTTTGGTTTCCTGTCAAGAGAATGCCATGAAGAACACAAGAAAATCCAGTAATCCTTAGTCTTGGCATAGCACAGCAGCGGTGGCAAAACAAGAGAGGGAAAACACCAGTGGAGTTGTGAGCCTGTGCTGTGCTATAACAGAAAAGGGTGGGTTTGTCTTAGTGAATGTCTATAACATGCTCATCTTAAATAACTGGCAGTATTGGGCTTTGGATTCAGGCTTGGGCCATACAAATGAAAATAATGCAAAGTAATGCAGGGCATGAGTCAAGTGGATAGAGGGAAGCTCTTCTCCCTCTCACAAAATACCAGAACTAGGGGACGTCCACTCAAATTGAGGGCTGGGACAGTAAGAACAGACAAAAGAAAATATTTTTCACCCAGCGCGTTGTTAGTCTATGGAACTCCCTGCCACAGGATGTGGTGATGGCATCTGGCCTGGATACCTTCAAAAGGGGATTGGACAGATTCCTGGAGGAAAAGTCCGTCACAGGTTACAACCATGATGGAGATGTGTAATCTCCAGGCTTAAAACCAGGGTACGTCAAGGGCCAGATGCAGGGGAGTGGTACCAGGAGACAGATATCTAGTCTCATGCACTCCCAAACACATCTGGTGGGGCCACTGTGAGATACAGGAAGCTGGACTAGATGGGCCTTTGGCCTGATCCAGCATGGCTCTTCTTATGTTCTTATGTTCTTATGTTCTTATGTAAAATGTAGCATTATCTCATGGAAAGATTGTGTTTTCTACCACCTCCTTTCAGAGTCAAGAAAAGAAATGAGCTCATTGTTTTAAACTCCTTCTTCCTTCTTGTTTTTCTCCCCCCCCCACCCCTCAAGAGTTCCTGAGACACATGCATGATACAGCATCTTATATTAATTTACATTGGAAGGAGTGTGCTTGCCCTTTTCAATTATTTCCTTTCTTCTCTCCTGTCCTCATCAACTTTGATTTGATAGCATTAATTGACAGCACATTGTCATTTTCATCCACATTCTTAGGACCTGTCCTGTTCCTTCTACCCATCCAAAGGGAGGGATGAAGCAAAACAAAGCCACTAGGCCCCTGTACCCTCTTCCTAATAGTTCTGTAAATGCTTACATCAAATGCAAATCAGCCATACTGTGTTCAGTAGGACTCTAGGTTTTACATTTGAGTTGTGAAAAGAAGGAATGATTGTCACTAGAGGTGGGCACTTCATGCTTTGTACACAGAGGACCGTCCCCTGAGCTGGCTGGGGCACTTACCTGACAGTGTGTGCCACTGGGATCCCTCTACTGTGGAGGCACTCCAATCTAGGAAGGACCCTTTCTGGCCATTCACTGCTTTTTCAGGCAGCCAGCCCCTATGGCAAGGAAACAAAGCGCAAAGCACCCACCTCTAATTGTTACCATTTCAAATGCATGCATGAAACAAATCAAGCTCTCTCCCACCAAATAAATTAAAGGGAATCTGTGAAATTAACACCAGTTCCCCCTTTTGTTCACAGACTACATGGTTTCCCCTCATTTGTTTTCCCTCAATAGGTCTGGGGACATCATAAAATGAAAGGGTAACTTTTTCCTCTGCATTCTAGGCTAGTATTACTAGCTCTCCTTTCTTTCTCTTTCTTTCTATAACTTAACAATAGAAATGGGCACAAAATGAATTTTTTGTTTTGTTTTTCATTTTTCATTTCGTTCCCTAATGAAATTAAAAATGAAATGACCTATAAAAAAATTGAAATGAAACAAAACAGAAATGTTCATTTTGTTCCGTTGCATGGAAGCAATGAATTCTGATGAGGAAAATCCCACGGTTCCTCCACATGCACCCAATTGGGTGGGGGAAAGCACAGGATTTTTAAAGTTTGTTTTGTTTTGTTTTGTTTTGTTTTTGTTTTTGTTTTGTTTTTTGGCCACCCCAAGGGTTGATCAGCTGGCACACGATGCTTTGGGCAGCAAAAAAAAAAAATCATGGTTGACTGATCAGGTGTGGGGAAAGCACAGTATTTTTAAACTTTTTTTGCCACCTGAAGCCCCAGATGCAAGCTGATTGGCGCTTGGGGTGGTAAAAAAAAAAGTGCCAGCCAACAGGGCCCCGAGTTCCAGCTGGTCAGTACTAGTAAAAGAGAGAGAGAGAGAGAGAGAGAGAGAGAGAGAGAGAGAGATGACCAGCCAGCAGGGCCCCAACAGTTGTAAATAAATAAATGAATGAATAAAAAATAAACAGTGAAACAAAATGAAAACAAAATGTATTTTTTAAAAAAATCATTTCGTACAAAATAAAACAAAACAAAACAACCTGAAGCAAAAAATGAAATGAAACACCATTTTGGCATTTTGTGCCCATCTCTACTTAACAATATGAAGCAGTATGATGGCAAAGTAGCTTGATCTGAACCCCATTACCTTCAAACCCTGGGACACTAAAATTTGCCAAAAAAAAAAAAAAACCCTCATTCATTCATATAGTCAATCTCGAACATGTTAAGGGATGGTGCACACCCTCTCACTTATTCAACATATTTCACTGCATCTTTCCAAGGTATCTGATATTTTATCCTATCCCCTTGAAAACAGAAGGGCAGGGGCATCTCACAATGCATCTTGTCAGTGGTGTAGAGTAATAAGCCTACACTTACTTTTCCTCTTCTTTCTCCTTGTCCCCATACGCCCCCACCCCCAGTCTAATACATATTTCAAGCGTAAGCCACTTTGGGTCCTTTTTAAAGAGAAAGGTAGGGTTAAAAATGAATCAATAAATTCAAGTTTCTTTGGGGTATATTCATGCTGATTCTTAGTTTGGACCTCTATGTGCATCTGCAGTGTCTGTCCTCCAGGTTTTAACTTTTTGCAGACATATACCCTGTTTCCACTTGATCTAGGCTTGGATTGGGTTGTGCTTTCCTGCTTTGTGTGGACTTTGAGTACTGCAATATGCTGACTAGTTGCCTTGGGGCTGGGTGTACATATTTGATCTAAATGTAGTTGCCCTTGCATCATGCCTATGTTGTGACATCCCTGGATCTAGCACCTTGAGCACTGATTTCACTCCTCACTCCTCCATCTTCATCTTCTCCATTGAAGCAGCAAGGGCTCCCCTCCAATAATGTTGATGATTCTGGGTCAAATAATAATTACTATCAAACAAGGCTACCTTTAGGAAGCAACCATTAGTAGTAGTTTTCCCGCACTGCTTGTGAACTTCAGCCTATGGTTCATAAACAATTAGGAGTGTATATATATTTTCAGTGTTGAAAAAAGTATTATTCTTAAATTCCTTTGAAACTTTGGAAGAATGAACAGCTATATCATTTCTAAAGCCACTTAGGCACTAGAACACTGTGCTATTATACATTTTGAATGTGTTTTAAGAGCCATGTATTTCATTAAGTCTCTGCTAAGTTAACAGGAACACTGCCAATGACCAAGGGTGACATATGGCTCCAAGTTAGTAAATAAGAAAATGGCAGTCATGAATGAATATAGGTTTTTCAAAGCAGCCACCACTACCAAAGAAAGCAACTGACTTGGGGTAAGTTCATTATTATAAGACTTGTGAGGTATCATTTAAAGACCTTCTTTTATGTATGGTACAGGGAGAAGTAAAGGTGAAATGAAAGGGTTAGTTATCATCAAGATTTAACAGCAATTACTTTATAATTGGGTAAATGCTATACTTTGATACCAATTGTATCCTTTAATCAGTGTACTGTAATCCAGTCATTATAACTTTAAGGAAAGAGCACCTGGGGGCTCAAATTAAGATGTTAAGATTTTGGTTTATGATGTGGTGGTTAAGCTAGTGCATTATATCTTTTGAAAGTGGTGGCTTGTTAAACTCCGTAGCTGGTGGCATGTAGGTGTAATTCCTCTTTCCTGCTGTCAGAAAGCATGGACTTAATCTGGCTTGCTTTCTTTAAACATAAAATTGACAGACTTGCAATGTTCAGGAGGGTGTGTGGGGATGTTTGTTGGGATGACTTATCCCTAAGCATTCACTGACAAGATTTCAAGGTGTTAGGTGCAGGAGGGGGAAGCGATTAAGGAAGCTCTGGGCTTGGACACAAGATACTACTACAGGAAATCAGGCCCGCTGGGGCTAAGCTAAACACTCCCAGCTATAGCTGCAGCATTGCTTCTGCAGAACACTTAAATTCCCCTTTGCAAACAAGGCAATGGAATGAAGTGCAGGAAATAACTGCAAAACTATGGATGGCTATGGAGAGTGTTGGACGTTTATGTCTGAAACGTGCTCTATATATTCTTCTTCTCATGCAAGGTCCCCTGTGTTGTACATACCTTAGTCCATGCAATTAGATCCGTTCAAGAAGGTGACAAGCCCTTGGAAGGATCTCTAGCTGTCCATTCACTTAAGACAGAAGACATTGCAATCCCAGCCCCACAATAAAGAGATGACACAAAAGTATTGAGATTTAAATTGGGCCACAACTTTATTAAATCTTTTAAAACTGTAAATAAAAAGCGGGGCCATCCGTAGTGCAAGTAAATATAGGTATATCCCAATTAATCGTAATGCCATAATAATTTCGATGAGTTCATACCTGGGAACCTGCTGTTGTACTTAGACAGCCAGTATCCCTTCTCGGGGACTAACTCCCATAAACCAATTTTTTACAACCTGTTCTCTTATAACAACTCACCTAATACTAACCTGAACTGTTCACCTTAAAGTAGTAGGCTTCCCCTTTTACTTACTGGGACAATTACTAGGAATTCACCTACTATTTGGCCTGGAGGCTTCAAATCCCTCAAGAATATGTTGATGCCCAATCAGAAAGATGGATGCCATCAGCTCTGTAGAGCTCTGGACATTCTACCGTAATCTCAGGGTGTTCAATTGCTGGTCCTAGTCCTGCTCTCGTCACTATAGTAACCGCTCTATTTACCCATATTTTGAGCACGATCCACCCGTCATGTATCTCTGGCATCATGCCAGACAATGCACAGCACCATAGCTAACCATATCACCCAAGTACCTGGGAACAGGGCTTTAAACTTCCTCAAGTCAGCAATGGCTCTAAGAATCAAAACCTTTCCTAGTGCCTTTGTCAAGTCATTGCCACCCTGATGGATGAACACTGTATCCACATGTGCTTCAGAAGCATTCTGGGTAGCGAGATTATGGAATCCATCCCATGTCAAGCCACTGCAGAGTCTCCACTCAAGCAATGCATGCTCACCCAAGCCAAGGTTTCTATACCAACAGGAATGGCTGGCGTACCTAGCTGCCCAGAAGACGTAACTGTGGCCACACAACACCACTCATAGTCACACATGGCTATGGATCCCTGAAACAACAAAGCATAACAGGCCAGCCACCCTAGCTGTTAGATAATGGCTGGACATATTGTTTATAATGGTTGGAAACCCGTCGTCCAAAATTTTGTATATCAGAAACAGCATATCCCATAGCTGTGGCCGTGGACGCTGCTCATATCCTAAAGGAATGGCTACAAAAACACCACTGTTGTAAGCCAATCCTGTTAAGGGCTGTGGAAGTAGCCTTTCAAAACAGAAAATGAATGAGGGGTTTCTCATTCTGGTGTCTAAATAGGAACCCCACCCCAAGGCCTCTGCATGCCATGAACACCTTAGGTAATTTCACAGGGCAGATGTTTGACATGTGACATGTGTATAAAGTAATTACACCTCCCTTTCCTTTTTTTATTGGTCTTAGACCATCTTAATATTAACTGCACTTGATCACCAGCCAAAGTCACATCAGCCATTTGCTGGGCCATGTGAGCTAAATCCTGATTTGAAACGTGCAACCAATTCACTAATTTGGAATGCTCTCAAGAAGGCAATCAAGCTTGCCACCCTAAATAAGCACACCTCAAATTCATCCCTGCACACTGTGGACCAAATGCTGTTCAGGCTAGATAGGATGTCAGGTGTTATGGGCTCTCTAGTATCTTTATTTTTCCCTGTCTCTTTGGTCCATCCCTCTAACATTTTTTGAATTCTGAACTCATTAACTGGGTGAGGGAAGTCTTGGGCCTTATCATAAAGAACCAACACTGATAATTTACCTTGGATTGACTGAGGAGCCAAACCTTTATGATGGAGAGAAATGGCATATCGGACTAGTTGATTGGCTGAGACTGGCCATGGGACTAAACCAACACAAGTACAAAATTGTTGGTACTCCATACAGGCTGCAGCATAATTGCGTCTGGTACCAGGGGCTGATGCCATACTCATATCTCTGATTGCTTCTGCCTTCCACGGCTCCAAACTTCTTCTGGCAGAATTTCCAGTTCTTGCTTCACCCAAGGTATCAATGCCCTGAAACAATCCAACTGTTGTCTAAAGAGGGCATCAGCAATCTCAGTTTGAATCCCTGGTATATGTTTAGCATGGAAAACTATGTTAAATTTTAAACAGCATAAGGTAAAGGCATGAACAAGGTTCATGACTCTGACTTTGAGGTTAAAGAATTTACAATATATTAACTACAGCCAGGTTATCATATCAAAAAACTATGGCTGAATTGGCCCACAAGTGAGACCATAGACATAAGGCCCCCACAATTGGAAAAAAAATCCAAAAATATAATTTCTCAGGTGATGGCCCTCATTCCATTCACAGGGCCATTGACCAGCGCATCAGCTGTTTTGGAAGATAATCCTAAATTACCAGATGCATCTGCATGTACCTGAAGCTTTGCACCTAGCACTAATTCTGTTCTCCAAACAAAAATACCATTAAATTCATTTTTAAAATGTTAGCCAAAATGCCAGGTTTTTTTTTCATACTAGCAGAAAGACGTCTCCTGTTATGTGGCTTTCTCAAACTAGTAATAGCACCACAAGTTGCCTCAAAAATGCTCTACCAGGTGCTATAGCTCAGCATGCAAAATTTAGATGTCCAACTAAGACGTGAAGCTTTCTCAGAGATATCATAGTTTTTGCCATCATCTCTGACACGTACTCTAAGGTCCTCCAATTTATCCTGAGGAAGATGGCTGGACTGAGCAATTGTGTCTAGGTCCATACCTAAGAATGTCAGCACTGTAGTGGCTCCTTTTTTCTTCTGCCAAAGGAATGCCCAATTCCTTTGTCAGTGCCCTAAAATGAGTCTTCACCATGTGATATTGGTTGGTTCTGGCCTTACCACAAATCAAATAATTTTCCAAATAATGGATAACCATGTTGTACCCTGATCTTTTCTGTAATGCCCATTCTAAAAAAGTACTAAAGCGCTCAGATGCAGCACATGATATGGAACACCCAAAGGGTATTGCACATCCCATGTAGAAACTGCCTTTGAAAGCAAAACTGAGAAGTTCAAAATCACCTGGGTGAACTGGTAACAATCAGAAAGCAGACTGAATGTCACACTTTAGGAGTAGCAAACCAATGCTAACTTTTCTAACCATGTGCACTGCTGCATCAAAAGATGTGTACCTAATGTTACTAAGCTCCTGAGGAATCATATCATTAACTGATTCCCCCTACAGGTTAAGACTCATGGTGTATCAAGTGAAACTCCCCTGATGCCTTCTTTGGTAATACTCCTAAAGGTGATACTCTATACGTATCTGTGGGAGGTGCATCCAATAGTCCTAGAACCCTACCTTCTGTTACCTCCTTTTGTATCTGATTCTGAAAAAGGATTCTGATTCCTGGCAATATCTTCCATTCCTCGAAAAACTTAAGGGTTTCAGCCATCATAGCTATGCATTGCCCAACTGCTGGGATTTAAAAACTCAACTGAAAACCATCACTGATAAACCCCGCAGCCTCACGATTGATTGATATACCACAAACCAGTCAGGTTAGCTGGATAACCACTCCTGAAGTGTGAGTATTTTTATGGGTCTAGGTCCCTTTTGGAAGGTTGGGTGTATTCTGAGGCTGTTTTTTGTTGTTGTTGCCACTATCCCTACCACTGGGTCTGCAAAATTGGCCCAGTGAACAGGTGTTAGCAGCATGTGCTCCAGAGCAGGTGGAACATTAATGCTTAAATTTGAACTGCCTACACGTACATGAGCATTTGTTGTTAAATTCCCAGCAAAACAAGAGGGTCCATGCCTCTGTGAGCTGAGTGAGTTTGCTTAAAACATTGAATGAGATGACCACTGTCAGTTTGCTCCCCTTGAGGTTCATAACCCACACCCACAGCAGGTTTAAATGGACATCCCAGTGCAGGTTAGGATGAAGTGCCGCCCTCATATGAAATTCTTCATTGTAATACATCCAGGCAGCCCCAGGAAAATCTGTATAGGCCATGTATATTAATTCCATATATTACACTAATGCAAAAGCTCTCTCAGGTTGGGCCTTGATGACCATGCCCACATAAAAAACCCCATGGTGCAGTGGTTAAATGGTGTACTGCAAGTAAAACCCTCTCACGACCTGGGGTTCAATCCCTGGTAGTAGGCTTATGATTGACTCAGCCTTCCATCCTTCTGAGGTCAGTAAAATGAGTACCCAGCTAGCTGGGAGGGCAATGTGTAGCCTGCCTACTGTAATTAAACTGCAAATTGCCCAGAGACTACTTGAGGTGGTATGGGGCGGTATATAAGCAGAACACATTTTTTAAAGGCAGGTAGCCAATTTGACCAACAGCAGTTTAACCTCTTCTTCCTAATACACTCTTTATCCCTGTCTTCCAGCTTTTCAAATTTAAAGGGGCGCACCTTGCGATTTAACAGATCAGAAACATCTACATTGGGCATGTCCAAACTTCGGCCCTCCTGATGTTTTGGACAACAACTCCCAGAATTCCATGCTTGTATTTCCAATGGCAAAGGACTCTTGGAGTTGTGGTCCAAAACATCTGGAGGGCCGAAGTTTGGACATGCCTGATCTACATATTTCCCTTTCCATATTTTTTTCACAGTAACTGGAAGCAGTTGGTCACCAAGTGGCAGGGATTGGTCACAATTAGGAAAATGCTGAGAAGGGACAGTACTAGCCCCCAAGGTAGCACTTAAATCTGGGGTAGTGGGAGGCTTGATAACTGACTGATTGGGTGAAGGTGTAACCACTCCCTCACTAACATCCTGAGAAATGATAGCAGAATTTTGTTGAGCTACTATTACTGGGGGTGTTACTACTGTTACAGTATTTGCCTTCTCTACAGCTGCAACAGTGGCCTGAACTGGTGTAGAATCTGTGTTAGTGCAGAGTGTGTTGTAGGTGGCACTAATGGAGTGGGTAAGGCACTGAGGACTGGCACCTGATGGCTTCCAGTACCCCAAGGCCAAACCCATCCTGTGTATGGAGTTTAGTGCATTTGCTCACCTGTTTGCAACCTTGCCACCAGCATAGCTGCCATTTTTCATCTCTCTGTAGACAAATCTAATACTTGGGGCTCAGTCTCTGCAATGGGTATAGCACCCAGGACTGCAGTATAACTCATGGGCTTGATGGACTCACATCACTGTTAGTCAGGCAATGGGGTGTTCATAACCTCTGAAGATGAACCGGGTTGCTCTCCCTCTAAAGCAGCAATGTGTGACAGGATCATTTAACTATATTCAGCCCTCTTCTGGGGTTTGGAAGGCCTAAGTGACCTTCAGGGTTCAAAAGATTTAGCCATTCCAGCTGCCTGTGCTCTATTTCTCTATAAATGACTCATTTTTTCCATAATTAATCCAAATTCAGGCCACTTCTCCTCAGATTCTGACAAAATCACCAGTGGCTATCTAGTCAGGGCTTTACGTTTAAGGTTGGTTTTTTTACCCCCCCCCCGCATCCTTTTTTTTGGGTGGCATGATGAACAGTGCAAGCAGATAAACAGTAAACTATGCTTAATTTCAAACACTAAAACTATAACAATCCCAAGAGGTCCTAAAGTTAGACTTCCTGGTCTTCTATTATTCAAATGTTAATTATTAATCTGAAGTCTTCTTTCTGACTCTTTTTTGTCACCATCAGGAGGCAATACTATCCCCAGGATCCAAGCAACTGCAAGGCAGCCCAGGCAACACCACGCCTAGCACTCAGCCAAGCTTTAGCACCTTGCTTTAACAAAGTGCCAATGTAAAATAAAAATTGAAAAGTTACTGCATCATTTAACTAATGATATCTTAAGGCATATAGAACTCACTGACTACAATACAGATAAAATATGTTGTAATTCCAAATGAATTATACCTTGAATATCTCAGGTGGTTAAGCTTTTAATATTGAATTTGTATATACTAAGGATCAATTAATATACCCCCTAATAAGCAACAATTAATCAAGTGCTTTGTGCAGCCAAACCTCTTTTATAAAAAATATAGAGATAATTGACTTCTCTAACTGTATATATAAATGAATTAACCCAACCAAATACCACAATATGTATAATTTCTCAGACATCTTTGACATGTTTTAGCTCTAGCAGAAATAACCAAATTGTACTGAATCAAACTAAGCTTGTGATATTTCAAATTATGTGTGTAGAAGGGTTTCCATTTTAGTGAAAAATGAGTTTTCTCCTACTTTCCCTAACACTGATATTTATTTATATATTCATCCTATGGTGTTAAAATTTGCAAAAAAAAAACTATAGGATTCTGTCATGGTGCTTCACCAAGTCACATATATGTGCCTTAAAGTCTGTAATTGAATGATCCAAGCTTTGCTGGACAATGTATGTTTGTATCTAAGAAGCATACAGCAACTCATAATGTTTATCACCCCCAAGGTTTGCTACCAACAAAATGCATATATTAAACAGCCATTTAGAAGAGAAGAAGAAGATGTTTACTTAATAAGCTACAACATATGTCATGTTCTCCTGTTGTAACAAAATGGAATCTCTGAGACATAGTAAAAAGAGCTCAGTAGAGCAATTTTATTCAATTATATTTTCTTACTGGGCTTTCTTTACTCTCTCAGTTTGCTTTCAAGGGCATAATAAGAAGAGAAAATGAGAAAGCCAAGGAGGAACCTGTGTGTATTTGTGTGTATGGGCCTGTGTGGAAAATAACATGAAGTCTACTCATCTTGAATATGCTGAAAAGATTGAAAATAGGTCGAACAGCAAAGTATGGTAATATCAAGTACAATGAAATAGATAGTTGTTAGGTCATTACATACAATGAAGACTTCCATGAAAGAAGCAGATCCATTTCTTCTTCACCTTGTGCAAAGGGAGAAGCTCTTGTCCCAACCATTCTCTTCTCACGCATCAGAAAACACAATGTTTCAGGGCCTCCATTGCCAAAGGCAGCATGATTCATGCCAGTGATCAGGAACAAATTTTGAAGATGGTCATGAACCTGCATTTGTATAGCTCATCCATGAAATATGTTGTCTGACAAGGTCTACAAGATAATTTCACCCAACTGCATGCAGAGGTTGAAGAGCACAGGTGATGATGACAAAACTGTGTTGGAATTGCAGGACTAAAGACAAAGATGAAATATCATGTTCCCCTAACC
The DNA here is from genome assembly GCA_023846285.1 of Phrynocephalus versicolor. NCBI lineage: Eukaryota > Metazoa > Chordata > Lepidosauria > Squamata > Agamidae > Phrynocephalus > Phrynocephalus versicolor. Next base: position 63,494,488 of record JAHTLZ010000204.1, on the reverse strand, counting down.
ACCTCCTAGGGCCAAACCACTGCTAACAACAGGAACCATTCAAGCTTATCTCTGTAAGCTGATTCAGAAGTATAACATGGCTGAAAGATAGAACAGCAGCCAATGTACTGATATTTCAGCTCGGCTTACTGATAAGAACTAATGGCAGTTTCCATTGCAAAACCAGGCTGAAAATCCAGAATCAATCTAAATAATCATACCATCAAGGAGTACCTGCATTTGAGCAGTGGCCACGTTTAAGAATAACTTACCAAGCTGAAGCCTGTAGTAGACAATAAAAAGTAGTTGTTAGTATCTCCTGGTGGTTAGGAGTCAATATCCTCTCCCCAGGTGAAAACTTATTGGAATATAAAGGCATGCCAGCAACCACAGAAAACATTTTCAGGAACTTCTGAGTACCCATGCCTATTGCAGCACAATCAGCAAAGTCCTGTGATACCTTAAAGTCTAATCAGTTGTGTTTGTCCTAAGGTTTGGGAGTCCACCAAAGGATATATCAAACACATCTGAATCATTAAGCTGCCACAAGACATTTATGAAACACTGATATTTTATAATGGTGAAGACATCTAGAGTTCAAGCTAGACAACATGCATGGCATGGGAGAGGCAGCAAAAGTGGAGCTGGGCTTTTCAGGAACTTATCTATTTATTATTAGGGATGGGAAGGTATCATTTCCAAATATTTATATACTGAAGATTCGGTGCACTGCAGTAAAATACAAAGTATGACAGCAAATAAATAAATAAAATAAAATGCAATACAGTGGTCCCTCGCCCTTTCACGGTTCATATAATGTGGACCCACAGTACCACGAAAGGACTTGAGGGAAAGTGGGGAGGTTTTGGCTCCACAGCCAGAGCCATTTGCAAAGATCGCACACCGCTCACCCACACACCCCCTTGGGGGTGTGGGCAAGCAGTGTGTGACATTTAAAGGGCTCTGGCTGTGGAGACAAGTGCTTGTCTCTGCAGCCAGAGCCCTTTCTGAAGATTGTGTGCCACTGGCCCGGGTGCAGGTGAGTGTGTGGGACCTTTAAAGGTCTCTAGCTGCAAAGACAAGCACTTGTCTCTGCATCCAGAGCCCTTTCCAAAGATTGTGCACCTGACCTTCATTGTGCCCACCCACCCGACCTTCATCCGCATATCATGGATTTTCAATCATCGCGGGTCGGGTGGGTCCCTAACCCCCGCGATAGGCAGGGGGTTACTGTACTAATATAACAATATATCCTAGAAGTATAAACTGGGCAGATTATTATATCAAAGAAGACAATTAGAAATATCTGAAATAATAGTTATTTCATTTCAAAATCTAGGAGAAAAATCCATTCATAGTAAATCATTATTTATTTATTTATTTATTTATTCAATTTCTATCCCACCCATCTTCCCGTGGGAACTCTGGGCAGCTAACAGCGGGCCGATCGATATGGCCGGAAGTTACAACAAACAACATACACACAATAGACAATTTAAAAACATAATATGCACCCTTGGTGTGGAGCTACTAAAATCTAAGTAACCAGATGGCGGGGAGAGAGAGAAAACAGCTATGCTAGGTCACCAAAGGCCTCGTGAAAGAGCAAGGTTTTTAAAGCTCTGCAAAATGCCATCAGGGCTCTGCAGAGTGCACTTCGCTGGGCAGATGATTCCAGAGAGATGGGCCGGGCACCGAAAAGGCCCGGTTCCGGGTAGATGTTTTCCGGGCCTCTCTAGGGGTGGCCACCCAAAGCGAGTGTGCTCATGACTGCCGAATTGGACAGGCCGAAGTTGATCGCTGGTCGATCTGCTCTGACAGGTAGTCTGGTCCCAAGCCATGGAGGGTTTTATAAACTAAAACCAAGCCCTTGAATCTGATCCGGGATGCAACGGGTAGTCAATGCAAACGAGCCAGGACTGGGGTGATGTGGTCATAACGGCGCACACCCACCACCAGCCTGCCTGCAGCATTTTGCACCCTCTGCAGATGCCGGAGGAGAGTCAAGGGCAGCCCCATGTAGAGAGCGTTGCAGTAGTCCAGCTTCGAGATCACCAACGCTTGCACTACAGTTCTCAGGGAGTCGCCGTCCAGGTAAGGGTGGATCTGGGCAATGTGACGAAGATGGTAAAAAGCGGTTCTGGTCACGGCAGCCACCTGGGCTTCCACTGAAAGGGCCGGATCCAGAACCATGCCCAGATTCCGAACCCTGTCCGCCAGCTGGAGGGAAACGACCTCCAGACTGGGGAGAGGGCCTCCATATCCAGACGGCGAACTCCCGAATAACATCACCTCGGTCTTCTCGGGGTTGAGTTTGAGCCTGTTGGCCCTGGTCCATGTCATGACCGCATCCAGGCACTGGTCGAGAGTTTAGACAGCTTCCACTGCAGAGGTGCAAAAGGAGAGATAGAGCTGCATGTCATCAGCGTACTGGTGACAGCAGACTCCAAATCTCCTAATGACCCCAGCCAGCGGCCTCACATAGATGTTAAACAGCAGATGTTTAAATGAACACCACTTTGTTGTGCTGATATCTACTGCCTACTGTAGCTCTTGGTGTTCTTTCAAACATGGTGGTTTCTTCATCTAAATACCACCACAGGACGGTTCAAGACTTCTTTTGAGAAAAGAGGAGGGGAGATATGACTTCCAAAATGATTTCTCCCATCAATTTGTCTTTATTTTATTATATAAGTTCCATTGATACCTGCTGGCTAAAATCCAGGAATGTAACATATACCATGTAACCTTATGTAACTAACAGAGGTGATTTTCAGAAATTAAGAACTCCCATTTCATGGCCCAAAATGTCTTTCCCATGATGAAAGAGACCCCAAGGGCGGATTTGTGACCCTTGGTGTGAGTGTATGTATAACTTTTAAAAATCCAGAAAATCTCCATGGCTGATGTCAACATCATCCTTATGAGCCATAAATTATACTTCTGGATTTTACCCAATTGGTCAATCTTTTTATGTAAATTCCTTTGTGCGGCTTGCTTGAGAAGCAGCATCTAAATATCTGAACACACATGTAAGGTTCCTTTTGGCCATAGCCCTGTCAGTGTCATCTCATGTTCTAAACCGACTGCCGACACTTGCACAATCACAAGCAATGTTCTTATTAACAATTAATGATGAATTTTATCTCCTCCTTTCAACTCTACCTTTTCTAATAGATTCTATTAAACTCTGGGCATGGAGCATGTTGCTCTGAAATAATACGTGAAAACAACTTTCAATAATGACTGAGTTAATGTAAGCTGGACTGAAAGAGAGAGGAGGAGGCAACTGTTCTTGTTATTGTTTACTAGGGAAGTCATCAGAGCTTATTGATTGGTGCCTGCCATAGGTACTCAAGGGCCCTCAGCAGAGTTTATGATATTTTATGCCACATTAACTGCTGAGATGATATGCTATGACAGCTCTGGGAAAAAAAAATGTATCTCTCCGTTCTAAATTGCTCCAATTATCCCGTTAGCATAACAGTGGCTTTCCAAGGGCCAAAGCATAACATTATAGGAAACAGGGAGAGGATAATGCGAGGCTGGGGGAAGGGAGTCCGTTTTCTCAATGGCTCATCACCCTGCTCTCATCCTTCCCCCTTTTCCTCAGCCTGCCATTGTTTTTCTTCAATGTAGCTTTTATATCATGCTTAACATATTGCCCATTGTTTTGATAGGTGTAAAATTGCATCAAGGTCATTTTTAATAACTGTCAATAGTCCCAGAACAGCGGTCAGTTTTATTGACACCTTTGATGAAGGGTTCAGGGAGTGGTAAGTAGCACAGAGTCCCTTGCCTGGGAAAAGCTGATCTACTGAGAAACAGGTCATTATTGATATTAGTAAATTAGTATTGATAGAAATTTGATGAGTATTGTGCATCCGGATCACTCCACAATATGCTAATGCTTACAGACGCCCTCAGCTTGAGTTGCTTCTGAAAGCCATCTATTGACAGTTTTCCTCTCTCTTTCTTCCCCCCATCCCTTCTTTGAAATAGAAAAGCTGGGGAAGATTTTAAGAAGGTCTTTACACTCTAGCTTCTCCTGCAAAACCCTTTTGGATAATGAAGTGATGAGGTCATAGTGAGATCCTTTGGTTAAAAGGTTGCCTTAACTTATTTATAATAAATATTTCCACTGTTAATGAGGGTCCCCTGTTTGTTTGTTTGTTCATCTGTTCATTCGTTCATTAATTTGCTTGTTCATTTACTTGTCAGAGAATTGCACTTGTGACAAGAATAATGTAGAATGCTGGGTATTGAAAACAGTGCAGGATGAAAACTAGAGGTGATAATAACTTTTGCATCTATGAGCCTGCATTTTGATAACTAAGTGTAATCCTATTCATCTCCACTTTGATGTAGTTTGCAAACAGCTCAATGGGAAGTAAATGTAAATAGGTATGCAGCTTAGATATCTTTAAAAGTATGAAGAGTAGTTCTATTATGTATAGCCCATTATTTTATTGAATTTAATATGGTGCAACACTACCTTAAAGAATGAGTACCAAAACAAAAACCCTAGACAAAGTATTGGGGCACTTTTAAAAGGTTGTTTTAATTGAGCCTTTGGATATTGCCACAAACCTCTTCAGACCTAACAAAGTCTTATGAACTGGTTGTAAATATTCCTTGTAATCAGCCAAGCCAATAAATGCTATTCAGAGATGCAAGCTATTTCCTTCTTCTGGGTTCACTCTGGGTTCTCTCTTTCTGACCCCTTAATGCTGCTTTTATTGCTAATATACGGCTTCATGACCATTGAATGGGAGCAACCCAGCTGAAATTTTGAGGAGAGGTGTCTCTACAGGCTACCTGTGAAGTCATGACTGAACCTTTGCTGATGATATTGAGCTGCTAAATGATATGATAATGTTTATTTATTTAGAACAGTTCCTTATTTTTCTTTCCAATGAGCTAGTACTTAAGGTGGCCTACAACATCACTATAATGACCATATAACAATCAGTTAGATGTTTCATCACCCCAAATGTGCAGAAAGGGAGGGGGTAAAGATAGTATGCTTAGTAAAATCTAAACAATAACTTTTCTAATAAAGATATTTTAAGTACTGTGAAGGACAGTATGTGAAGGACAGAGGAGTGTTATCATGGTGACAATCCCGTTGAAGCCTATTTCCTATTTTTCAATACAAATAGTTTCTATGTACAGAAAAGACACTAATGACTTTTGTGGAAGCATTATAGTTCTGAAGGTATGCTTCATTTCGAGGAGAGGGAAATATAGAATCTAGGGTATATCCCACAGCTTTTTATTCTGACCCAAATTCAAAATTTTGATGGAAGAAATGGCACTGATATTTATAGGCATAAATATAGTTGTGTAAAATAACCAGATTAATAAGTTTTGGTCCACTCCTCCCTGTTAAATAAAGATCTCTTCACACTGGCTTGCTGACTGTGTGTGCACTCCCTAAGGCTGCTGTGAGGGCTTTTTATTTACAGGTGAGGAATGGATTAGAACATATGCATTACTCAACAAGATATCAGACAGACAGTGCTATTGTGAAAATAAGACACCTAAGATATCTGTATGCAAGGTACTTGAGACTAAGTTAGGCTGTACGGCTCCAGTGAGAGATGATGTATATCCTACAAAGTAGCTATTAGTGTAGCATGTTCCATATATATTTACAGCTTCCAGGCAACCTGATATGTTTGTCAGAAGTTTGTCAGAAGTAGTAGAATTAATGCTATTATAATTACCAGCATTCAGAAAGAAATCAGTGAATGTTGACAATCAATCATGTGGGCAAACAGAATTATTCCAAATTGTAATTATTATTCCAAATAATTCCAAATATCCATATATATAAGTGTATTATTCAGAAAGAAATCAGTGAATGTTGACTATATAT
>JAHTLZ010000204.1:63441459-63468959 GCA_023846285.1 Phrynocephalus versicolor | reverse complement strand
TTTCTTTTCTTTATATTTGTTCACTTATTGTTCTTAATTTTGATATTGCCTTTTTAGTTATGTAAGATGCTTCTTTACACTCATGGTTATTAGCTTTGAATATATCCGTTAATGCTTTTTGGCAACTGTTGTACTTAAATTGTCTCCAACTTTGTATTGTCCAGTGTTGTAAGCCTCCTTGGGAGAAAGAGGGGGTAAAATATTTTAAATACATAAATAATAAGCATGTTTCACATTGAGTTTGGGGCTCACTCAGTTTAACCTACAATCCAGGCTATCCACATTTGATTGCTTAATTTATTTCATAGGTACCGGATGTGTCAGATGTGTCCTTTCAGTTCATAGACATTGGTCCGAATTATGGATACATATCCGATTTCATTTAATTCTAAAAATAGTCCTCTCTCTCTCTCTCTCTCTCTCTCTCTCTCTCTCTCTCTCTCTCTCTGTGTGTGTGTGTGTGTGTGTGTGTGTGTGTGTGTGTGTGTGTGTGTAAAAATGGATTTACTGCCACTTGGCAGAGCATGGGGTTAACAGACATGCATCTCAACTGTGTTTTGTCAGCAGAGACTTCATGGCTTTCAAGCAATAAATCATAAAAACTTTCCTGTTTCTAAACATTTTAAGATAAGGGGAGTTTGGAATCAAATCAATTTAGGTTTGTATGTGCAGGCTGTCCTTGTCAAATCATTTCAACATGAACCAACTGAAAATTTATTATCTTATAAAGACCATCTATGCCTTTTCCCAGCATTCATTGATGACAGCACTGTGATGTCCATATTGGTTGCATTTTTATTTTACACAAGTAAAAAAAAAACTGAGATATTTGTTTAAACATCCATTTATATGCTGCAAACCACCTACTGTACTAGAGTCACACTTTGTTTGGTAATACATGGGTAGATGGCTTGCTGCAAGTTAATACACAGATAAATATTTAGTTAGCAATTATGCAATATTTGCACTTTAGGTGTCACTTCATTCTGAATATCCTTCAACAGAAAAGGTTGTTATTAGGGGGATGTAATTTGAAGCATTGCTGTCTTCTCATATGTTATTAAACTGTGTTAAGCATCAGAGGAGGGGAGCATATTGGTCCCATCACATCTCAGTAGATTTTATTTGCCATTTATAAGTGAAGGATGACTTTCTGAAAACAAGACACCCTCACTGTCTGTGGAGGTTCTCCATCTGCTTTCATACCCTAGATTTTTAACCTTAGTCCTTATGTATTTGTTCAGCACAGTTAAACAGGAAAGGGGGCTTTTGCTTTCAGATTAACTGTGTTACTTTAACCATGGGAAGGTATTCAGTAATCCTTATTAAGTAATCCTTGTTGGCAGTAATCTAAGTAAAATTTGAGGATTACTGCAAGCAATTATTATATTGGAAACTTCAGTGTACATTCAGTTGCAACGACATGAAGAAAAAGCATTGATATAATGATCAAAACTCTGAGGTTGTCCTCAAATACTTCTTAGAACATTAATCTACATCAGGGGAAGACAACTGTGGTCCTCCAGATGTTGTTGGACTGTAACTCCTGGCATCAATTTCTCTTGGCATTACTGGCAAAAAATAAAAAATAAAAAATAAAGGAGACAAAAATGTTCTGGTGCCTTCAAGACTAACTGCTATATTTTAATGCAAGCTTTTGTGGACAAGCCCAGTTCCTCAAACATAAGGAACCAATACTAGTTATCTGGCAATTATGTAGGCTGCAGTTCCATGACAGGTAAAGGATGAGATTTTTGTCCCGTCTACACATATTTTGTACAGCTGATTGCTGTTTGGCTACTAATAACTAGTTGCCATTTATCCGATTCATCAACGGAATGAAATAGCCATGTGTCCATTTTAAAAATGCAGACCTTTCTGTCTTTGTTCAAACTGCTTCTAGGTCCTCTGCATTTGTAATGATTAGAATGGTTATTTCTTTCTAAAAGGTGAATATTCATCAATAGTAAGTGTCTCCTTGAGTCACATCTTTATGACCTCAGTGATCTAATGGGAGTTGGATACTGTATATACTCAAGTATAAACTGACCTGAGTATAAACTGAGGGCCTAATTTTACCTGATTCGAGTACAAGCCAAGTGCTTGAGTATATATCACGTGTGGTAATCCATATAAAAGTCACATAGTAGGTAGTCCCTGATTCAAGTGTAAGCCAAGTGCTTGAGTATATACGGTATAACAGCTGAGCTCTAAAGGGGCTGGGGGTAGTAATTGGCAACATGTGCTGGGAGTGTGGAGGCACTTAAGGTGTTAATACAGTAATGTAAACTCCCTGATTGCCTCCACAGTCCCTGCACAGTTGCCAATACTACCCCAGCCCCTTTAGAGCTTCATAACTAAGTTCCCTTACCACTAAATATTTCCAGATTTCAGGGGGTTCCCTAAATTTGCTTCGGGAAGGTACCCCTGCTACTTTGAAATCCCAAGGCAAGTAAAATGTGATAGCATATTTTTTAAATAATGTGTGAGTGCATATTTTTTTAAAAAAAACATGCACTCAAAAATTACTTACTTTTGGGGCACCAAAGCAGTAGGGGTAGCTTAAGAAAGCAATTTTAGGGAACCCTCTGAAATTTGGAAAGATTTGGGTATAAGGGGGCTGAGTTATGAAGCTCCAAAGGGGGTGCCCCAGGGAAAAAATACCTTTTAATTGGGAAGCAGCAGCAGCAGCCTTATCTCCCACCCGACCAGCTTTGGAGTAGCAGGTTTTTTTCCTAGGTATAGGAAAAGTATATACAGTACCTCAAATAAATAATCTCTTCCTTCTAGAAAGGATTTTCCTCCCTCCATTTCTCCTTTCCCCTCCCTCCTTTCTCTCTCCATCTTTCTCTCTCTCAGGGCCTTTTCACACGACCCCTAAGATCCGCTGGCCCCTTAAATTCGGACCAGAGATCTTGGGGGTTTGTTGCTCTTCCTGCCTCCCCACCCCTCCGCACTTCCTTGCTTCTGTCTGCGTGAGGGGAGGGAGGGGAAAAAAGCCTTAAAAGGGACAAAAGAATAAAGGCTTACCTCCGGGTGCCGGGGGAAGCTGCTCTGAGCCCCCGTCACTTCCTGATTCCTCTTAAAGGGGCGGGAGGCAAAAAACAACAACAAAAAGAAGCCAGGAGAGCCCGGCAGATCCGCATAAAGGAATTGTCACCTTCTGAGAGCAGGTACTTGAAGGGTGCGCTGGGACGTGCTTATGGGGGCGTGGTGGCACTTAATTTTCTGTAAGCTCCGGAGCTGGTGGGAAAACATTTTTAAGCTCCGGAGCTGGGAGCCATTTGCCCTGGAGTTTAGGGGTCGTGTATAAACGCCCTCACTCATGTTCACTAAAAGAGATTCCTTGTTCAAAGACCATGTACCTTTGATGATCAGAAGAAGCAGATACTGTGACGTTTCTTCTGATTATCAGAGATACTTGTTTTTTGAACATGGAATCTCTTTTAGATAATATGAGTATCAATGGATGACACAGTTGCCCTCCACTGATTTGTCTAAAGGTATGACTTCACAGCAAGGAAAATGAAAATTAACTCACATCCTCTCACTGTGAAGTTGAACTAGGCCATTTGGTTTTCTTTGATTTAAATGGCTCCACGAGCAGAGGGGAAAATCTCTTCTTGTTTTAGCTCTATTTGACATGCCTGTAGGCAGTGCAACTTAAAAGAGCTGCCTTGAAATGAAATGAGTGATTGGTTCCTTATTTTGTCACTCATTTTCTCATCCTGCTTCACTGGTAGTAGGGCTCCTGGAGCTGTAAAAAAATAAGATATAAATAGGAGCTGTGCCAGGGAAGAAGCTATTTTTAAAAAGAGGTGCCATAGGAGAAAGGCTTTGCAGAGATGATGGAATCTGCTTGTGTGCATGTGTATTCTCCTAATCCTCCCTTGTGAAGTGGGAGGTCAGAGGGAAGGTGCCTGGTCAAAGCATCCCTTTGTGTGGGGCTGCATGTGCTGGTTGGTCTTCCCTTCCTGCCTTGGTTCAGAGTGATCACAATCTTTGAACAGAAGTGAAACAATTCAACTTAGAAAAAGTATAAGGGTCTATAAGGGGAGGAAAATGTTCGGGTTTGGGTTATGGGACTCCAAGTATATTTGCATTTCCCATGGGATTAGTGGGGGGAACTTGTGATCAGCTGGCCCAAAACCATAGTAATTCCTGAATAAATTTTTTGGGAGTGGGTAGTTGGCATCCGATCTCGCTTGAGTTCAGAAGCTAAGCAGGGTCGGCCCTGGTTAGTACTTGGATGGGTGACCACCAGGGAATACCAGGTGCTGTAGGCACCTGGAGGAGGAACTGGCAAGCCACTCCAGTACTCCTGCCAAGAAAACTCCATGGACATGGAGTCACGTAGAGTCGGTCGTGACTGTAACGACACAACACGCATACACACTATTTTAAAAGGACACCTTCCATTACACAATACTCTAATACAGTGGATTCCCTGTAAAATATAGGAGGCTTGTGTGGATGCGGAATATCATGTATATTTATCAGTAAATAAAAATATAGTGTCAGCAGAGGTCTTCAGGTAGTATCAGATATCACCACAGGACATCCAGCAATATACTGAGACAACTAATAACCTCCCAACCTGCAGCCCTTTTGAATAGTCACACAATAATGACCAGTTCCTGCTTTATAATTCAGAGCATAATGGAATGCCATGAGCAAAACTTGCTCTATTTGTCATCAATTACTTAATGAGATGGGGGTTGATGGATGGGAAACACTAGATTTCATTTGCCAACAGATATGGTTCAAATATGCATTCAAACACTGACAATATTTGTGAAAGTGAATCTTCACTTTCATTTAGCTATAAAACATATCTGTTGCTCTTTTATATTAATAGCCTATTACTGAGTAGCATCCTCATATAACTTTTAATAATTCATTGCCATCATCATGTTACTTTTTTTTTCAATATTGAATGCCATATTATTTATCACCAGGGCTTACATGACTGTTATATCATCAGTCTTTGCCCTGTATCTTATTTGGCCTAGTTTTTCAAATACTGGATAATATTCCAGGACGCATGTGGGAGATACCTGTAGCCCATGGAAGCCTCCATTCTTCCCCCCTCCAGATACCCACTAAACTACAGCTCAAGACTATTGCTTCCATTTTGTAAGAGCTTATGTATCTTCCAAGCAGAAATTCAAGAACGGTTCTAGAATGAAGGAGGGAGGAAACAAAACTGGATGTTTTGCTTTCTTTTTTAAAACATGTTTTTAAAACAGTTATTTGTATTGGGTGTATTAAGAAGTTTTCACTCTCCACCCCACCCCAAACCTCTGTCCTAGCCAAGGTCAACAAATGCAATTCTTCCAAAGGAAGTGGATTCATTGTAGACCTGCCTGCCTGCTGTGATGCTATTCAAGATGAAATGTTTGCCAGAAAGAAAGAATCATTCTTTCATTCATGAAAGAAAGGAAAAGCAGCATAAATGCCGCTAAATGCATAGGGATGCAATAAAGAAAACAGTTCTAAATGACCAAGTTCTCTCTCTAGATGGGAATTTGTCAGCTCTACATTTTGTCAGATTTCAAAAGAAAGAAATGTGTCAAAGGGAGAAAAAGAGTAACAAACAGAAAAACCATCATTACAAATGAATCCTGAAATGAAAGTAATCCAGACATGGTGAATAGGATAGATTTTTTTAAAGGATAATGAAACAAACAATAATTTGTTTAAAATAACACACACTGTTCACCATCTGCCTTCACATGTAACTCTCCTAATGGTTCCTCATGGTCATACCTAGTTATTCTCATATTCAGCTAAAAGACGTAATTCTTCAGTTATTTTGTTCTCACATGTGTGGATGAAAAATATAAAACTTTTTTTGTCTGCTTGGCAGATTATGAGACTTTTTGCGCCTATTTTCATTTAAGTCATTTAAACGCATAGTACCACTATTCTGCTCTTGTCAGACCCCACCTGGAGTACTGTGTCCAGTTCTGTGCGCCTCAATTTAAAAAGGATGTTGACAACCTCGAGCAGGTGCAGAGGAGGGCTACCAGGATGGTTGAGGGTCTGGAGGAAATGTCTTATGAGGAACGGCTTAGGGAACTGGGAATGTTTAGCCTCTCTAAAAGAAGACTGAGAGGGGATATGATAGCTATGTTTAAATATTTGAATGGATGTCATATTGAAGAGGGAACAGGTTTGTTTTCCATGGCTTCAGAGACTAGGACTCGGGGCAATGGTTTCAAACTACAGGAAAAGATATTCCATTTGAACATTAGGAAGAACTTCATGACAGTTAGAGCTATTCGGCAGTGGAATATGCTGCCGCGGAGGGTGGTTGAGTCTCCTTCTTTGGAGGTTTTTAAGCAGAGGCTGGATGGCCATCTGTCAGAAATATTGTGATGGGGGTTCCTGCATGGCAGGGGGTTGGACTAGATGGCCCTTGAGGTCTCTTCCAACTCTATGATTCTATGATTCTATGATTCTATGAAATGAAAATAGAAGCAAGTTGCTGTATGCGCCCCATAACCCCCCCCCCCAAAAAAGCTAAAAGCCATCGGAGAAGAGCCAGTTGTCCAATGTTTTCTTCCACCGGGCTGCCTGATTTCTCAATGTAATCTTTTAATGAAGTTTGAAGAAAGGAGATACTTGTGCCATTGATGTTACATAATAATGTCAACTTTAGCTTCTGCTATTTGCATTTTGCACAAAATATAACCTTTTTAAAATCCCTACATTTTAATGGAGAGCAGAGTTCTTTGTGTGTGTGCTTGTATTTTTACACAACAGACAAAGTTTGGGGTAAAAAATGCAAGGAGTTTAGGTTACTATTTCAAAAACAGTTTTGGCTACTTTTTTTTTTGTTCAGAAGAGGAGAAATTCCCCAGGGGCTGACAGTTTTTTTATCAGGTGTCCTGATGTGTGAAGATACTCTTTTTCATTGAGGCTCCCCTCACGCTAATTCAGCTATTGTGCCAAGCCACACAGCTAAACAAGCCTGATATACTGCTTAGCGCTTAACTAATATATAGCATATGAGTCTGTGGTAAGAGCCACAATACACTTAAGAGGATGTATTCATAGCTTCCTGTTCTGTCCACTTGCATCCCCTGTTATGTCATATATCTATCGAAATGCTATAGACCTTTGGAAATTATTTCTTATTATTTTGAATATATTTACCCCAACTTTTTCTTTGGAAAAGGACCCAAGGTGGCTTACAATAATGAGGGACAATATATAGCCCATAACATTTAAAACACCGTCAAGTTAAGAACAGGGAATTAGAAGAGGCATCTTAGAACATTAGAAGTAGACATTAAAGCTGCAAAGAGCACGCAAAAAGAAAAAACTCCATTATGAGGGATGGGAACTAACATGGAAAACACCAGTGTTCTTTTGAAATCAGTCAATGCAATCACGTGTGGTAATCCATATAAAAGTCACATAGTAGGTAGTCCCTCATTCAGGGAAAGCTTGCCTGAACCGATCTTTGCCTGCTTTCAGAAAGACAGCTGAGATGGAGCAGTCTTGCTGAGTCCTGGGAGTTCCAAAGTCTGGGAGCAGCAACAGAGAAGACCCCTTTCATGTGTTCTTATGAGACACACCTGGAAGTTGGTGGGATGGAGAGAAGGTCCTTTCTTGATGACCTTTCCTCCCAAGCTGGTTCATACTGCAATATTTGATCTTTGAGGTAGCTTGGACCCCGGTCATTTTGTGCTTTGTAGGTTAAAACCAGCACTTTGAATTGGGCTGGATAGCTGATTGGCAACCAGTAGAGCCGCTTTAGTAGGGGTGTAATGTGATCTCTGTAACCCACCCCAATCAGCAATCTGTCTACAGCATTAAATCTTTAAAAAGCCATTTTAACAATATGTTATACACTCATCTCCCCAGCACTAAACTCTCACCTAAATTCAATGTGCAAGCATGGTTGTTGTGATCATAGTAAACTTCTCTTACAATTGAATTAAAGTTGTAGCAAAAACTTCCTTCCCTGAAATGTAATAAAAACAAAACAGAACAAAAAAGCAAGGAAAGAGAGGAAGCAAAATAAAGCAATTTCTATCTGACATTTAAGTCAGCAGCACTAGCTATCATTGAAGGATAAATCAATTTGCAAAAGCTATGGACAGATCATTACACCTAGGGCTTGAGCTGCCTAATTAAGGAAGAATGTCAAAGTTGACCTAAAATGCTCTTTCAGAATAAATAGATGGAGTTGGGGGGATGTTTACAGCAATATGGTGATTTCTTTCTAATTAAACTTGGTATCAATAAATATCATATATAAATTAATATGTAATTTCAGTAATTATCAGAAATACATATCAGAAATATGTAATTTCAGTAATTATCTATAAATAAATATGTAAATTCACTGTGGTCTCAATCTGAGGGATACACTGTGTGAAAAGTATAACTCCATTTTTTCTAACTTACAACATCAAGTATCAAGAGACAAGGACTAATTTGATTACATTTACCTCACAGTCCACATTAAAAGCACATGGGTGTGCCACACATTAAAAACATAAGAACATAAGAAGAGCCATGCTGGATCAGGCCAAAGGCCCATCTAGTCCAGCTTCCTGTATCTCACAGTGGCACTACCAGATGCATCTGGGAGCACATGAGACTAGATATCTGTCTCCTGATACCACTCCCCTGCATCTGGCCCTTGAAGTACCCAGGTTTTAAGCTTGGAGATTACACACATCTCTATCATGGTCTGTAACCTGTAACCTAAGACTTTTCCTCCAGGAATCTGTCCAATCCCCGTTTGAAGGCATCCAGGCCAGATGCCATCACCACATCCTGTGGCAGGGAGTTCCATAGACTAACAATGTGTTGGGTGAAAAAGTATTTTCTTTTGTCTGTTCTTACTCTCCCAGCCCTCAATTTGAGTGTATGTCCCCTAGTTCTGGAATTTTGTGGGAGGGAGAAGAGTGTCCCTCTATCCACTTTACTCATGCCCTGCATTATTTTGTATATCCCAATCATATCCCCCCCTCAGGTGCCATTTTTCCATACTAAAGAGCCCCAAATGTTTTAGCCTTTCCTTATAAGGAAGGTGCCCCAGCCCAGTAATCATTTTAGTCGCTCTTTTCTATACCTTTTCCAGTTCCACTATGTCTTTTTTGAGATGAGGTGACCAGAATTGTACACAATACTCCAGGTGCGGCCTTACTATTCTTTTGTATAATGGCATTATAATGTTGGCTGTTTTATTTTCAGTCCCCCTTTTTGATGATCCCTAGCATGAAATTGGCCTTCTTCACTGCTGCCATACATTGGGTAGCCACCTTCATTGAGCTATCCACCAACACACCAAGATCTCTTTCCGGATCCATCAC
Organism: Phrynocephalus versicolor; assembly: GCA_023846285.1. NCBI lineage: Eukaryota > Metazoa > Chordata > Lepidosauria > Squamata > Agamidae > Phrynocephalus > Phrynocephalus versicolor. The sequence goes on along the minus strand of JAHTLZ010000204.1, from coordinate 63,459,624 downwards.
GGATAGCTCAAAGCCCATTAGTTGATAGATAAAGTTTTGACTTTTTTGCCCCAATATGCATTACTTTACATTTGGCTACATTAAAATGCAACTGCCATTTTGCAGCCCATTCCCCCAGTTTGGAGAGATCCTTCTGGAGCTCTTCACATTCTTCTCTGGTTTTTACCACACAGAAAAGTTGTGTGTCATCTGCAAACTTGGCCACCTCACTGCTTATCCCTGTCTCCAGGTCATTTATGAACAGATTGAAAAGCACTGGTCCCAGGACAGATCCCTGGGGCACACCGCTTTTCACTTATCTACATTGTGAAATTTTCCCATTGACACCTACTCTTTGTTTCCTGGATCTCAACCAGTTCTCAGTCCATAAGAGGACCTGCCCTCTTATCCCCTGACTGTGCAATTTTTTCAGCAGCCTTTGGTGAGGGACTGTGTCAAAAGCCTTCTGAAAATCCAGATAGAAAATACCCACCGGTTCACCCAAATCTACATGCCTGTTGACCTTTTCAAATAATTCTAAAAGATTTGTAAGACAAGACTTATCCTTACAGAAGCCATGCTGATTTTCTCTCAGCAAGGTTTGTTCTATGTGTTTTAAGATTTTCTCTTGGATGAGGCTTGCCACCATTTTCCCTGAGACAGACGTGAGGCTAACCAGCCGGTAGTTTCCCGGGTTCCCCCTCCTTCCTTTTTAAAAAATTGGTGTGACATCTGCTATCCTCCAGTCCTCTGGCACTGTGGCCGTTTAAAGGGACAAGTTGCATGTTACTGTTAAGAGATCCGCAATTTCATTTCTCAGTTCCCATAAATTCATATTTTGTAATTCAATGACTTAGATGAACATGAATCAAAATTAATCACTATTTTTCTGGTTCATATCCATCTCTAATGTGTATATTATTTTAACAGAGGATGGAGGCTTGTTTCACTCTAATTTATTTAAAGTGTAGCATGAAATAACAAACAGCTATTCAAAAATATCAATGTTTGTTTTAAAAAGAAAAACACTAACATGATTTAGGTTTTAGAAATTACCTGTGGGCAAAGTGTCCCTTGTGTGCCACTTGCAGCTCCCCTCCCCAAGATCCCGATATAGTTTACATGTTAATAATTTCTGCAAAAAAATTAGCAGAATTGGCTCATGAATTACTTGATTAAAGAGGCTATGCATTTTGCTGGGGTGTGTGTATTTACAGCCTTCATTTATTTAACACAAGAATGCTTTAAACATAAACCTGAAGTGCTTGGTTGCAGATTGGAGGAATAGGTGTTAGAAACTCCAGAACTAAAATGCTACAAATATTCAGGTGGTACATAGTATGAAGGGATCCAGATGAGATCATCTTGTGTGGTTGATATACCCTGCTGTCTGGGTGGTCTTGGGTAAGCAGCATGTGTCCCAGACATCAGAAAAAAAGTGGTATTGACTTCTGAGTATATCCCATTTTAAGAAATTCTGGGAGTATTCATTAAGACATCATTGTTGCCATTGTCATTGTTGTTGTTAAAGCATTTCTCTTTCATTACTGGTGCAAGGATGGACCCAAGAGTCAAACCTTAGAATTTTGGAATAAAATCTGGATTGCTAAGGATGTCACTAAAATGTAAACAGTTGTGAGTGGAAGTTAATTTGCAACATGTGTGTATGTGAACTTAATTTTTTTGCTACAAAAATATGGATACCATTCATAATTTGTATTTTTCCCAAATTATTTTATTACTTATGCATGGTGAAAATCAAATGTGCAAGCCTAACAATCAGAACTAAAATGCTATAAATATGCAGGTTGCAAGTAAGATGACATGCTTGCAAAATCACAGGTTTTCAGAATTGTTTTTGACCCCAACCAAAAGATTTTGGAAATGAGCCCAGGTGCTGAAATTGCTATGGGAAAAGGATGATCCAATCATGCTTCCATTTTTATTTTTATTTTTGCCTACAAGTTTGGTACTTTGCAACTTTTGTACTTTGTCTACTTCTGAAATTGCTAGTTGGTGGAATTCAAGTTCTACAAGGCATGCTTTCCTTTCTTAATTATCTAGAATATTTGACTTATTTAAACCAACTCGTTTCTTCATGATAATCTACATGTCCTAGTTTACTACTAGGACATTTCTAAAAATGGAAGGAAATATATGAGTAATAAGTAATAAGATTTAGCCAAGTAAAGAAAAATCAACTTGGCAACTTGCCTTTGCCCCCATGTAAACTGTGCTGATGTTATCTTAAGGCATCCAGTGATGTGTTGTTTCTTTAGAATTTTGACAGGCTGTATGTGTATCATTTACACCTCATTCCATAAATATTGCCTGACGGTATTTAGTGCAAATTACTTGATCTTGGATTGTGCATGTTAACCCCGCAGTCTCTGCCTAAGGAAGATTTAATATAAATCACAGGTTTGATTGTTTCTTGGAGGACCTGGGGTGCTGTCTGAAAATAAAGTTCTTTATTTGTAACAGTAGATAAGAGAGTGTAGTACTGTGGGACTTTCTTTAAAGTCAGGCAGTTGCCAAGTCCAGGTTGTTATACTGTAATCTGATGACATGGAACTGTGCTGCCATTGAAGTAATATGGAAGCTTGAATACTTGACTAACAGAGAGATTCTTGAAGTGAACAAATGTGCAAGAATAATTGTTATTGCTATTGTTATTGTTGGTCTCACTCTTATTGTTCATTGATATTATACTTCTTTCTAAGAGTCACTGATGTGTGGGATCTGATCTCGCTTCCATATTCTTTTTTTCCTTGTTCATTTTAATTAAGCACTTTGGGATGGCATTCAGAAGTAATTATATAATTATATCATCAGTTAATTTGGAGGCACCTTTCTTTCTTTTCTGTCACAGCTGCTAGCAGCTAAGGTACAGACTGGTTATGAATTTTACAGGGGTTATTATTTGAGGCATGTCAACATTTGTGACCAAACCCTGGAAACAGGAGTAATAAGTATACAAATCATCAGCCAATCCCAACAGGAGGGCGGGGAATGGTATGATATAAAAAGGGTGGAGCCTAGGCAGTTGAGGCAGTCCAGAAGAGTTCAGTTAAGTTGAAGTTTTTGAGAGTGAGTGCTGGGAGACAGCACTGCTCTGTGAGAGTTCTGTCAGGCAGTGAGGGCTATACTGTTTACCAGTTATTAAAGACAGGGGGGCTGGAAGAGTTGATGATGAAATCTATTATATGTTAAAGGCAATGCATACCATCCTCAGATATTGTTATATTTATTATTTTCTCAATAAACTTTGTTATTATTTTTATATTTTACATCTGAGTCTGTCCCAATTCGTGAGGCGACAATTTTAAAAGGTGGCAGTATTACCAAGTGAATAAAAGGTGGCAGCATTGCCATTTCCAACACAATTCAGTGTGTAAAAGGGAGGTGTCGTCACAATTTAGTGGCACAGCAGTGGGATGTCGAAATAAACCCGGTTGTGCCTTTGAAAACTCAGTCTGTGAAAGGGGTGACGTCACAACATTGTCTCATATAATTAAAAAGTATGAAAATATTGACGTGTCAGCTATCCCATGATTTAGATACTAAATCTTGATGCGGTATCAATCTCATTTTTCTCATTTCAGGTAAGAAGAACTGAGTTGAGGCATTAGTTGAATCCATTTATTAAGCAAATTACATCTACAGTCAAGTGGGTGAGGTTTTATGTGTGCTCACTTTAGAAGAGTCACCTTTCCTTCTTTGGCATTCCAAGCTTTACAACATTTTATAGCATTGGTTCTCGGAGCTTAGAAGGTTATTGTAAATGATTAATTATAATTAATTATATTTATACTCTGAAGATCTCCCAGAGTAATTATTTACCTTCATTGGGGGCTGGGGCTTTCAGGTTAGGGAGAATTAAAAAAAAAACACGTAAAAGGAATCTACCTTCGTTTTAATTTTCTTTGGATATATGAGAGGAACATGGCTCTTCATTTCTGTCATTTGTTGCCTTCAAGCACCTCTTGCATGAAAAATTGGCTCATGCTGGCATTCCACATGCTTCCTCCCACTTCTTGCCTAGTTTCCTCCCTTGCCTTTTGCCCTTTTGTCAAACCCATCCTGACACTCTGCCCCTCCTTCACACCCATGAATCAGCCCATCGTTCTTTTCTCTACTTCCTCTCACCCACTGCTGGGCACCTCCTTATCCTTTCCAGTTAGCCATACTTTTCCCCATCTGAATACAGAAGAGAAAACAGAACAGATCCCAGCCCCCCAATGAAATGAACCAACCTCCCTCAGTTGTTTCTGCCATGTACATCCCTAACCATCATTGTTGCAATTTTAAAGAAATAGTGCATTAATTTCAGAATAACACTTTCAACTGTATGACAATGGAACCAGTTACTATGGGAAAAGGTGAGAGCACCTACACTGGAGGCATTCAAGAGAAAATTGGATAGCCATCTATCAGATTTGGTTTGATTTGGATTCTTGCTTTGAGCAGGGGTAAACTCGATGGCCTTTAAGGGCCCTTCCAAGTCAATTATTCTATCCTTCTATGATTCTTTTAAAACAGAAGAGAATGCTACAAGCTACTGGCCTTATAAAACATCTATGAGCCCTGCATAATTATAAAAGTAATTAAAACTAGTTACCCTTAACAGACCAGAATTGAGGTTTTCGCCCATTATGTACAAATCATAATACAACTTAATTTCGCTCATTATGTACAAATCATAATACAACTTAAAACAATAATACAACTTAAAAATCAATTCCAGACAATTTATGTATAACTAGTTATTTTTGCACTCTCTGTATGACATGTAGTTAGGAAGATGCAGCTCATACTGTATTGATGAAATAATTTACTAAATTCTAAAATATTTGCCATAGATGCAACTGCAATGTAAAGTAAGCTGCTAAGACAAAGAACCTCCTCATAACTTATAATATAATGGCAAATTATCAGTACTATTTCATGACATTTGGATAAAAGATCTTCATTCAGAGATCTGGAAGTAAACACCCCGTTCTCCCCCATTTTTGTGCATGTGCATCAACTAAACCTACCTGGCATCAGTAATATCGTGTTCTTTGACATCCGGCATATCACATCATATATCCTAATACACTCCTTCTTGGACTGATTGTTCTAAGCTTTGTTTGCATGACATGTATCTGGAGGTGCAGGTGGTGGCTAAAAAAGCAGAATAAGAAGAAGCAATAGCAATGGCCTTTGCTTGCACGGTCTAGTACAGTGGTGATGATCACTGATGAACCTTTGCCCTCCAGCTGTTTTTCACCACAGCTCCGACAGTTCTTTATCATTGGCAATACAGGCTTGGAATTCTGGTAACGTGCTCCAAAACATCTGGAGTGCTGAAGGTTCACCACCACTGGTCTACTACATTGTAAGAGATGATGGGAGTCTCGATGCTTAGTCATACTGATGGAGTAAAGGACAAATTAATTTTCCAGTCAGATTGAATCATAGGTTGGAGGTGTTCCTTTGTCATGGTAAAAAAAAAAAAAAAAGTGGCGCATCTCCTTTTTGAATAACAACCGTGGTGTACATCTATGAAGATTCTCAATCAGATAACCATGGTGTACAGTACACAGTACACAAAACTTCAGGGATAAGGATCATGTAAAGAAGTGTTGACTCTTAAGTTTGCAGCAATGACTATATGGATGGATATTCTGCTGCAGATGAAAAAAGTGTGCTACAGTACTTCTAGAAGCAGGCTTCTTTAAGCGATAAAAACATTCTGCTTTAAAAGTACATTTGTTTATATTACTAAGTGTCTCCCCTCTTGGTCGGCCATACACTGCTACCCCATCAACACAGTCACAGTCTAGTAGAAGATTAATATTTCAGAACTTGTCATGGCCAGTTTCACTTGACTCTGTCACTGCCTATGTCTGACAAGCTATTTATCATGCTGCTAAGTGTCAGCATTAAATTATCCCTGCTGTTATGACAGCAACATTATTCATCAGGATTACAGCCTAAGTACAAGGCTGCTTACAGCCGTTACCATCTTCTTCTGGGCTTTATCGATCTGTGCTGTTTCCATTAAAAATGAAAAGCCATGCCACATGAATGTTCACATCCTGCATGTTGATTGTTTTATTTTATTTTATTTTATTTTATTTTATTTTATTTCTGTGTGAGAACAGGGAGCAGAAGTGGCAAAATCTTCCCAGCGAGCAAGCTGTGGACATAGTTCTATCATGCCTAGAACAGGCAAAGAACGTTCGGAAAAGGGGGCTCTTTCCCCAACTCATTGATAGCAGGTTCACTCCAGAAACTCCTTGGTTGTATCTCTTGAGAAAAATGTGCAATCGGTCAGGTGGAAAGAAGCCTGTGGCTCTCCAACCTGGGTGTGTCCTCTTCTAAAATGGAAAGTAGCATCTGAAATAATTTAATTAAAATACTCGCTGCAAGGGTCATCTTTAGTGCAACCACGGGCAAAAGGAATGGGAGGTTGAAGTCTTGACTCTTACGCCATAGTCCTAGGAAAGCTGCACTCCCTTTACCAATAAAAGCTTTATTTCCCAGGCAAATTGGAAGGTTTAGGTGATGTTGTTGGGATTGCAACGGAAAGGGAATAACCCTGTGGCACTAATTCCCTCCATTACTACCTCTGTTATTATTATCCATAATAACAAACAAACTTTTGTGTTGTGGTCTTGGATATCATTTATGCATTTGCAAGACAGATTCTTGTGCACAGCTGCACAAAACTTTACGCTGAAGGACAATACTGAATGTTAAGAACAAAGATCATAAAGAGGCATCTTACATCAATAACAAGCAATATTAAAGCTAACATCATTAAGCAAACAAATAAAAGAAAAAGAAGAGAATTGCCACTCTGAGAGATGGAAAACTGAAAGTGGAATAACACAAATAGTAATACAAATTCATATCAAGCAGTAGTACATAACAGTCTGTCTAAAAGTCACATAACAGGTAGCCAGTGGTTCTGGAAAGGCTTGCCTTAAGAGCAATTGTATTTGAGACAGTTTGGATCCAGTCCATTTGGGTCTTAGTTTGCAGGTTAAAAACAGCATTTTGAATTATGCCCAGAACTTGATAGACAGGCAGTGGAGCTGCTGCAACGAAGGTGTTATGTGATCCCTGTAACCAGCCCCAGTCAGCAAACTAGCTGCTGCGTTTTGGACCCGCTGAAGTTTCTTGAAAGTTTCCATTGGTGGCCCCACATGAAGTGTGTTACAATAATCCAGTCAGGAAATGACTAGGGCATGTGTCACAGCAGACAGAGCAGATATCTCAAGAAATGAATGTAGCTGGCGAACTAGTTTTAATTGTGAAATTGCACCCCTGGCCACTGCTGAGACTTGGGTATCTACACTCAAGGATGAGTCCAGGAGCACTCCCCATTCAAGAAAATAGGAACATGCAAGATATTGGGAAACCCAAACATCAATAAATATCACAGGAAAGCTTTCTGTAGGTCACAAGAATATAGGAAGAGTCATGCTGGATCAAGCCAAAGGCCATTTAGTCCAGTTTCCTGTATCTCACAGTGACCCCACCAAATGCCTCTGTGAGTACAAGAGGCTACATATCTGTCTCCTGATACCACTCTCCTGCATCTGGCCTTTGAAGTACCCTGGTTTTAAACCTGGAGATTACACATCCCCATCATGGCTTGTAATCTGAGATGGACTTTTCCTCCAAGAATCTGCCCAATCCCCTTTTGAAGGCATCCAGACCGGATGCCATCACCACATCCTGTGGCAGGGAGTTCCACAGGTGAATCTAGAGAAAGTCTGAGCAGTGTCTAATGTGAGCTGAAATTGAGGAACCCAGCTATAGTCCTAATGGAAATTGTGCACCAAAATAGCTCCTTGAAATGAACAGATTCTGAGATGCCTGTTTGCTTGTTTGCTTGCTTCTTTTTGCCTGCTTGCTTGCTTGTTTAAAAACACAGAATGAAAGCTGCAGCCAAGGTGACTGAGTTCATAGGGAGAAGCCAGAGTGGGAAGGACTCAATCCAAAGCATTTGAGAGTGTGGTAAAATAACTTGAAAGAGTGGAGACAAACTGTGTGTCAATAGCCACATCTAGAAAACATGGAACTCCAGAAGTGTAGAAAGAGTAGAAAGGCTGCATTCAGAGCAGGCAAGATGGGAACGTTCCTTGTTTGATCACATCCTCCAAAATTCACCATGCTGGCTTCCTCTATGGATTCCCTGTTCCCAGGGAATTCATAGTATTACTCAAAGGAATGTTAGTAATGCAACTACATTCAGAAACTGCTATTTCACTGTCTTTGGTAAAGTAATATGCATACAATTTCTCAGTAATTGCATAATGCTCATCAAATAATACTGAGATCATCTCGATTTGTGTTTAGCAGCTTAATAACCAAGAAGAAGAGGATGCAAGTCAATTACGAAGATCAGCAATTACAACAAATGGAATCTTATCTTTGAAATTTAATTTTGAAATTGACCCGAGTGGGCAGATGAAGCCATGTGATAAAACTGAAAAAAAGGAATAAATATTATATTTCCTCCTAAGATCTGGTTGTTACAATGGGCTGTTTACTTTCCATTTGTTTGTGATTACACTCTGCTGTATGGCCTGTTAGAGTGCTTTTAGCTTTGAACACGGCCAAAAGTGTCAATCTGTATAGGACTGAAGGACAATTAAGCAAGCCATGTAATTGCATTGTCCCGTATTAATTTCCATCCCTGGTGTCATAAATTATACGCCTTAATTAATACTTGGTGTCAATCAGAATCACTAACTTTGAATGGGGAAAGAGGTTAACAAGAATACATAATTAAAAGAAAACAGTGAATAACAGCACGGCTGAACGGTTTATAAAATTAGGCAAGGAAATGGGTGCTGTGTCAGCATGAAGGCTCTGAGGGAAGGGAAGGGAGGCTCACTAGGAGGAACAAAACAACGCCAAGCGGCAAAATGAAGTGTGAGGCAAGATACTTTCCATGGTATGAGTCATGACACCAAGCAATGTTGCCCCTCCAGCCACAGCAACGTTGCCAGTTAGAGATGGGCACGACTCAGAAAAATTGTTCATTTTCGTTTTCGTTTTCGGCTAGGGGTCCGTTTTGGCTCGTTTACGTTTTCGTGAGCTAATTTCAAAATTTTTCGTTTTCGTTTCGTTACGTAACGAAAACGAAAAAATGAAAACGAAAACGAAAATTTTTTCGTTTCTTCCCATTTAGCTCCATTATGTGTTTTTCCAGTAACGAAAAACAAAAATTGGCTCGAAATTAGTCGTTTCATTTCCGTTTTCGTTCCAGTTCTGAGCCGTTTTTCGTTTTTCGTTTCGTTACGTAACGGAAACGAAAAATGAAAACGAAAACGAAAATACCGCTAAGTCGTGCCCATCTCTATTGCCAGTCCCTGGATATGATGGGAGCTCTGGTGTCACAGCCCAGAAGTGACCCAACTTGAGGAATGTTATTATGTAAACAAACAAAGAAACAAAAAAGCACTGGAGCATCCTGGGTCCAAATCCGACAGGCCTAGAGAAATCAGGCTCGGGTTCCCCAAAAGATTGATAAAACTGTCCCAAGCAAAGTCAGATAGAGTGGAAATCAGATAGAGTGGAAGAATCTGGTCCACCGCCATCTCCAAACACATTTCCTGGGCTGTGAGTCCTATGACACATCCAGGTTGGCCTGACATCCTTGGTTAGCAAGAAAGGCCACACAGACGGCTACTCATACAAAATAAAATTTCCATCTTACTTTTTTTTTTCATTGCAGAGTCACCAAAATGTGGGAGGGGGGATATAGACCTCACCCCAAAATTGTGACCCTCATAAATGATCATGGGGAAAAGATTCATACCTGGGAGGAGGTACAGGAAGCTCCTTTAGCCACAAACATCCATGCCTTGGTTACATCACGTCTTTACTATTGCCATGTGAGCTATCTTTGGAGAGGGTCTGGGATCTCTAGTGGGTGCAGTATGTGAAGCTAGGCTGCTAAGTGATGCACAGGATCATGTCCATATAACTCTGACACTGACAAACTGATACTGTAGACTGAACGTTTGCTGCCACCATCTTTTTTTACTGGTCTTAATTTTATTATTTATTATTGTTTTATATATATTCTTGTTTTATTGGTTGATTGTTCATCAACCAGAGTTCCCCTCAGAAAGTCGGGTGGTATAGAAATGGAAATAATAAATAAATAAATAATAAACCTTCACTGGTTGCCAATTGCACACTGGGCCCAATTCAAAGAATTTAACCTTTAAAGCCCCCAACAGCTTATGTTCTTGGGCAACTTATTTCATTATAAGCTTGTGCAGACATTAACATTTTTAGGAGATGGTCTGAAAAAAAAGTCTATACTTGCCCACATAAAAAGCACATAGGACACTAAGACAGGGCCTTCTCCTGTGTGGCTCCCAGGCTACGGAATGCAATCCTTTCCAAGCAAAGATCTACTCCAGTTCTGATTGCTTTCAAGAAGGGAGTAAAAACATATTTTAGACAGTCTTTTTGAGGTTTAAACTTCCATGCTATGTTGTTTTTAATCTGTTTTTCTAATGTTAATAGTTTTTAATTCATTTTATTGTAGGGTAGGTGTACATGATTTGATTCAGGTTTTAGATGAACAGTTTATCTGTTTTTACTTCTCTTTAAAACATTGGAAGTGTATTCTGAGTACTTGTTTGTAGTGCAAAGCTTTGGAGGCAAAGGCAGGCAGACACAAAAGGGGAAGTCAAACACCAGGGATGACCTGTTCCCACTCCAGCCATCCACCCACCTGGCCATCCTCGCTAACCCCCTCCCAGGCCCAAACTCCACTTCCCTCGGGCTTGGAGGAAGGAGGGGAAAAGAGGGATCCCTTCCCGCCGCCTTCCCTGACACCCATGAAGGAGGGCTCTTCCCACCACCACCTCAAGGCTTCCTGTCACCTGGGCTCACCCCCGCAAGAGCCTAACACGCATGCACGTCCACCCGAGCCCAGTTACCTCTGCTACAGCTTGCCCCTAAGCCGCTGCCACCTGGGACATTTCCGGGAAAAGAAATGTTCCAGGAATACAGTGGGACAAGGGCTAGGAAAATAGGAATGTCCCGGCCAAATCAGGACACTTGACAGGTCTGTTTGGCTCAAAGTTCTGGCTCAGTAAAAGGCAGCTTCCAAGAGCTCTCCCTACAATTATGGGATGGTTTTGTACATAGCCATAGCCATATTTGCCTATGGACCAGGCCTATACAGCGTTGAGGGACTATATGTGAGGTACATTTATGTGAATTTCTACTTCCCCACACTAGTATATTTACCCATGATGTCTGGGCTGTGCAGCTACAAGAACTAAGAATGCATTAACGAGAAGGTCCACATTTGACCAAAGCCTTTTGGCAGCAGACCATAAGGAAGCAACTTTAGATTAAATATCAAGTTGCTCAATAAATCCTTTTGCTAATTTTCTAAGCAAGATTTTATACCCAAATTACATTACCACTTTGATTTGTATTGTATGTGTGTGTTTGTGTGTGTGGTTTAATGGTCAACACATTGACAGGGAGGCAATATTCTCTTTATATTTGTTGGGTTAATAAACAATAAATAAATACACAAGTGATCATATTGAGCTGCTGAATCTTCAGTTCTTTTCTCTCTGTCGTTTTATTCATCAAAATTCTGAAAGGTTGTAGCCTTATATTAGCCTGCCTGCCACTGTAGGAATTCTGTCTCATGACTAGAAATCAAACAGCCTATCAAAGGAGGCAGCCATAGCTCAGCAATCAACCTCACGTTTATTTCAGCTGATTCTAATGCTCATATCTGAGCCACAGCCTGTGTCAAAATATGGCCGACACCTGTGAGGCTAACAAGGTCAAGTGCTGTGAGATGGAAGCCCTTTCACTCTGTTCCTCCTTTCTTCCCTTCCTCTCCCTCCTCCCTCTGCTTGTACTGATGAACTGCTGACAGGTATGACATATGTTTTGGGACTGAGCAGCTGGCTCAGAGATCGCCTCTTGGGTCTGCTTTAATGGTATAAATCCAGGAGCCAGCTACTTAGCCTCAGCATAAATGGGAGCAGCATTTTAACAATTGTCTGGCAAATTCCAACACCCAGTGCCTGTCATTAACACTGCTTTTCTAAAGAAACTCACTAGTGTAGTGGCACCACCTGTCCTTCCACCTTAAAGAATAGTGGAACGCATTACATCGATGGATGGGAGATATATTTCATTGGCTCAGATTTTAACACAAATTTATCAAATGCCACATTGTTGAACAAATTTGTGAACCGGGTCTGTGAGGAAGCTCCCAACTCACTCTCTACTAGAGATGTGTTCCAGAAACCTTGGGGGGAAATGAGGGGGACTGTCCCACCCCACCCCCCAATTTTTCCATTTTTCTCCTAAGTTTTTTCCATGACTTCAAAATTTCGGGAAATTTCACATTTGTACTCTGTATCCAAATTAAGAGTTATAGAGATTGGGGAGAACATTTGTCATACTCTTTAGAACAGTGGTTCCCACTCTCAGTGGTTCCCAATCCCAGGTGTTCTTGAATTGCAATTCCCTTTACAACCGGCTGTGCTGCACTTGTGGTAAGGTGGTTAAATTGCTGTACTGATGCCCAGATCTACTGACTTTCCAGGGTTCAATCCCAGGCAGCTGGCTCAAGATTCACTCATCCTTCTATCCTTCTGAGACTGGTGAAATGATACATTATCAGGCTCGTTGGAGCTGGTGGTGGTTCTGCAAGCTGTAGCCCAAGAACACCTGGACTGCCCAAGGTTGGGAAGCAATGTTTTACAAGTGTTTTACAATCTGTCCCCATGTATATGATCTTATATGTGCATTTCTGGATGTCTGCCTTTAAAATGAACTCAATTAATTGTGAGCATTACAAACGTCTATGAGTGGGACGAGTACACAGCACCCTTTGGTCTGAGCTGACCCTAATGATTTAGTGCTTGGAAGGAGATCTTGGATTTAATTGTCACTCACCTTTTAATTTGGTGCCAGACACTCTGTCTATTGGATCACTCCTCACCTCCTCCTCTTCCCCCAGTTCCCATTGCTAAACATTGCTTTAAGCCAATGAGTGCTATGAATGACCAAGTGGGATAGAAAGGATCCATTGGGTTGTTTCCTCATAGTAGGCTTTCCCTTTTGTCACAGCCATGGAATCACAAAAATACATTTCAGTTGGACCCCTCTTTTTTTGCGCATTAGTCTGAAGACAGCAAACATGCGTAATGTGAGCCAATACACTGCTGTCTTTTGAAATGAGCATTTCCCATATGCTGCATTAGGGTTCTCCTCATTAAAACAACAAAGGCATACATAATCCATCTATTAGAGGAAAATGCAAAACATATATTTACATATTAGTGGCAATAACATAATAATAAAACTTCATGGGCTTCATTGCATGCCAAAATGGATATATTATGTAAAACCCTGCATCCACTGATGCCTCTGCTCCTCAGGGATGCCACTGTGCAAACCTCAGGATTTGGGAAATGCAAACTGAGACGCTTAGCTTCTTGGGAACTGTGTAGCACACTGGAGTGCAGTTGCCTTATCAGGCTGTAGGCTGCCCCACTGGATTCATTGTGGTGGATCCTGAAACAATAATATCAACATCTCTCAACCTCCATCCTCTTACATCTGGATACTGCTGGAAAGGAGCATACACCCCCTGAATCCATTTTATAAAAAGGTGACACACTAGCTGAATTCCCAGTCTCTCCTATTGAAAAGTACAACCCCCTCCTCCATATTGGCATAACTCCAGATAGATACGGAGGAGGAAACTCAAAAACTATAATTGCTTGCTGACCAGTTTATGCCAATCTTGTACTGAATTCTGGGCTATGGAGGCGGTACATAAATGGGAAAGTCTGATTCCTCCATCAAAATCCTTGTGACAGAAAAACTGATTTGCTTTCTTCCTCGTTAATAGGTTCTGTTTCACACTGCAGATGTAAGTCCTTGCATGAGATGATTACCCACAGAATAATTCTTCTTACATCACCAGAGGGCATGGATTTTTTTGAGGCATTCTTAATGACATAGGGAAATCAAAGGTATGAATGAAAAGAAAGGCTGTTGGTAGAGGAAGTGAAATGCTGGTGATCTACATGAACTATATATTATCTCGAAAGAGAAATTCTGACTAAAGAGAGACAGTGGTTACAGTATCAGGTTAGGACTTCAGTGATGTGAGGTCAGGTTCCCACTCAGCCATACAAACTCACTGTGGTGGGGTGTCTTAACTACTTGAATGAACACACCTAATACACTTTATTAAGGTCACCATAAGTCAGAAGCAACTTGAATAGGAAAGACTTGGGCTGACAGTTGCTATCCATGGTAGACATGGGCACGGAGCGGCAAAATTCTAGTTTCCGTTTTCGGCTCCCGTTATTGTGGGAATTCGCCAAAGTACCTAAGCCAGCAGGCCTAAGGCGAATTGAAAATGAAGAAACTCCACTGCAGATATCTGGTGCAAAAGGAGAAAAACTTCTCTCTGCTGGCTGCACCCAGCCCAGCACTTTTTATTAACTCACTTGCTACATTACAGTATATTCACAACCAATCAACTGCAAACACATAGATGGCTATATCCAATCAACTGCATACATGCCTGCTTTTACCATATATGGACATAGTTTGTCTTTAAACTTGCTGCATTCTAATGCACATGTCTACTGCTAGGCCTGTGCCTGTCATGTGACTGCTTTGCCTGCAGCTCATGGCTGCCGGCCCTCCTGAATTCTCCACATCTCACCCTTTTTTTATTTGTTTTTCTGTGAGAAAGGCGGGGTGCTCAAGGCATTATACATATATGGAAATGTTACTTCCTCATCTTGTGGGGTGAGAGGCAACCGATGATATTGGACCTGCATGATTTGTTTCCTATTAAGGCCAGTGGGTCGTAAGGCCACGATATTCCCTCGACAGGCGTGCATTAGCGTAGGCAGGCATTGAATGCAGCAACAGAGTATAATAGCAAGGGCAAAAACGGCAAACACAACATAAATAACAGTACGGAACCAGGCGGTGCTAGGTAACCAGGAAGTCAACCAGGACCAGTCAGATCCTTCAAGGTGCTTAATACGATGAACTAGATCTTCAATATCATGCAGTTGGGGGCCTAAATCTGTATCATTAAGAGACATAAGACATGTGTCCCATTTTTTCCCGATTACCTGAGAGAGTCCACCTTTACCAGCCAATAAAAAATCGAGAGCAGCGCGATTTTGTTCTGAATACAGCCGTAATTCATGCAACCCATTAGCTAACTTCCTCAAACCTTCATAAGTATCATTACCCAATCGAACAATTGCACAAGCAGCTGCCTCTTGGAAATGAGCAAAATATACATGTGTAGCAATGCCAAAAGATCCAATACCTATCCCAATAACATCTTGCTTCTGCTGGACCAACAACTCTTTATCAGCACAGAATTCTTTAGTTACAGATACCCCGGGCAAAGGCGCTGCCCTGCGGGCACGTGTCCCAAGATTTTCACTATCATCTGGGCAGGGAACATCTCCTAATTTTACTATTCCAATTGCTACCTGGGAGCATCCCTTATGATAATTGGAATAATGACCATCTTTTTTGAGAAACCAATAATTTCCAGTGGTCCAGCATCCTTTGTCACAAATGCAATGACCAAAACTAGTGAGGTATTCCTTTTCATCAGCAGCATAAGATTCAACATTACGGGCATTGTAAGGAAACTTCCAGTCAGAAGCATTAACCAGAATAGGATAAGGTTGATCAGACAATGGAGCAGTGGCAATACAAGAGGTTTCCGTAAGAATGCAATGCCAGGAAAACAAACCCAACTGTTGCCATTGAGCACAGTGAGTGATATTCTTCAAACACCCACTCGTAGAGGAAGAGAGTCGATTAATCACCCATGCCATGCCTGTTTTCTCAGGGCAACTTTCATAGCCAGCAGCATTGCCTATACAATTTCCAGCCCAAGCAGTGCCATAGAATCCAGAAACAACAGGCTGTTTAGTATCAGTAGTGGTGTAAGGATAAGTACCATTGAACATCTGGCCTGGATATATCGGAATACCATGCCAGAGGCTACGCGTGGTAAGACGACGTCCCCATGGATAGCACACTGACTGATTACCATAATGCGCAATATGCAACTGTACAAAATAGTTAGTTTTGACAAAGGACAAAGAAAGAGAGAACAAAAGTCCAATACTAATCAACATCGTTGACTGATATGTCCGGCGGCTCTTGGAAGGTGACTGGAGGAGAAGATCGCCACGAACGGACACAGCGTGCAGGGATCCAAACAGTACGATCCTCAAGGGCGACTGCAGCGTATCCGCGTCCCCAGGTGACGAGGGGTACAGGGCCCTTCCACTGTGGATCAGGAGGCTGCCGATAAGCGACCAAAGGCCTGGGAAGCTGTTCCTCAGAACGAAAGTGCAGCTCAACCGGAGTAGCTGACCTATTGTGAGGGGTAAGCAAATGGTTAAGGGTAAATAGAACTTGATGAACTATGGGATGGATATCCTGGGTCCGAAGATTCTTGCCGTTGGCTTGTTCAGTGGAGTATTGGAGAGGTGCAGCCACTCAACAATGCAAACTCGACGAGGGTTGTCCGGTGCCCCGGCTCGCCGCAACTGAAACATTTCTTGTTGGCAGTCCCTTCAGGTAGTTGTTTTAGCGCTGCAGCCAATAAAGCAGTTTTATGAGAAACGGTACCGACCCCTTGGCACACTCGCAACATGTCCTCCAGCAATTTCTGGGGATCAGCCATTAGTGGCTGCAACAACTGGCGGCAATCCTCATTAGCGCCTTCGAAGGCGAGTTGCCTAACGAGGACTCGGCGGGCCTCAGGGTTGTCTACTTGCTTCCAGACTGCCGTCATGAGACGATCTACAAAGGCTTGGAAAGGCTCCCTAGGACCTTGCTTGATACTGCCAAGAGAAGACACAGAAGCAGCTCCCTCTGCAACAGGGATTTTTTTCCATGCGGCTAAAGCATTGTGTGTAACGGCTGCCAAACGCCAGTCAGGCATCCCCTCAAGTTGTGCGGCGGGCGTTTGAAATGGCCCATACCCCATCATTTGTTCATACCAATTAGTGGTGACAAACTCGCTCTGCTCTTGAGTATTCACATAAGCTTGAGTGGCCAATTCCCATTCACGATAAAACAGCAGGCGCTGGGTGGGGGAGAGGATGGTGTCGGCAATGGCCTTCCAGTCCTCAGGGACTAGTTTGAGAGTTTCAATACTACGTAATATGGATGTGGTATAAGGGGCATGAACCCCATTTTCTTTAACTGATTTTTGTAGCTCTTTCACAATTTTGTAACTGAGAGCTTCCCAATGATGAACACCAGGTGCAGTGGTAATAACAGGAAACAGTTCATTAGAGTTCCCCAAGCCAAAACTAGACTCAGAGGGGGGTAAGGAACCGTCAAGGATAGCCAATTTGGTGATCTTTCCTGGAGAAAGACTTGAAAAATCGGGGAGATTTTTTAGTGAAGGATAAATTCCCTTGTAAGCCGGTGGCTGTGGCTGTGGCGGCTGAGCCGGCGTGGCCGACTCAAGGGAGGACTGCAATGGCGGCGACGGTTGCATCAATGGCGGCGACGGTTGCAGCAATGGCTTATCAGGAGGCTTTTTGCTGTCCGTCAGCAACGGCGGACTGGGTGGGCATATCTTCGGCAAAGTACCAGGGGGCCCACATTGGAGAAAAGGATTATTAGGTGACCACATGAGTTGATTATTTTGAGCCATGTTCTGAGGTGTTAATTTCGCCAGACAGGAACGGACTTTGCACCAAGTATATAGAGTTTTCGTGGTGACCCGATGATGATTGTGAAAAGTAGCACCAATTTTGTCCCATTCCTGCAAATCCAGAGACCCGTCTTCGGGAAACCAGGGGCAGATGTCATCAATGGTTTTAATTAAATCTTCCACCTCAGAAGTAGAGGTTTGATGACCATTTTTCAGAAGTAAAGACTTAGGATCATCTCTAAAGGCTTGTTGTGGAGTTGATAAAGGAGAACCCATCTTTCAGGGGGGGGGTCACTCACCGGGATCGAAGTCGCCTCCGATGTGAAAGGTGAACGCGTTCGAATGTCCTTGCCCCGGACTGTGGTGAGTGACGTCAAAAAAGCTCCTGGCTGGCTCGCCAGATGTGGGAATTCGCCAAAGTACCTAAGCCAGCAGGCCTAAGGCGAATT
>JAHTLZ010000204.1:63420686-63434733 GCA_023846285.1 Phrynocephalus versicolor | reverse complement strand
AGGCTCCAGTGTTTCCCAGACTAAGCACAATGGAAGAGTGTTCCCTCCTGGCTCTTGACTGCCAGTTTATCCAATAAAAGTCTGCATGGGGGCCAATATTTGGTGGGGTGTTTGTTTATTTTAATGGGATTTTTATTGCCACAGAGAGATAAAGTGAACATGGTGTACAGTCAAAACAAATTCAATAAAGACAATGTCATGCCTGAGTCCAAAGTGCCTTGCTTACAAAGGTGAGTACACAAAAATACCTCTTTTGGAAATAAAATAGAATAAATATTTCTGAAGTAATGGCCTCAAATCTAATTTCCTGCATTTTACAGCACTAGCAATAGTAACACAATGATGTGTATTGGTATAATGGTTCCACAGTGCTTGACACTTGTATATAGGTGGGAGGTCCACAGAGAGAGAGAGAGAGAGAGAGAGAGAGAGAGAGAGATACTGGAATTATTGTTCCTACCCCAATCCATTAACATGACTTTATTTATTTATTTATTTATTTATTTATTTATTTATTTATTTATTTATATACTTCTATACCGCCCAATTTTCCCATGGGAACTCAGGGTGATGAACAATACGAAAGCAAGTAAAGCTTATCCTCAATGGGCATACGAAGAGGTCTTTGAAATAGCTTGGAAAGCTGCATGTAAGTCTAGCATTTATTATAGTCTGGCCATTCTCAGAGCTAGAACAAACATTTAGAAAAGTCTGTACTTCCTACATTTATACCATTTTCCCTCCAACAATGGTATCTGCTTGTCAGGGTGTATCACAGCATTCAGACCTGCAAAGGAAGCTTGCATTATATTTCAATGATCAATCATATATTTGCTTTTTATGTTGCTTTAGAATCAGAATCTACTGAGGGAGCAATGGTTCCAGATAAAAGGCCGACATCTCACACCTCTTTCTCCTCAGATACATTATATGAAGCATTGAAGCAATCCTATTCAGTTGCTTTGTTTCTTGAGTTGAAGAAGCAAACACTCAAATGAGGAAATGGGAATCAGCACACAAGCTTCGTCCACCCTCTATTTCTGTTTACATTGCCTTCCATGGGTTGAGAATCATGGCCTGTCGTGATGCACTTTTTGGATCATTGTAGACTCTACAATGAAGAATCAAGGTTCAAATTCATTCAGGGAGTCTTTATGTGCATCTGTGACTTTTTCTACATAATATTTTTCTCAACATGTGGGAGTGACAAGAGCGATGGTGGAGCACCAGAGCTTGCTTACATGTCATAGTTTTTCCCCTCTGTTGTGTTCATTAAGCTCAGGCTCAGAAAATAGGAATAGGTCTACTACAGATAAAGCACTTATTTCCTGACCATTCAAGCCTCTTCTCCTGATGTCCTTTGACAGATTTCTTACAGTAAATAAGCAGCCTGCCAGAAAATAATCCATACCCCCTTTTTGTAGTTACAGGCTGCTGTTTGCACATAAGGAAGTGTGAAAAAGACCCAGTGCTCTTTTGTGGCTGAAAACCCTCTTGAGGGTTGGGTGGCAAACATGCTGGTGGAAAGACATGATGCTTATTTAGACAGTACATTTTTATCTATGTTCTACTAAAACAGCCCTTCTGCAATTCACAGCAATATGTGACACACCAGTCCAGTACTTTAAATCATGCGTTCTTAAAAATACAGAGGGAAAAATACCAAGTTAAATCACTATTATCAGCCCATTGACCTAACTGCAGACCACATTTTTGGAGGGTTTGGAGCTCTTGCTTTGATGGTTATCCCTGTTTTCCCCCAATATGGAACCTCAGGTGGCTTACAGCAGGCCTGCCCAATACATCGACCGCGGGCGGACAGTGGACTGTGGTGCTTTTAGTGGTTGCCCACCAGATCCCTGTGTTAGGGGGGTTGGAATTCCCCTCCATTTACTCGCCCTCTCTAGTGGCAATGGTGACTCTGCTCCTGCTCCTGCTCTCCCCTGCTGCTACCCCTGCCCCCCCCGCTGACCGCTGCTGCGAGATTTGTGCACATGTATGCATACACCAAATTGACAATGGGGGGGGGCTACAAGAGCATGAGGTAGGCTGCGGGCTGTCCAAAGTTGGACAGCCCTCGCTTACAGTATGAATAACATTCAGTACAACTGAAGGAATAGGAACAAATTTATGACACACAAACAGGATGATGTCATCATCCAACTCTTCTTTACTTTTTTTTTCTTATCGTCTGCCCCACTTGGTAGTGGGGTTCATTCTTGTTGGGTTTCCACTTGGCATGGTCTTGGGCTAGGTCTGGGTGAACCAGAGACAACTTCATGTCATTGTCAAGGGTGTTAATCCAGTGCTGTTTTGGTTGTCCCCTCGGTCGGGATCTGCTGACCTCCAGGGTGAGACCCTTTTTGGCCAGAGTTTCCTCATTGGCACGCTGGACATGTCCAACCCAATGCAGTCAGGCTTTGCGCATCTTGTCAGCTATTGGTGACAAGTATTGGTCTAGCAGTTTATTTCTAATGTTTCTGTTGCATCTGGAAAGCCTATGAGATGAGTGAGGATCATCCAGGACCAAGGAGCTACTTTTTGCCTCTGCTAATCTTTAACTCAATTCTTAAGAGGAGAGGTTTCCAATATGCCATCTATGGACACTGGTATGTCTCCTTTGGAACAGGGAAAAGCCCTTCTGAGCACTTTGTTGCTGGTTTAACTGTTCTCCAATATGTTGCCTGAACTGGGAAAGTTCTAGCAGTTACTGAAGAGTAAAATGCAGGATCCACTACCATGGGAATACACAATTGCTCGCAGTAGAGAGCAGTCTCACTCTACAGATACATCTTATTTCTTTTTTTGTTTTTTGTTTTTGCACAAGATTAAAATCTGACACACATTTACTTTGAAGTTAGCCCCACTTCAAAGTCGTGTGGCTTAGTTAGTTAATTACGTGTCACCAAATTGATTCTCCCTTACAGTAACACTTTCTAGGCTGGGTGTCCAAGGTAGAGATGGGCACGACCAGGAAAAATGACGTTTTCGAGTTGTCGTGTGTCGGAGCCAGCCCGTTTCGGCTTCTTTCTGTTTTTCGTGAAATTTTCCAAAAATTTGTCATTTCGTTTGTTGTTTTTTCATCTGTCATTAGTACTGGTTTAGAGGGGTAGCGGGCTCCTGGAGGCACCTCTGTGGGGTGGGTGCCTCCTCTGGCCCGCTATGAAGGGAAAGCGGGCTCCTGGAGGCACCTCTGTGGGGTGGGTGGCTCCTCTGGCCCACTACAAAAGGGCATGCATAGCCAATTGGATATGCATACCAAGTTGCAGTGGCAGAGGCACCTCTCTTTTGGGTGCCTCTTGACTCACAGGCTTACTGCTGGTATAGTGCAGTGTGTCACAGTGCACAGGGAAAGGCTCCCTCTGGGCGCTCTGTGGCTCACTAGGAAGGGAAGTGTACTTGCATGTGTGTAGTGCAATGCGAGTACACAGATCTGGCTTAGGGTTAGGGTTAGCGCAAGGGCTAGGCTTAGGGTTCCGGGTAAGGTTACAGTGAGTTAGTGGGGTGCACCTCTGGGTGCCTCTCTGACCCAGTAAGAAAGACAGTGTACTGGCGTATGGGTTAGGCTTAGGGTTAGGGTTAGGGCTAGGGCTAGGGGTTAGTGGGCTTTTTATGCCCGACTGGCACATCCCAGAAGTCTCAGTCAAAACCTGGCCAAGTGGCCATGCGATTGGTGGAATGGCTCCAAAAATTTGCATGGTCCACTCCCATGGCCAGCCCATCATTGCGCAGGTATAAAAAACTAAAACTAAAAATAAAATAAAATAAAATCAATGGCGACATTTTGTTGCAAGAAAAACCCACTGCTGCTACTGTAAAAATTCTGGCAGTTTTAAAATAGCAATTTTCGCATGTTTCTGTGGTGCTTTGGTGTGTTTTTGGACCACGACGATTTCAAAATAAATATTGCGGTCGCCCCATTTTGGATCCCCCGCCCTCACCGCATGGCATGGCGAGTTGGCGAGACGACGAGGATGCCCCCCAGCAGCCCAGAACAGGAGAGGGGGGAGGCCACCGCCCCCGAACACACCCCTCTGCTAAGTGCACTCTCAGGCAGGCATATTTTCGCCTGCTTTTTTGGCCGGGAATCGGGGGGGTTTATTTTATTTTTAAAACTTTTTTTCTGTGCCGCTTGGCATCACGCGATTGCCACGATGCCAGGAATGACAACGACAAATCAGACCCAATTTTTCTTTTATCGGTTCGAGTTTGAGTTCTGGCGGAGTAATTCTCATTTCCTTTTCCGTTCCGTAACGGAAACAAGGAACGGAAACAGGAATTTCGCTAAGTCGTGCCCATGTCTAGTCCAAGGTATAGAGCAGGCATGTCCAAACGTCAGTCCTCCTGATGTTTTGAACCACAACTTCCAGAATTCTAAGCATAGATTGCCAATGGCAAAAGACTGTGGGAGTTGCAGTCCAAAACATCTGGAGGGCTGAAGTTTGGACATGCATGTTATAGATTAGTTGGATGTGGTTTACCACTCGCTTCTTCCGAAGGCATTCTGGGATGATGCAGCTCTCCAAGGGCATGCAAGGTGACTTCTCCCACAAGGCACAGTGGCAAATCAAACTCCCCCCATCCCTGCCTCTGCAGCCAGGTGTTCCAACTTACTGAGCTGTTAAAACCAGCTTCTAAATAAATAGGCATGGGAACAGGCTGTATGACGTCTGCTGCTACATTCAGTGATCTTACTCTGCTTTCCCCTTTCAAGAATTACCTGAAGGAGCAGAACTATACATTGGCAAGCGAGCTGCTTGTCACTTACTGTCAAGGAAAATGTGCTCATTGCTGACTCCTGTGCTGTTTGCCATTAGATAATAGACATACAAACTTCTGGCTATTTGGACCTTGCAATCTTTCATCCCCTAGAGAAATACCATTGATCTTTTTCATCAGAAGATACGTCAAAAAACAGTAGCAAAATACCCATGATGTCCAGCATTCTATTCCCTTGAGCTCTCTGTGAGAAGAGAGAGAGATTGATTTTTTTACTTTTTGGGGTGGATGTGATCTTAAATTAGCCTCCTTTTTTGCAGCATTCGATTCTATAAAGTTCCAATAATGGAGCAAGAGAGAACCTACCACACTAAGTAGACATAAGAATCACCCTCCCACCAACCTAACCTGCCCTGCATTTTAAAAGGTATCCCAAGTAAGCAGAATGGCTGAGTTTCCACTACACTGCCTAGGAAGTTGTTCTAGATTAGAGATGGGCACGAAATGAATTTTTTTTGTTCCGCTATTTGTTATTTCTTTTGTTACGTAACAAAATGAATAACGAACCTGGCAATGAAATTGGAACGAACCAAACCGAACCAAGAAAATTAGGTTTGTTACATTTTGTTTCGTTAATGGCGACGCGTGATGAAATGAGCTGTTTTAAATGTTAAAAGACATCCCAGCAATAATTATTTATTCTGCCTGATAATACCTACCAGGTGTGTTTGTGGTCCTTAAAATGTGCATTTATGTCATTTTTCAGATCGCTGTATTTTTTTCCTTTAAGGGGAGTTAAAGGACATTGACCCAAAATGGCTGCCAGATACACGTAATAGTGATTTCCTGGGTATTAAAATGCCCTGGACATCTGTAAAAACACAGCAATAATTATTTATTCTCCCTGATAATACCTACCGGGGGCTTGGGGTCCTTAAAATGTTTGTTTTTGTCTTTCTCCCATCGTGATGTATTTTTCTTTTCTCTTTAAGGATAACACAAAATGGATGCCAGCCACATAGTTTATATTTAAAACGTGCAAGGCTGTGAAAGGGGTGCTGAAAACATGCATTTATATCTCTTCTCAGATCGCTTTTATTTTATTTTATTTTTTGGTATTTTTGAGTGGATTCATAGCTTCCTTGAATTTAATTTATTTTTTATATATTTATTCTTATTTTATATATCTGCATTGATCACAGTCACATGGGCAAGCCATGTGATGGGATCATGTAAATTCTTGGACAACTTCAACCAATAGCATGCCCAGGTTGCAGACTGGGCAGGTCTGGCAGCCACAGAGGGCATAAAAAGCTCTGGCAGCCTCTGTCCTCCTTGCAGTCTGCAGCGGAGTTAAGTTGGGGTGGGATTGCTGTCTCTGCAACTCGTTACTTTCACTTTAGGCCAGGCAGGCAGGCGTGTGTCTCTGTGTTCCTGTTGGCTGCAGCCTGGTTCTTAGGGGAGAGAAAAAACAGATTTCTCTCTAGCTTCAGTCTTGCAGCCTCCCTGTGTGCGTACTTCTCAGTGAGGACCCTCCCCTGCCCCGCAGTCACTCTGCAGCTGCCTTGTGCCCTGGGCAATGCCCGCCGCTGCCTTGCAGCCTCCCTGCGTACCTAGTCTATACTGTGTCTCTGCCAGCACCTTTTTTTTTAGTGTTTTCCCCCTCTGGTCTGGGGTGTTGGGGGATGCCCGCGTGGGGAAATGCTTTAAATCCTGCAAATTGGGTAAAAATGAATAACGAACCAATGAAATGAATATTTTTGTGAAAATTCATGAAAAATGAAACAAAACAAACCGAACCCCTCAATGAAACAAAATGAAACGAAATGTCATTTTTTTCAATTCGTGCCCATCTCTATTCTATATACATTGCACAGCAAGAATGAACCAGTTAACTTACCTGCGTCAAAGCCATGTACAATTTTGCCAGATTCAAATACTGTGAAATGTATAGAGCCACTGAGTTAAAGAAGGGCTGGATTAAATACACATGTGACTCCATTCCCATTAGTAGATGAGCTACAAGTCAAGAAAATGTGAGTGCAACACAAGTCACAAGAGGACTTTGATTCAGCAAGTGGAAGATATATGTTTTAAACACTGACAACTGCACTTGTTTTCCATTATGCCTTCTTTGGTACAGTCACCACCACCCCCGGCTCAGCTGTCATCTCCAACCAGTGGAGATCTGTTAACAGAGGCCTGCGGGCTCGGCTCCGCAAGCAGAGCAGAGCCCGCAGTCCTCTTTTGACTACCCTCTGCCGCAGGGAGGTGACAGCCGGGCAGGCTGTCATCCCCCATGGTGGAGATCCCTTGGGAGAGATCCCCGTTCATGAGGAGGTGAGAATGGGGCTCTCTCTCTAGACAGGTCAGCAGGAGACATTTGGAAATGGTTGGGAGTCAGGACACAAACGGGAGAGCTGGGAACTGGCTTCCCGAGCATTTTCAGACAAATGCTGCCTCCCTGTCATCAGCTGTACCCCTTTAAAAATGGCCCAGTAGGCACCAGGGAGTTCCCCCCCCCAGTGCCAACTGGGCAATTTTCAAAGGGGTCCAGCTCATTAGAGGGTGGCAGGACCTCGCTGAAAATGGACCATTTGCCAATGCAGGAGCTCCGCTTGGGCAACCAGGCCATTTTCAGTGGGATCCTGCCGACCTGTCATTAGCTGGACCCCTTTAAAAATGGCCCAGTTAGCACTGGGGGGACCCCATGGTGGCAATTGGGCCATTTTAAAGTGGCCCAGCTAATGACAGGTCGGCAGGAGCTCTCTGAAAATGCTAGGGAGGGCAGCTCGATCTCTGGAACAGCTCTCCCTAGCATTTTCACAGGACTCCTGACAGGCTGTCAGTCGCTGGACTGCTTTAAACCTGGCCCAGTCAGTACCAGGGGGACCCCCTGGTACCGACTGTGCCAAGTTTACATGGGTCCAGCAATTGACAGCTCGGCAGGTGCCCTCAGAATACGGGTTGGGAGGACAGTGCTATCTCTGCAACTTTCCTCCTCCTGACCCGTTTTCTGAAGGACCCTGCTTGGCTGCCAATTGCTTGACCACTTTAAACCTGGCCCAGTCCATACCAGGGCATCCCCCTGGTAACGAATGGGTTGGGTTTAAAGGGGTCCAGGAACTGACAGCCCAACAGGAATCCTCAGAAAATGGTGGAGCAAAGGGTGGACTTTTAAAATCATTTTCCTGCCAATGCCAGCACTACAGCTGATCGGCAGCGCTGGCTTCTGGCGGGGAAAAAAAGCCTGTGGTTTCCCCACACCAATGGTAATGCATTCCTATGGAACAATGAAAAATGAAAGGAATGAAGTGTAAATTTCCATTTCATTTCATTTTGTGGTTCTTTGATGGGTCAGTACAGTATTCGTTTTGTTAGGTCATGAAATTAATAATGAATAACAAGATGAATAAAAAAATTCATTTCATGCCCATCTCTAGTTGATATAAATTGTTTCTTCTCTGCCTGAGGCTTACTTGTTTTGTGGTACAGTATGTCAACAAAATCCTAAAAATCTGATCACAATACAGAGTGTTCCCTAGAGTATCTGGCATTATGCTACTCTTGCAGTTTCTAGGTGTACAGTAAGAAAATGCAAAGTGTCTTTCTAATTCCCCCCAACAAAGTGGTCTTAAAATGGAGAGCACATAAAAGGCTCCTATGCATTTTAAAGATTCCATCTCCCCTCCCATGACTCTGTCTAGGCTTTAGGATCCTCAAAGGAGGATTTCTTTGGTAACACCAGTGTCATCAGCACATAAGACGAAGACGCAAACAAAGCTTTCTCATTAATTTCCATGCGGTGGAAGTCTCTTCTAAGAAAGGCCAGGCTGCTCCCTTCCACTGATGTCCTTCCACAATCAAGCAGAATCCTTCTGTTTCAAGGAAGGTTTTTTGAACTGACTGGCTGTTGAAGAAAGGAATTTTATGGGGTGTGGGGTGGCTTTCATTTAAATTGCTTCCAATGGTTGTTTAGATATGTTTTAACATTGTGAAAAAGTGTGGTGTGGCTGTGTTTTTTAAAGCATGCTGTGAGCCACCTTGGATCCCAGCATTAGGACAAAATTTAAATATACGTAAGTAGAGGCAAATGGAACAATATTATTTTTTCAGGTGTAATGTCATGTTATCACAGGAGATCTAAAGGCATTTTGACGAAGGAAAGCATTCCTCTCCTTTGCCACGCTGATGTGCCGTCTATTTATTTTGCAGTTTGCTGTGAATACATGACTGGTAGGGTAAAAGTTTCATTTGTTTCCTTTTAGAAAGAAAGAAAGAAAGAAAGAAAGAAAGAAAGAAAGAAAGAAAGAAAGAAAGAAAAAAAGAAAGAAAGAAAGAAAGAAAGAAAGAAAGAAAGAAAGAAAGTTTCAAAAATGTTTAAATTGTTTACACACTTGGAAAATGGGTTAAAATTAAGTATATAACCTGAAGTTTTTTTTTTTTTAAAAAAAAAAGACAAGAAGGGGGGAGCCCAATTGGCAAATCTGCTCATCCAGATGGAGGGCTTATCTTGAGAAAGTCTTTGAATTCATGTGTGCTCAGTCCTATTCATGACGCTCAGCAGAGGCTGAGAGCACTCTTCCTCATCTTTATCCATTAAATGGCAGGGTAGCACAGCTGGATCTGACCTAGTGGAAAAGTTAGTCAGCTTGGTGCAAGTTCATTTGTTCTTGTCTCATAACAATCCACCAAAAATGTACAAATTTAATCTCTTGTCTAACAGCATAAATTTGAGATTGAAATGGTTAAGACATGGGAGAAAGCTAAACTTACATATTTTTGCTTTTCTTGCTGTTCCAGAAGTGTCCTAATAATGCAAGAATACCACTCCACTGCCAGAGAGGTGCTATTCTCCAGCAGCATATGGGATTTGGGGACTATCCAGATTTTCCTCAGCAAACATGAGGACTAGAGATAGCTAGAAATCCCAATGCCTTGAAATTCTGATGTCTGGTCCCCACACAAAGTAGTGCTGAAGAGAAAGAACCCCGAAGTTCCTATATGAAAAATTACTGTATTTGTGACATGAAAAGAAAACAAAAGTCAACAGCATCCCCATTTTGCAGATTTGAGAACTGGGGTAAGGAATAAGGGTCTTTGCTCAGTTCTGTTCAGTCGTTAGTTTGCAAAATCTCTACAAAATACAGTGGGTCTGTGAGGAAAATCCTTGATCATGTTGGTTTCTAAACGAAACAGCTCTAGCTCTCTTGATCACCTCCATTGGCTCTGTTGTTTGGAGACAATGGGAGTTGGAGCCCATTCCCTTTAGAGTGGACTGGCGGACACATGCAGGAGTTGGCATTTAGCAAATGGAAGCATCAATACAGTTTATGAGAACATTGCTTCCTTCCTGGAACTATTAGATCCAATGACAATCAGAATGGGTGCTTAGTTTGTTGCGGAGCCAAAATCTGAAGTCAGGGTCCCTAGATTTTAGCTGCATCTGTTTTGTACTCATTTGATAAGCCTCCTTTGTTCCTTGTCTTGAGAGCAAAGTGGGGTATTAAATATGTTAATGGGAAATGGTAGAGAAAACACATCTCACAGTAGCCACTGACCAACTCTGGACTTTGCTGCTTTTCTGCCTAAATCCTGACGGTGTAGTAAGATGGAGGGTGAAAGGAACACCATTTGTATTACAGTTATTTGCAATCTAATTTACCAGGCCAAGGGATAGCTGTGGTGATCTAATTCCCAATATACTACAGGACTCAGGTGAAGTACAAATCATCTTAGAGGATCCAATAATTTTGTTTCAATTGATCAGTTTCCTAGATGGTATCCTTCGGTGAAGACTTTGGAGATAAGTGAAGTAAATTAGGTTCCAAAAGAAATGCAGCTCTCTCGCATATAGGTTTTCTGCCGTTGGTTTTTTTTTTCAGTCCTGCAGAAGCTTCTCTTTCTCTACCCTTTCCTCCATCTGCTTGGGGCCTTCTATGCTGCTTTTACTGTACTCTATCAAAGCCTGGTGCTTTGTAGTTCAGTGAATAAAATACTGCAGTTTCTCCCATTGACTGACTGAAATAAAATAATCTATGATGCATGAACAAGTCTAAATGAAATAATAATATCCTTAGCAGTGAAAAACGGATTGGTATTACAGTAATTGAGCAGATTTATTGCCATCTCCTTGAGCTAGCCTGCTGAAGCAGCCTGCTATTTTATTTAATCTCATATCAGAGGAATTACTGGCTGGTAATCCATTGTTAAACATCATTTAGAATGATGGATGAAAATGTCAGCTTTTCCAACATAATCAATTCATATCTCATTAGCACATATTATTTATGATTCTCATAATGGGACCTGCAGAGGCCTCCAGGGGAAAATGGAGACCTCAGCTGTTGTTGAAATGAGATGAGATATACTGTAGCTTATGAGTTAATAACTGCATATAAAAATACTTCCCCACCATATTGATTGTCCATACCGTTTTACAAATGAATTGAGTGCTTTGGCCTTCCCTCTTGCGGTGTGCATGCTAGATCTTCCTACCCTTTTCTGAGGCAATCTATTGCTGTGTGGGTGTGTGTACTGACACACAGACACATGGAGCATATGAGAAAGCTTGTTTTAAAGAATAAATTTTTAGACAATGGGAGTAGGGAAGCAGGAGAATGCCTTTGAATCTGAAGTAATAAGAAACACTTTACTGCTCTGTTGCTGTTTGTTAAAGACTCTGGGCCTTTTTCCCTCCCAGCACCTATGAAGACAAATCGACATATTTCTTTAGCTTCAGCAGAGTTGCGTTTTAAGGATACTTTCCACTGCTTGCCGCCTCTTCCAAGCTCGATGAAAAGCAAACCCTAATGTAGTTGATGGTGCAGCTGTAATCATGGTCACAGTGTCAACTGCCGCCTCAATTAAACTACATTTGAGAATCATTTTATGCTTCAGCTCATAAACATCAATAAAGGAAAATGAGTAATAAATGACTGTCTAGAGTACAAAGGACCAGCTCATATTTCAGATGAAAATGAAGACAAAATGTAGCTTTTATTTGCCTGTGGAATTCCCATTAACTGCATCACTGACAGGAGGGAACTGGATCAATAGCTGGCCAGCTGCAGAAAACAGTTTCTGGCTGTTCAGCAGCCAATGCAAAAGGAAAAGTGTCATATTGTGATCTTTATCAGGTAATCTTCATTACACCAGACCAATGATATATGTATATACTGGTCAGCTAGGGGCACTTCTAATTCTTTGGTCTATTTGTGTCCTGAAGTGCAGAGAGCTCGCAAATTGTTTACAACCATGAGAAACATCCAATGTTCATCTCTTTTATTCTTTTACGGGTAATCCATAACTAGAAAGTTTCTCTCAAGACTACTTCTTCCCTCAGAACGTTCAAGCCAGAGTGGCTGTGCAATTCATTTTAAAAGTCTAAACTTTGCTTTATTAAAATAAAACAAAAGAACAATTTCCCCTCCTCAGCACCAGCCTGCTTGTTTTCAGTGACACTGGAGTGAGAGATTTACACAAATGCCCTTCCCCATTCTCTCTCTCTCTCTCTCTCTCTCTCTCTCTCTCTCTCTCTCTCTCTTTCAAATATTATCCTTGTTTTATTTTCAACAAAGGAAATGTGTGTCTTGGGGTGGAAAAAAAACTAAACTGCAGAAAGACAATGTCTAGCTTTTTTAACCCCACAACTTTTATACAATAGAATGAGAGTGAGTAAAACACTAATATGCCATTGATTCAACTTTATAATATCACCACCAGATTCAAGGTAGCCAAGTGGCTATACAGACCTAGCATAGATATACTTCTGCTAATTTGTGGGGATTCCAAAGCAGGAAAAGATTGGGCTAAATTAAAAGGCAGAGGGACTCTGTTAAAATAAATTCTTGTAAACTCTTCAAAACTAGCTGTGTAAAGATTTATTTTGCATCTATATACCTCATAGTTTTAATTGTACGATTTTATAAGCATGCTAAATCATTGTTCTTGCCATAGCCATAACAAATACTCTATGGCTTCCAGCAATTTCCAGTGTCTTTGGCTATTGCACATTCATCTGATGGGAGCTAAAAGTACAAGCTTATTGGCCTACCCTGTTACACCATAAGAGACAATGGGTGAGATATTATGCCTATACAGCCCAACGTCTCTCTTTCATTGTATGTTAAGTGCTGTGATTTAGGCTTACACATACAGGACACTCTTTTATCAGACAGTAGCTCAGATGTTTCTGAAGAGGTAGCCACATAACCTGTTCCAATGGAGACCCCAAAGAGTCCTATGTCAACTTAAAGATAAACACATTTATTGTAGCATGAGCTATAATCTGTAATCCTGATTCCAAGCCCTGGTGTTAAAGCTTCAGGTTCTCACAGTCTAAATTTATGACCCAAAATGTAGGCAGTTCACTTGTAGGACCAACTTGAGGACTCAAGTTTCACCCCAGAAGATGAAGAATCAGACATCTTATCCCATCTCTATCAATTAAGGGCCTTTTCACACGACCCCTAAGATCCGCTGGCCACTTAAATTCGGACCAGAGATCTTGGGGGTTCGTTGCTCTTCCTGCGTCCCCACCCCTCCACACTTCCTTGATCCTGTCTGCGTGAGGGGAGGGAGAAAAAAGGGGACAAAAGAATGCAGGCTCACCTCCATTTGCCGGTCCAAGCCTCCCCAAGCCCCATCATCGTCCTGATTCCTTCTCTTAAAGGGGCGGGGGGCAAAAAAACAAAAAACAAACAGAAGCGAGGGGAGCTGGGCACTCACTCCTTTACATCCAGATCTGGGATTTTTCACCCTCCAAGAGCAGTTACCTGAAAAGTGTGCTGGGAAGCGCTTAGGTGGGCGTGGCCGCACTTAATTTTCTGTAAACTCCGGAGCTGGTGGGGAAACAATTTTAAGCTCCGGAGCTGGGAGCCATTTGCGGCGGAGTTTAGGGGTCATGTACAAATACCCTAAGTTAAGGGCTACCGGTCATTCAGTGTCTTTACGACTGGTAGCCCCTGACTTTCATTTTTTCTTGTATATGCATTTTCTGTCATCCTACTATAGAACCTACTCTTTAATATGTTAGAGTGAAATCCAATCATAATATGCAGCTAGAGTGGAACCAATGAATCAGTGAAAAGTATGTTAATCAACATTAATTCAAGTTAATGATAAAAGACCAATCAATTTAGTGGTGCCTTGGTAGTTGGGAATACCAATTAGAGTTAGTCATAAATTTGTAGAAGTCAAAATATACTGATCCTTTGGCTCCTCAGAAAAGTTTTTGAGGTCCTTTGCTGTGTCTGATTTCCCCATCCCATCCCATCTCAGTTTTATGGTGTGTGTGTGTGTGTGTGTGTGTGTGTGTGTGTGTGTG
>JAHTLZ010000204.1:63396120-63412216 GCA_023846285.1 Phrynocephalus versicolor | reverse complement strand
CTCCATTTATTTTATTTTATTTTATTTTTATTTTTTTACACCAGCGCATGCGCAATGATGGGCTGGCCATGGGATGGGACCATGCAAATTTTTGGAGCCATTCCACCAATCGCATGGCCAGGTTTTGACTGAGACTTCTGGGTGTGCCAGAGAGGGCATTAAAAGCCCACTAACCTGAACCCGAACCCGAACCCGAACCCTAACCCATACGCCAGTACGCTGTCCTTCTTAGTGGGTCAGAGGCACCCAGAGGTGCAGCCCAATAACCCACCCTAACCTTAACCGTAACACTAACCCTAGCCCTTACCCTAACCCCACCAACCCTAACCCAGATCCGTACGCAAGTACACTTTCCTTCTTAGTGGGTCAAAGTGAGGCACCCAGAGAGGTGCCTCACAGAGCCCACTTCCCTACCCCTATCCCATTCCATAACCTGTACGTCAGTACGCTAGTACACTTCCCTTCTTAGTGAGTCAAAGTGAGGCACCCAGAGAGGTGCCTCGCAGAGCCCACTCACTATCCCATTTCCTAACCTGTACGCCGGTACGCTAATATGCTTCCCTTCTTAGTGAGTCAGAGGCACCCAGAGAGAGAGGTGCCTCTGCCACTTACCCCCCCCACACACCCTAACATATGTAAAAAATAAATATGCGGCGGCTCCGCGAAACGCTTCCCTTCCCTTCTTAGTGGGTCAGACGTCAGAGGCACCCAGAGAGGTGCCTCCCAGAGCCCACTTACCCCAACAACCCTAACCCCAACCCCAACCTACAAACGACCAAACAACTAAATGACAAACGGAGCAACAAATTTTTGAAAATTATCACGACAAACGGAAACGACCCGAAACGGACCAGTCCCGACAAAATGACAACTCAAAACGTCATTTTTTTCTGGTCATGCCCATCTCTAGTATCCAGGCATGAAGGCATCCATCCATCCATTCATGGCATGTTTGTCCATACAGCTGCCACGGTTGCTAGAGTATTGTTTTTTTTTTTTTTAAAGATAAGACAATTAGGTTTACAATCTGAAAAAAAGGGCACAGTGTGAAATGGAAAGGGGAGAGCAGCAATAGACAGCTCAGAAACTATTGCTGTGTTCAGGCATACAAAATATCACTCCAGTTTTCTTCATTCATCTTGCATTGTTTTTGGGTTCAGACAAGGCATGTTCTACCTTGCATTTTCTTTCTAAGGTGTGCTGAATCTGCAAATCCTGCCAGTTGGGGACCTCCTGCTTTTATATTCCACATTCTGCCCTTCATTATTTTTGTTTTTGGGTTCTGTGTGAATCCACGGTCTCAGAATATGTCTTTGCATACTTCTATTACGCCCCTACTTTCATATATTGCTGGCCGGGTCAGCGCTGATTCTTTTTTTTATATATATTTTTGCATATTTTAGAACATCGACCTGGCCACCCCTGGGGCTGGGTCAGCGCTCCTTTATTTTATTTTATTTTTATTTTTATTTTTATTTTTTATTTTTGCCTTATAAAAGTCCCCAGTAGGGGCTTTTGAGGTGCTGGCCCCAAGCCAGCGCCTCTACAGGCCTACATTCCCCAGGAGGACTGTGGTGATGAGGA
Organism: Phrynocephalus versicolor; assembly: GCA_023846285.1. Classification (NCBI taxonomy): domain Eukaryota; kingdom Metazoa; phylum Chordata; class Lepidosauria; order Squamata; family Agamidae; genus Phrynocephalus; species Phrynocephalus versicolor. Next base: position 63,410,632 of record JAHTLZ010000204.1, on the reverse strand, counting down.
CAAGGTAGGAGGGGGTAATGAAAAACAAAGCAAATGAAACAGAAATTTCCATTCTCATTTCGTTTTGGTTTTCTTTGATGGGTTGGTCCGTTATTCATTTCATTAGCTAACAAAACGAATAACGAAATGAATTAAAAGTTCATTTCCTGCCCGTCTCTATTCATAAGGTCAAATGTAGGATCATATGAAGAAGATAAGTACTGGAAGACTGGGAGGTGCTTGTTCCCCTCTTTTCAGCACTGGTTAGACCTCAGATTGAGTATTGTGTACAATTCTGGACACATACTTCAAGAAAGATGCTGACAAACCGGAGCAAGTTCAGAGGAGGGTGACAAGGATGATTTGGGGGGCTTGAAACCAAGCCCTATTAAGAAAGATTGAACAAACTGGGCATGTTTAGCCTAGCGAAAAGAAGACTTAAGGGGGATTATTATAACACTTTTCAGATATTTGAAGGGCTGTTCTTGATCATCCCAGAGTGCAGGACACACAACAATGGGCTCAAGAGAACCCAGCTTTCAGCTGAATACCAGGAAGAATTTCCTATTAGAGCAGTATGCCAGTGGAACCAATTACCTCAAGAGTACTCCAACACTGGGGGCACTCAAGAGAAATTTGAACAACCACCAGGCATCTATCCTTTGATTTGTATTCCTGCATGGAATATGGGGATAGACTCAATCTGGTGAACCCCTTCCAACATCTATGATTCTGTGATTCTTAGAATCTCAGACACAAATCACAGTTTCTGGATATAGGATCACAACACCAACTTATTTATTATCATCACAATCTGGGAGTCTCTTTCTCCTCCATGGGATTTCCTTGTGAATGCAGTAGATATTACTGGAAAATGCATAGACATTACTGGAAAAAACAGTAATACAGAGAAGGGTTGGAAGCAGTTGGCAGAGGACAACCAACTATGAGATAAACCCACTTGCAAAGGAACCACAGTCTTTGCTTTTCAAGACCTGAGGAAGGTTGCTAATTATAGAACTTTTAGCAATTCACTAACTCATACAATTGCTATAAATTGGAAAATGTTGGGAAAAGTGGGTCTGTTAAAGTTTGCATTTCACATTTTTGCTCCCTCTGTCTTTCTTCCAGTAACTAAAGTGGATAGTGATACAGGCTTTCTTCCAGTAACTAAAGTGGATAGTGATACAGGCTTATCCATACAGGCTGTTTGCTCCCTTGAAAAAAGGTGGATTCACATTCATTCAATAGATCTGTATTATGTTATGGGACATTCAAACCAATTCACATTTATTCTACTCATGATAATTTTCCTTCATTTGAGGACTGTTTCCTCCCTCAATCCAGGGGTGTATCCAGGGGGTGGGTGGAAGAAGGGTACATCTGTCCTGGGTGCAGCAATCTTGGGGTGCCTGGAGGTGGAACAGGAGGAGGAAGCCATGCACCCTCCCACGGCCCAGCAGTCCTCCTTTCCCCTAAGGCTTGGTGACGGCACCCCCTCTACCCCCTCTGCCGCTGTGTACCAGGTGAGCAGCGAAGCAGACAAGCAGGTGGGAATGAGGTGACTGCAGCGCCGTCCTCCTCCTCCTCCCCGCCTTGGTGGGAGATGTCTAAGGTGCGCACACATGCACATGCACCCACCCACGCCCGCAGGGTTAGGCCCCCGTTGCTGGATGGGTGCAATGTGGGAGGGGCAGCAGGAAGGCCACAAAAATGTACTTTGTACCCAAGTGCTCCATATCCTGGCTACTCCTCTTCCTCAACCCTGAGCCTTTTCACACGACCCCTAAGATCTGCTGGCCACTTAAATTCGGATCAGAGATCTTGGGGGTTTGTCGCTGTTCCTGTGTTCCCACCCCCTCCGCACTCCTGGCTGCTGTCTGCATGAGGGGAGGGAGAAAAAAAGAAAGAAAAGAATGCTGGCTCACCTCCGTTCTGCTGTCTTGCTCTGCTCCCAGCAGCATTCTAGTCTTAAAGGGGCGGGGGGGCAAAAAAACCCAACAAACAGAAGCGAGAAGAGCCCGGCACTCACTATGTTGCATCTGCATCAGGAATTTTTCACCCCGGAGAGTAGGTACTTGAAAAGTGCGCTGGGACGCGCTTAGGTGGGTGTGGTCACACTTAATTTTTTGTAAACTCTGGAGATGGTGGGGAAACAATTTTAAGCTCCGGATCTGGGAGCCTTTGCCGTGGATTTTAGGGGTTGTGTGAAAATGCCCCCTGTTCATTCAAGATGTGTCAACCTCATCTGACTAGTACACAAGTGTGGGGAGAACCTTTACCTTTACCTATGTAAGCAGGTATTTTAAACAAATAAACAAATAAACAAATAAATAAACAAATCCTGCTTAAGTAGTAAAAATGTTATTTGGATTACATTATTATTTCTATCTGTGCTTTTGAAGCAGAGCATGTGTTGTTGTTGTTTGTTGAGCACCCAGAATATTTTTGCCCAAATGTTCCCAATTAGTTGCATTCTTCCACTTTGGGTTTCTCTGTGTTTAGCCAATGCTGTCTTGAAAAAGGAAGCACTTAGATAGAACACCTTTATCCTGTCAACAGGACTGGTTGGAAAACCTACTCAATGGGGCTGAGCTCTCTGAAATTAGTGCGATGCTGCCACCAAATGGCAAGGGATGGATTGGACAGGAAGCAGCTAGAAAGGAGTTGCCTAGAACTGTGGCTCTCTTTGTTGGCTAAATGGTGAAGATGATCAAAGTTCCTGCACTGAAGAGAAGGTAGTCATAACCTGCCTTATTCCAACACAGTGCAGGCCACATCTAAAGGAAAGATTGCTCTTCCACCAGAGGTGGCAGGATTTGGCTTTGTCAGTCTCCAATTCCAGCCATTTTTCAAGATGTCTTTTCATATCCGTCTGTAAAAATGCAGAGGGATAAATAACTTGTGCCTTGTTGCGTGAAGGAATAAAAGTTACAGTCTTACGTTGGCTGCTTGTGCTGAGATCAATCACTCTGTTCCTCTCTGCTTTTCTCTGTGTTTGACTAACTTCAGAAAGGGAAAAGGAAATTGTTTTGTTCAGTAGAATTTTGCACAAATTGTGAGGGCCACAGTGTTTGCACAAGGGGCTTCCTATTGGATGATTTTGTCTCACATTGATTGAATGAGCCTATTCTAAGTGCGGCTAGCTACAGGATTCAGATTCAGGCTGTAATCGTGTACATATCAATTGTTTTCTAGAATGAATTCAGAAGCGTGGATTGTATCCAGAAATTAAGACACGGCATGGATCAAGGCCAAGGAAGGCAAGAGAAAGGTGAGCAATGCATTTGTTACACACCAGATAAGTTCTACTGCACTTTCATCAGGAGACGCCCCAACACTTAACCAAATCCCATCATTCCAGCTTCAGAGTTACACAGGTATGAATAAGTATACGAAATAAATAACACATGATGTGATTACAGTGGAAATTGCAAGACCCAATTGTGCGAGCAGTTGCACAATTCCCGTTATGATGGCTGCACAGTGTGCCAGTGGAAGTACTTTGTGAGTAACGCTTCTGCCTTGGCAATAGCTATTGTGGGTATAATATCAAGTTATGGCCATGTAGTTGTGGTAGAGGACTTCAGCCACAGATTTCAAAGGGAACAAATTTCAAGTGAAGTTGTGATCCTATATAGACTTACATGGGAATAAGAGCCATAGAACTTGAATGAGATTTATTTTTGAGTAGACATGTCCAGGGTTTCACTGTATCAATCCAATAACAAGAATACTTGCAAGCTGGACCAGTTTTTTTAAAAATCATATTTCCTCAAAGGCTTACAAACGCTTGGCTCCGCAGCGCGGCTGCGCTAAGCGGAGCGCCTTTGCCCCCCCCGGCCGGATGCCTCGCGAGACTCACCGAGATCTCGCCAGAGCCCGGGGAATCCGAGCCCTTATAAGGGCTAGCCACGTGGTCCCTGGCCTCTTTCTTTAGTCGGCTTTCCCCGCCCACCCGCCACATTTAGGCAGCAGTATGAGTTCATCTGGTCGCTTCGGGGCCGGATAGGAATTTTTGACCCGGATGCAGGATTGGCTGAGAGCACCCGGGGATTTTTCGCCTATCCCATACTGCTGCGGCGTGGAGGGCATTCTGGGTAGGTTTTTAGTTGGCCACTGGGGGCGGTAGTGCGGGGTAAAAAGGCAGAAGGGAGTCAGGCCTCAACTTCCCTGTAGGGACATCTGCTCTCACGCCGTTGCGGGTCTGAGATCACAACGGCGGGGGGGGATGGATGTACCTGGAGGGCCCACCAGGCTGGCAGGCACAAATAGCGCGCCTGGAGAGCCCGGCTGGGGAAATGGGACCTTGCTGGCTGGGGCCGTCCTGTCCAGGGACAGAACGGCCTCGGGGCTATAGACTCGCCCAGAGATGCTGCCATTGATGGGGGTCTTGGTGACCCAAAGAAACAACTTGCAACCCGCACTACAGCAGGCCCCTTTGCTTTGTTTGGAGTTGTGTTGGTTCAAATGGTTAATAAAGTGGCCCAGAGTTATACCCAAGAACCTGTCTCGCGTGGTTATTCCAGCGTGGGGGGGCAATGCCATTTTAGACACATTGTGGTTGTATACAAAAAAAAAAATGAAGGAAATGCCATTGTCTGAAATGTTTCATTTCAAAGTTCCGTGTTCCTTTTTCCAACATAGCATCCTTGCAATGCTTCTCTGGTTTGCTCCTCAAAGGGGTAATTTAACGAAGTCATCTAAGCAAAATGCTTTCAGCCATGGCTTTTCTGAAACAGTTTAAATGTTCTTGGTTTTTTTCCAACTTAAATGTACTTGGGTTTGTAGCAAAGTGATGCTATTGTTTAAAGTGGCCCATGGGAAGTATGGGAAAGGTGGCTGCACACTATATGCAGTTCTGAGATATGATTTGCACTATTCTATGAATTTATTTTTAAAGTTCAGAAAAGACAAATTTCCTACATGTAACTATAATATGGGCTGCACGTCACATCCTTTTAAACAAAAACCATTCATATTTATTTCACAGGCATGCCTCAGTTTTGAAACCAGCCAGTTTTCTGCCTGTGTAATTTATATTAGGGATGAGAGTGAATTTTCTTTAGTTCGTTTTAGTAAATGTGTGGATTTATTCATATTTGAGATATGAAGAATATGAAATGAATTTTAAAAAATACACAAAGCTGTGACTGCCTAACTTCTAAATCTCTGTGTAAAATCTCTGCCCATTCAATCATGTAGTGATGACAGGGTCCTGAACATGGACTTAAGCATTTATTGTATATTGCAGGCAGGTATAACATGAGCCTCACTATGCTGGGAATAGTTATACCTGTGGAATCTGGGGTTTTTGCAGATAGGGCAGATTCATTTTATTTTATCTTAGTGCAATTTCTTATAATTAAGAAAAAGAATTTTCCAAATTCACCCATGTCTTCATGTTTGGGATATAAAAAGTTTGGAATGCTTGTAATTGGAGCTGAAACCATATTTTTGTATTGGAGAGACATAACTGAAGCAGCGTTACTCCACTGCAGTGATTTGACTTATGTTTAGGTGCACTCCACAATTCCAGAAGGTATTTCTGGACTATTTCTACCTCAGGGGTGGGAAAGTTATGATCTTCATGCTGGGTGCCATCTTTCTTGAGTCCTTATTGGTAACTAGAGATGGTCAGGAACCACTAAACCAGAGATCCATGCTGCTTTGTTCTTTGGATGGCAGGTTCCCATTTCGAGGCAGTGCCTAGATAAGATGGGGCAGGAAAGCTGGACCTCTGAGTGGGTGCCTAGCAAAGGATATGGGGCTATGTCTCTGAACACCTGCTTGTCTGAAGGATGATCCAACACAAACCATCAGACTAGCAGTTTGTGCCCATCTCTATCAATGACTGTGCCAGTGATGTAAAAAACCAGCAATAGTCCAACAATCATCTAAGGAAACAGAAGGTCTCCATGCTTAATATTCATGGAAATAAGTTATATTGCCTCTATCTTTATAAAAAGGTGGAAAGGAGGATCATGCAGTAATAATTAGAAGTCTAATTCTTCCAGACCAATCTTAATTTATCACTTAATTGGGTAACATGGTAAGCATGCAGTAGACATACTGTAATACATATACAGTATTGACTTGAACAAATCTTTTGACAAAGTAGCCATGATATTCTAATTAGCAAGTGGACTGGCTAGAACAACTGTCAGGAGGACACAGAGCTGGACAAGCAATTGTACTCAGGGACTGATTATTAATGGCTCCTTCTCATACCATGATGATGTAAGAAGTGGGTTACAACAAGACTCAGCCTTGGACCCACTGCTCTTAAACATATTTATTAATGTCTTAGATAAGGGGGTACAGAGAAAGTTTATCGAATACACAGAGATGATAGAAAATTGGGTGGAACAACCAATATCCTGGATTCAAAAATTCAGGTTCTTGATAGGCTTCAGCATTGGGCTGAAAACAGCAGAATGAAATTTAACAGGGATAAGTGCAAAGTTCTACACCAAGGAAAAAAGAAACCCAATGCACAATTACAACGTGCAGGATACCTGGCTCAGAGCACAGGACATGTAATAATGGGCTCAAGTTACAGGAAGTCAGATTTTGATAGAGTATCAGGAAAAACTTTCCAACTGTTAGAACAAATATGGCAATGGAACCTATTACCTCTGGAGGTAGTAAGCATTCCAATGCTGGAGGCATTCATCTGCCTGATATAGTTTGATTTGGACAGGGAATTAGATTTGATGGCTTTATAGGCCCCTTCCAACTCTGTTATTCTGTGATTCTGGAATTCTGTTTGGAAATGAAATCCAGCTCTGCCTGTCATCAAATCTATCAAACAAAACTGTACTGGACTGGATGAAGGCCAACAAACTGAGAAATCAGCCCAGATAGCATGAAAGTATTGCTAATGTGTGGCTTCTTTGCCTGGATAAGCGATTATCAAACTGTTCTGCGGGAGGTTGTGCTTTCCCTAATAGATCATATTCCTAGTTTGTAGGTGTTTTTGGAGACATCATTGTCAGTAAAGTCACTGGTGGCCTGTAGAACATATCACCAGATATCTGGGATACATAGGAGAAGGAGAGGAAGGTGCATCCCTCTGCCCTCATCAGGCATATAAAGGACCACACACACACATGCACGCGCACACGCACACACACACAGACAGACAGACAGAGACAGACAGACAAACAGATAGACACTTCCTGTTTACTTCAGCGCCACAACATTTTTTGTATTTTCCAGATGAGATTCCAGCCACTTTTGTTGCTGTAATTGTTGCTGTAAATATTTTATTCAGGCCTAAAATAGGACAGGAGGTAGCCTTTAAATGGCAAAATATGAGAATATTTTGGGGGGTTCTAGAAGTATTTTCCTTTTTGCTCTCAAACATTTTCACCCATGGTGTGTTTGTCAGGTGCATCAGCCCTCCAATGGTGAGAGGGAGGTATAAAATCATTTGAATGGTCAGAAGGTTGTCACTCCTGCCCTAAGGTCATCTTCAGAAGCCAAAGATGGCCAAGGGAAGGATGAAGAATCCCTTTATACTCAGAATACGTTCACCATGGCCCTGTGCAACTTCATAGGAGGCTTCTTGAGAGAATGGAGATGGATAAATGCTACGAAGAGGGCCTTCCTATGGTGGAGCCCGGGTTACCAAGTATCTTCCCCATAAGAGCTCACATGACAGCTGTATCACAGTTATTGGGGCAGTAGGCAGTTTTAGTCTCCTCATCCTCACCCTGAACTTGCAGGTCATTCCATTTTAAAAATGAGTTTGATGCTTATAGAAATCCACAAACGAGTCCAGTTTGGCTGTAGCTGTTATTTGCATCATCCATCACAGAGAAATCAGAATATTACAAGCGGGTAGACTGCTTCACTTCAACCTCCAAGACACTTCGTTCTGCTTCCTTCTTCCTTCTCATGTTTTCTTTTGTTTTTCTGCCTCCGGTTAGTAAGCACATAATGGTCAGCAATCTAGTTTGATTTTCACTGGCCTGTTATTCACTTCCAACTCTCCTCTTTTAAAAAAAACTTTGACTCACCCTGAAGTTTCCCCAAATTTATTACTATGTCCCTCTTATGCTGCTTTGATTACAGAGGAACTGACATTCAGATAATGAGTTTTTCTGTCAACGTATACATAGAAAGTGGGAGAGAGAGAGAGAATATGACAACAGGGTTCGAGTCTCAGACACAACTGAGTAGATCTAGGTGCAAATTCCATCTTGAGCACAACTCACTAGGTGATCTCGATAAAGGTGGGGTGGACACAGTTATGTATCCCCTTGATAACACTGGAAAGGCAGGTAAAACATGTGTGTTGTGTCGTTACAGACTCTTTGTGACCCCATGTCCATGGAGTTTTCTTGGCAGGAATACTGGAGTGGTTTGCCAGTTCCTACTCCAGGCACCTACAGCACCTGGTATTCGCTGGTGGTCATCCATCCAAGTACTAACCAGGGCCGACCCTGCTTAGCTTCCGAAATCAGGCAAGATCGGATGTGCTTAAGCCATCTAGGCAGCTCACAGGTAAAGCATACAGAAAATGAATATATTGTAAATGGAACTGCCTTGTCAGCCTTTAACTCCCTCTAACCCTAGCCGTCATTTCTAATGGGAGTTAGACTCTGCTTTGGTGTATCTGATTGGAAACATTAAATGGTGGGGTCTTCAGACTGTTTTGCTTGTTGAACTTGTTAATGTTCTAAGGCTACGTGTGGCTGCCTTGACTCAGAATAAATATTCGTAGCATACCCTGCTGTGGTGTGCATCATCCTGATTAATTTATAAGTCAAGGAGGCAAGTTTTTTAATTGATAGTGATTAGTGAACTTTCCAAATCTGTAAAACTTCATTGTGCTTAAGCTTCCAATAAATGCCAGTATCTATTTTTACACCGTTGTTGCCAGTGAACAGAAAAGCAAATATATCAGCAACTGCTGATGCTGCAAACACACCCAAAAGTCTATTATTTCACTTACATTATAGTAGGAATACCTTTCAGTAGCAGGAATTTGGGGGAGGCATACTTTAAAAACAAAAAGAGACCAAGCAAGTGAGACAGTGATGGAGAATAAAAGAAATATGAGAAACCAATTATTCACTCTTTACCCTACTGTAAATGGTAGCATCCCACTAACTCAAGCCAAGACACACAGTAGCCGAAGCCTGTTATTCTGGCACTTGTCCCATCCTAATGCTACTTAAATTATCAGATCAGCATAGTATATTCAGGGTGATACAACAACCAAGAACAACTAGGTTTCATAATATATCAGTCAAAATCCTGCTGTAGATTCCCACTGGCAAAATGTGACTGGAGTAATATTTCAGCAGTGAACTGATACAGTCAGCTTTTCCCTATTGTATATGGAGTCATGTGACTGTTATGTAATAGGGAATTCCCACAGCAAGTTCATAATTTGCATCAATTCATCAATGAAAATCACACCAATGGCATTACACTGGTAGGTGTAACTAATCAGATTTTGGCTATTTTACCATGCACATGGCTATGATATGGCACCTTATACAGTTCATGACTACATCCTTGTCAGGCTTTTTTCAAGGGCTCTTGCTTCCTCTTTTGAATTTGCAATATAGCTTTGTATACTTGGAGTATCTTTCACAGGTACACAGAGAATTTGCCTTGTTTGTGGCTAGTCCTGATGGATTAGCCCCTTACAAGAGTGCAATATCTATAATCCTGAAACAGCAGCACTTCAGGGCTTGTGATAAAATGTGGCAAAGGATTCAGAATGGATAAAGGAAAAATAATGTTTCCACCACTAGCACCCTAATTTCTACCCATTTGAAACAGCCAACTCCCATGCAGTCATCCAATGGATTTTGCTGCCTTATGCGAAGGACAAGAGAGTGCCTATACCAGTGTTGGCGAACCTATGACACAGGTGCCAAGGATGGCACTCGGAGCCCTTTCTCTGGGCACCCGACATTGCCCCTTCACAGCCACCTGTATTCAGGTTAAATTGCTGTATTGGCACTTTGTGAAAAATTAGTGGGTTCTAAATCACAGTTTAGGCAGTTGGTCTCTAAAAGCTTCTCCATCACTGGCCTGTACTATTTCTCACACAGAGGCAAAGTAGAGTTGCAGCTGAATCTCACACATCTTGGCCCTTCTGGAACAGAAAACGCCGAGGTGGCTCAGGAGGAACACTTGAGGGCACTACTGATGGCCTCAGATTATGTCAGCATTCTCTCTAATGGGAGACCTACCCCCGGTCTCGGCACTAAAACAGTGGTTCACAACCTTGGGTCCCCAGGTGTTCTCTGACTAAAACAGAAGTGTTCATCACAGGCTGTGTTGGCTGAGATTCCTGGGAGTTCCAATTCAAGGACATCAGAGGACCCAAGTTTGGAAACCACTACCCTGAAGTAACCATAAGAACATAAGAACATAAGAAGAGCCATGCTGGATCAGGCCAAAGACCCATCTAGTCCAGCTTCCTGTATCTCACAGTGGCCCCACCAGATGTGTCTGGGAGCGCACGAGACTAGATATCTGTCTCCTGATACCACTCTCTTGCATCTGGCCCCTGAAGTACCCTGGTTTTAACCTGGAGATTACACATCTCCATTGTGGTTTGTAACCTGTGATGGACTTTTCCTCCAGGAATCTGTCCAATCCCCTTTTACAGGCATCCAGGCCGGATGCCATCACCACATCCTGTGGAAGGGAGTTCCACAGATTAACAACACGCTGAGTGAAAAAATATTTTCTTTTGTCTGTTCTTACTCTCCCAGCTCTCACTTTGAGTGGATGTCCCCTAGTTCTGGTATTTTGTGAGAGGGAAAATAGTGTCCCCGTATCCACTTTACTCATGCCCTGCATTATTTTGTATGCCACAATCATATTCCCCCTATGCTCCTGTTGCATGCATGTGCATACGTGTGGACATCTGCATGCCCGTGTATGTAGACTCTCCCCCTTTTCTTCAAATATTTTATAAGTTGCTAGAAGACATTTTTCCTTCCTTTTTTTTCCTTTCATGCACTCATAAGTCTATTCTCATCCCCCTTCACTCACACATGCACACAAAGACCTCCTATTCCTTCCTTCCTTCCTTCCTTCCTTTTTCTTCCATAGATGTTCATGCCCCCACCATTGGGTGACTTTAGGGAGGTGCTGAAAATGCTTGGTCCTTACTGGACATTTTTAGTATTCTTTAAAATTAAGAGGCATTGGAACATATTTGAACATTGGTCAATGCTATTTTAATAAGATTGCATGAAGCTCTTTCTTATTATGAAAGCTATATTATAACTTTAATATGAATGGCTATGAAGAAAGGTGGTATTTAAACTGGAAAAAATGAATTGAAAAGCTGTCAGAGATTTATTTGCATATACCCACACCAGGTAACTTACCATAAAAACTGCACATTATTAAAACAAAGCACATACTATAAAAATGCAACAGGAAATAAAACTAGCTGATCAAAGCCTTTAAAAAAAAACAATCCTATATTGTAAATAATGGCTACAATTTTTTAAAAAAAATAATCTGCAGTGGTTCCTAAAAATTAAATCAGAGAGCGAAAGAGTGAGAGAAAGAGAGAAAGAGAGATTTCGCATTTTATCAGACTTCCCTGTTGGTCATTGTTTCCTTCAGGTCCTGTTTTTTAAAAAATCACACCTTTGGAACAGCAAGCTCCATTCTCTTTAATGAAACCTAAGTCCCAGCAACATTCTAGGAAAAAAGATATCCACCCTCAAAAACTCTCATTAACTTCAGGGAGAATGCTGCCTGAATAACGATTGCTCTGAACAATTGCTGACAGAAGCGATCTTTGCCCACAATATACAGCAAATTCTGGTCTGTTATGTTTTCTTAAATGGCCATAAGTAAGAATGATCTTTCAATAGCAGAGACACAGGTGTCTGACCAAACTCGCAAAGAGGCTGACATCCTGATGTATATTTTATGTTCAGCACTCTGTATTGAATAGAACTAATTTACCCAGCACTGGTGTGTGCTACGATAATAAATTGTTGTTGAAGCGCACAATATGGTGCAGAATGAAACACCAGGAAGACTATGTGAGTTGTTCCAATTATCTCACTGAGTGCCAGAGCAGCCCAAACATTGCAGAGCTTCTGGCCTGACTATGATAGTGTACTTAGTTCAGCAGCATATAGATTGTGACGAAAAATAAGTCTTCAAGGTCAGCATTCTCAAAACAGTCATGACTAGAGATGGGCACGACTTAGCGGTATTCCCGTTTCCGTTTCCGTTACTCGTTTCCGTTACGGAACGGAAACGGTAACGGGAATTACTCCGCCAGACTTCGAGCTCGAACCGACGAACGAACAATTTGGTCTGATTTGTCGTGGTCGTTACTTGCATCGCGGCGATCGCGCGATGCCAAGCGGCACAGAAAAAAAGTTTTAAAAGTTTTTAAAAAACCCGATTCCCGGCCCTAAAAGCAGGCGAAAACTGTCTGAGGGCACCTACCACCAGGCCAGAAGGGGTTTTTTGGGGTGGGGGGTTCCCCGCCCCCCTTTCCTTGGGCTAGTGCTACTGCTGCGCTGCGCTGGTACCAGGCGGGGGGGCATTGCCAATGCCATTCGGTGTGCGGGCGGGGGGATCCAAAATGGCGACCGCAAATTTTTCTTTGAAACCGTGGCCCAAATACCCAACAAAGCACCACAGAAACATGAGAAAAATAGCTATTTTAAACACTTGAATTTTTACTGTAGCAGCAGTGGGTTTGTCTTGCCAAAATACGTCTCCGTTGATTTTATTTTATTTTATTTTCATTTTTTTTTTACACGTGCGCAACGGTGGGCTGGCCATGGGACGGGACCATGCAAATTTTCGGAGCCATTCCACCAATCGCATGGCCAGGTTTTGACTGACACTTCTGGATGTGCCAGAGGGCATAAAAAGGCGAAGCAGTTCCAGTCCGTCGCAGTCTGGGCTTGGATCTTGGAGGGTGGTTTAGTCAGGGCTGGATTGCTGCGCTCGAGTCTACTAGTTTCGATTTCGCGGTCGCGCTAGGCAGGGACTCAGGGAGTGAGGGAGGGAATTGAATTTAATTCTCGTCGTCGCAAACATACGATTCGAATTTCTTTTATTCCTGGCTGTGGGGAATAGCAACTCAGCGTTTATTCTTTTTTGTTTTCGGAAGAGTTCCGTTTTTTATTTGCTTTGCTGTTTGCTTCAAGGGGGAGGGAAGATTTGAGCGGGAGGGGAGGGGAGTGCGGATTGGAAATATATTATTTTTATTTTACACTACCATACCATTTCTTTTCTATCCCAAACCCAATTTCTTCCCACCGAGTTCATTTACTTGGCAAAGGTCCTTTTACCCTGCGTACCTACATCTTTTTTGCTGCTGTTGCGATTGGGGTTTTGGAAGGGAATCCAGCAACCCTATCCTACCCTAGCAGCTTATAGTTTTATTTATACCTTACCAATACCATTCATTTTCTATTCTACCTACAGTTCAGCAAGTGGCAGTACTAGTGCTTAGAAGGGGTGGTTGGAGGCTGTGGATTAAATTATTTTAGGCAGAGTCTCCCTTGCCAAGCCAACCAGTGCACTCAAAGATCTCTCACATCACAAGCACATTTGTGTTGACTTGGCATTGGCATTTGGCAACAAGGCTAGGGCACCTTCTATAGAACATTTTACAATTTCATTTTACTTATTTATAGATATATATTCTTTCTCTTGTCCAACACCTCATTCATTTTTTTGGATTAAGGCACTGAAACAAACATTTGTTGAAGGGCAGGCACCCAGCCACTTTATAGACCTTTTCCTTCAATTACATCTTTGAAGAAGTTACCTGTGCAATAATACACTTGCCTTTTGAAACTTGTTTGCCAGGATTGGCAAACCCATTCCTTCTACTAGCTTGGTTTTTGTGCTGTTTGTGAGTCAACCTCACTCATTTACTTTTGCCACCAGGCTACATAAACAATTACATTTTTGAAGAAGTTACATTTCTCTTCGTTACACTTGCCCTGTGCTATGCATTGAGAAACTTGTTTGCCAGGATTGGCAAACACCTTGCTCCTATTTCCTTGTTGGTTGTGTTGTTGTTTGTGGTGGTGTTGTTGTGAGTCCATCTCACCCATTTCCTTGCAAGCAGAGCCTACATAAATACAATCCTACTATTATTTACACAACTGTGAAGAAGCTACAGTTCTCCTCCTAAGTACAGACTTGACTTGTGCAGCAGGGCATCGAGACTGAGACTAGGGTGCCAGCCAGGGCTGGCTAAACCCTTACTCCTATTCCCTTTTTGGGGTGGTGGGTGGTGGTGTAGTGACTCCATCTCACCCATTTCCTTGCAAGCTGAGCCTACATAAATACAATCCTATTATAATTTACAGCTGTGAACAAGCTACAGTTCTCCTAAGTACAGACTTGTCTCGTGCAGCAGGGCATCGAGACTGAGACTAGGGTGCCAGCCAGGATTGGCTAAACCCTTACTCCTATTCCCTTTTTGGGGTGGTGGGTGGTGGTGTTGTGACTCCATCTCACCCATTTCCTTGCAAGCAGAGCCTACATAAATACAATC
>JAHTLZ010000204.1:63370349-63387308 GCA_023846285.1 Phrynocephalus versicolor | reverse complement strand
TGCTCAGGTGGAAAGAGCTCCTCCACAAAATGAGAACATCTTTCATTCATGTTCATTAGCTCTCACATGGAAAGAGTGAGGGTGGGAGTACAATATTTGACCCTCACTTCCTTCTATGCACCCCCAAATCCAGTACTTAGAAGCAGTAGTGAAACTGGGGGGGGGGGGCGAAGGGAGCCATTTGCCCCTGAGCACAGCAAGCTAGGGGTGCCAAATTGATGATTTATGGCATGAGCTCCTTACTGGAGTAGGCAGCCTTCTTTGGAAAATGGGGGGAGGGGAGGAAAAAGACAGGTGTCTGCGACTGCTGCCCTTGCGGTTTGGATAGAGGGATGGGCAAGTGAGCAGCATCTGGGGCCACCAAATATGGAGCCAATTCATGTCTCCCACTCTCTCACATGAGAAGGGAAAAAAGAAACTGCTCTGTGAGCTAATTCCCTGTAGAGAATGAAAGGCTGGGTGTCCTCTTTCCCTCCCCACTTCCTTCACTCACCCTACTAGGGGCTACCATGCACACAGGCAGAAGCGCGCAACACCTTCCATTCCCTTCACTCGTTTGCTCCCCCCTCCTTCCCTTTCATGCATCCCCCAAGGCAAAATTCCTCGGGTACTTCCTCTTTCCTTCCTGTCTAAAGGGCGAAGCGGCCCTCGACCACTTTTTGCCAGGGCTCAGCTCAGTTTGGGTGTTCTCTCCCTCGGTGTCCATCCCTAGCGGGCAACCAAGGGTGGCTGGACGGAGGGGTGCGGGTGTGGGGTGGGCAAGAAATGAGGGCAAGAAAGAGCTGTAGTGGTGGCCGTGGGGGGCAGCTGGTGGGGATTAGGGGCAAAAGCAGCAGGAGGGAAGGAAGAAAAAGGACTCATGGGTGCCAGGAGTAGTGGTAGAGGTAGGCACTGTTCCCATGGCCGGTCTTGGGCTCCTGAGCCTAAGGGTGTGGAGAGAACCTGTCCAAGCCATGCCTTTGCACCCAGTCCTCAGCTGTGCAGAGAGGAGGAGAAGAAACTATTCCAGGATATGGCTACCCATCTGACTGCAGCTCCCTTTGTACAGAATTCAGCTTTCCTAACCCCCACTCCACCCCACTTCACGCCCCCCTCTTCTCCTAACTTCCAGGAGTTGTGAGCAGACCTGCTCTGAGGTAACACAAAGGTGGACCCCCTTCCACCCAAACCAGACAAGATTGATTCCCCTCTTAGAGTTCAAATATGGTGCCTCGTAAGGAGGGCTAGACGTACCGTTATATGGGTTAATGGATAGTGGGGGGGCAGGAGTGGGGTGCAAAAACTGACTTTGCCCCTGGGCACTGCAAAATCTAGCTACGCCTCTGCTTAGAATTGTGTGAATGCCTTCTGACCCAAATTTGTGAGCAAAGATTTGCTGTACAAATCTAGATCAACTCACTCCAAGCAGTTTTGGAGTTGGTCTGAGTAGATACATTTTTGAGCTTCTGCAAATATTTGAATATACTGTATTTTATTATTCCAGCCTGAGGGATGCTGAAAATGGGGAAGATAAAGGGCTAGGACCTGGTGATATATTTCATTTGATCCATAGAGTGAAACACCCAAGACTGTGAGGAGAAATTTTTATACTTCTTAAATATTAATATAGTGACTATGACACAGTATACAACTGTGTACACTGGAATAATAAATAAATGCAGGGTTCCTGGAGAAGCCAGCCAGGAGTGCCTTTTCACAACTAAAATGTGTGTGCCAGCTGCAATGGCCATTCCTGGAGAGATCTGATATGGCCATGGTGACATATTTATTTATACGATTTATTTATTTATACAACTTATATGCCACCAACTACCCAAAGGTATGCTTTACTTACATCCTGGCAAGATTACTGTAACATGCTCTATGTGGGCCTGCCTATGGAAAGTGTCAGGAAACATCAGTGGGTTCCATGCACAGCATCCATATTGCCAACTCAGGCTGGTTACAGGGAAAACAGAACTCTCCTGTTGCAGCAGCTGCACTGGCCGCCAATCCATCTCCTGGCCATACCTGTCAAGTTTCCCCCTGTGCTGGCTGGGATGGGATGGGAGGAGAGAGGTATAAATGTGTACATGTGCTAACATTCATACATGCCACTCACTTTGCCCCTCCTACCCCGCTCTGCCGCAGCCACAAATGTGGAGACGAAGTTGCCTCTGAACTGCCACCTGAAATCCCCCCTCCGGAGCAGGTGAGCAGGAAGGGTGTGCAAAGCTGGACCAAACTCCCAACCAGATTGTCACCACAGCCCCCCTTCCCTCATTTTTGAAGGTGATAAAAAATGAGGGTGGGAGGACTTCCCACTGACTTGGGATTCCTTTCAGGGAAAGCTGGTGTCAACAGAAAGCTTGTAAGTGGATCCAAGACCCAAAGTGCCCCAGCAGAGCACCACCATGGAGAGCCCTGGCACCCCCTCAGACGACCCATTGGCAATGCCACCACTCCCCATGCCCCCACAAAACCCAGGTACCAAGTCTCCCCGGCTCGTACCACGTGGCACGTCAACTGGAGATGGCTTGCACGCACACACACATAAATGCCCACCCCCATGCACACCTACACACATGCACACCCACACTGACAAATGCATGCATGCAAGCCCATGCACACACACACACACACACATACACACACACACACACACACACTCAAACACCTGCCTAGGACATTTCCAGGAAAACTATAAATAAGGGAAGACAGTGGGAAAGGAGTGCTTGATCCGTGAATGTCCAGCCAACATGGGACACTTGACAGGTGTGCTCCTGGCAGAATTCAAGGTGCTGGTTCTAATCTTATAGTTTAGGCTCAAGGTATGTCAAGGATTGGCATTTCCCTTTATGGCTTAGCTTAGGTATTAAGTTAATCAGAATCTTTCTCAGTCTGGGCATCTTCACAGATGCATTTGGTGGGGACCACAGGAGAGGTTGCTGCTCCCAGTGTTTGGAACTTCTTCCCACAGGAGGTTAAGCTAGCCCCATCTTCTTCTACAAGTAAGCAATGGCATTTTACATCAGGCAAGTTTTTCCTGAGTGGAGATTTTAGATGGATTGTTGTACCTTACTGCTTTGAATGTGTTTTGTGTAACTTGTGTGTTACTGCCTGTGTTGTCTTCAACAAGCTGGACAGTCCCAAGGTGCCCTCAGAAGAAAGGAATGGTAAACCACTTCTGAGTATTCTCTATGTAGAAAAACCTGCAAAAGGTTGCCATAAGTCTGCATCACTTAGTGGTACAGAATTATATTTTTTATTATTATACATAAATTAGCATATAGGCATGTGAGAAAATTTTGAGCTCACAATAATCTTCTCAAACATGTCTATTTTGACATCTATATTTTTGTTGGATACTTTTTCTATACTTTATGTATCAACAAGGGGAGCAGTTGTAATTCTCACCTACAATAATTCTGTCTTGCTAGATTATGAACTGCAGCTAAAGGGATTAAAAGCCTATTTCTGCCCACATATCTTTCATTGATTCAAGCATTGTTCTTGGCTAAAAATGTGGTTAAATAAGCAAAGCTTATATACTGCCCCACAGCTCTTTAAGCACTCTCTAGGCAGTTTATAGGTAATTATGCAGGCAGCACATTGCCCCCTGCCTCAGCAACCTGGGTGCTCATTTTACCAACCTCAGAAAAATGGAAGGCTGAGTGAACCTTTTACCTGCTACCTGGAATCAAACCCAGGTCATGAGCACAGTTATAACTAAAGTACATCATTTTAATCACAGAGCCACAAAGCTCTTGTTGATAGCAGAGGCTCATAATGTGATAAATGCTTAAAAAACTTTGAAAAAAGGTCATGTTTATAAATGAAAACGCTCTTCAGAAACACTGTCAGCTGCTTTTGAAAGTGCTAGCATAATTGTGAAATTGCAGTGGCTTGATCTCATCCTCCTTAACAATAATTATGATCTGTTGAAAAAGTGACAGAACATCCTTGAATTAAATTTTATTAAACTATAATTTTGACCTGTTTTTTCTTCATATAACAGTTAACCCTTCCTTTTAGCTATGGCCACGTTTGGGGACTGTTTCATTATCTCACAGTTTTAAATGTACAGTGGTACCTTGAGTTACGAATGCCCCAAGTAACAAAAAATTTAAGTGACAAATAGAAATCCACTGGTATAGGAAAAATTTGAGTTACAAAAAGCCTTTTTTTAGTTACAAAAGGGAAAAGAAAAGGAACTATTCCTTTTCAAAATGGCTCCTGCTTGTTTTCAATACTAATACTGCCATCTTGTGGCCACCTGACTACAGTGCTGCAATTTGGAAGAAGAAGGAGCCATTTTGAAAAGGGAAGCTGAGAACCAGGGCTTCTGTTTATAATGACCTGCACAAAGTGTCTATTTTGAGACCATTTGGGGGACATTTGGGTCTTCTTTGGTGGATTTCTCAAAGGGTTACAAGGTAGGTTGCTCATTTTCTGTTGTTTGCTTGTCTGTTAACTGTGCTTTCTGCATTCTGTGTGTGTGGGGTGATTTCCAACTTAGAACAAAGTAATCCATTTCCAATGTATTTCTATGGAAAGCCCTGTTTTGAGTTACAAAAAATGTGAGTTAAGAAAAAGCATTCAGAAAGGTTTAATTTTGTAATTGGACATACCACTGTAATTGGCATTTAATTATTACTTTTTCAATTGTATTATTCTTCATACATAAATAATAAGTTGATGCCTACAGCTTTCCTAGATGACTTGGCTGCTCCTTCTCCTTCTCCATGCATGCTTTGTGTGAGTAGCTACCGCCACCAACTCACTCACACTCCATTTTCAAGACAAATCCACTTAATGACAACCCTCACACATACCCCCACTCTCAGTGGCCAGATCTGAAGATGTCTGATGATAATATAATTAAACAATTATACCTTGCAGTCAGGTGAGTGGTACAGAAATCTAACAAACAAACTAACAATGACATGTGTTATATTGATGGTAGTTGTTCTAAATTAAGAAAATAAGAGTACTTTAGTAATTTGCAAGCATAGTTCCTTAATTGGCATATAATTTTATGATTCACTATTGGGAGTAAAGTGCTATCTATGCTTATATATGTAATTGCCTTAAAGAATTTTCCAAAATGATTGCCATCTAGTGGCCTTTTGTTTTACATACGAAACATTCACAAATGGAAAAAAAATTAATGCAAACTGTTAAAAGGATTAGTTCAAATTAAGGAAGAAAAGGGAAGGCCAAATTCCATCCTAGATTATGATGAAAGGGAAGAAAAAACAAAAGGAGGATTTTTCAGATACAGTGGACTCTTGTATAACAAACACTTTATATAGCATAAAATCTGTACAACATAAAAAATTCTGGAGATAGGGGGAATTTGCTTGACAAAATTTCCTATGGAGCGAATCCGTACAACATAAAAATGGGATTACACTGTTTGCAATGCATTCCTATGGGAAATTTGTATAAAGGAAATTTTGCTTAACATAATTTCATTTGGAACAAATTAATTCCTTTATACAAGGTACCACTGTATCTGCATCTCTATTATAATATGTAATTGCTATAACTCTATATACTCTTTCGTTCTCTCCATAAGTGGCCATTCTTCTCGGGTGTAAACAGATAGGAACTGTAAAGTCTGATACTTGAACTGTGTTGCATTCCTTTCCCACTATTGCTAATTTAAATGGATCTAAATTTAAGAAAGGGTATGAAGGGTATGTGGGATATAACAAAATATGCCATCACTCTATTAATCCAAATGCATATTCTTGGAAGGGGCATCTAACTGGCCAAAGAGGTTTGTTGTAAAAACAGTTCATCTTCCACCAAGCAAGGATATAACTACAACAGGTAGGATAGAATTAAGTAGAAAGGATTTGGAAGGTGAACCCTAAGCAGTAGTTGTTCTGTATTTTCTAAGAGGCCATTTGTTGGCCCAGCACTAAAAGGCAAAGATCCATAGCAAATTATCTTTTTGGTCAATGATCCAAGGGTCTCGATTAAAACTAATGTCAATAAAAAGATAAAGAAGGAGTTGCAGTTTCAAAAGGAAGAAATCTGATAAAATTAAAGTGTAATAGACACTTCAAACTGTGTGATCTGACCTAATAAGTTATTAATAGGGAACCATTACTCCTCATACATTTTTTATTAGCAAGGCATTGCCTTTTTGTCAAGATTAGTGGATTATAAAATATTTGTGCTACACAATATAAATGACCCTACCTATTAATAAGTCTCTGGAAAGATATGCTTAAATTGAATTACATTAAGGGGGGAAAGTGCCACCCGAAAATTAGGCATAATTAATGGGAACACATAAATAAACCAGAGATAGAGGGGGAAAGGACATTCTCTCCATTGATCATTGGGAGGATTAATTGCCAATATGCTCTAATGACATCCCGACTATTACTGTTTTTATAAGAGTCATTTTAGAGGATGAAATGTTCATGGTGGCATGAATGTCACGCTCTGTATTTTATTGCTGAAAGAGGACTGAGTTGGACATGTGACTTGAAAGTCATCTGTGTAGATTCTGAAGTGTTGGATGCCCGCAAAGTGGAATATCATATGCAAGAAAGTTATGAACAATTCCACTGTTTGGCAGTTTTGCTAATATTCAAATACAAGCAGCTTCCTGTGTCTAGGGAAAGCAGAGCAGCCCCTCCTGAAAGACATGATAGGAGCACCACACTTTTCTCTTTTCCATGAGTTAGAGCCAGCGCTTCACTTAGTGTCACAATGCCATTGAGAGACAGGAAATTATTTTTCCCATCTCATTCGCATAATGGATAATGTGAATTGAGTTACACACTGAATGAGCACCTTAGATCTTCTCTACTTGCTAGCATATATCTAAGGTTTCCCGGGATCTCATAGATGTGCCTCCAACGTGCTATTGAGTAACAAGAGCAAAGTTTTTGCTTCTCTCTCTTTCATTCCATTAAAAAAAGCAGGGTTCAAATAACTGGATTCTCTTCACAGGTGAAATGAAATGGATTGCCATAAATGACATAATGATTTTATGCTTTCTTACTGAAGGCTGAAAAGAATAGATAGATAGATAGATAGATAGATAGATAGATAGATAGATAGATAGATAGATAGATAGATAGATAGATAGATAGATAGATAGATAGATAGATAGATAGATAGATAGATAAAATATTTGTTACATTCCATGATCTGATACAGTAACTACAGACTCATGAACTCATGACAGATACAGAATCAATCTATGGTTAATGACTATGTTACTGTTGGAGTAAAAGAAACACTGAGGCTGTAATCTTATACACTCACACCTGGGAATAAAAATCTAATCCGATTCAAGGGTGGGGGTTGCTTCTGAATAGACATGTATAGAATTGCACTGTCAGAAACATAAGCAAAGGAGCTCTCCATTCCTGTTTTGTTTGTCCACATGAAACTCGGTATTAGCTATAACCTAAATTTTCTAATGTATAAATGCAACCAGAACATGAGTTCTTTTTTCAGTCATGTTCTTCTGTCCACTTTTAAAACATCAGGATATAATTCACTATTAGTTGCCCTTAAGTCAATGGTGCAAATATTGTTTCACTTTCTGTACAAGGGTAATGCAGCATAGACTGGTTCTTGGGCTTAAAGCATAAAAGTCATTCCAAGTTAAGAACCAGGGGAAATGAAGGAAACATAACTTCAGGAAAAGGCACATCTACTGGATGCACATACAGGTGTTCACTGATAGCTTTCAAAGGATAACTCTGAAACATGCACATTATGTTCAGAAAAATGTGTTTTCTTCTTATACATTAATATGGGCCTTTTCACAACATTATTATAAGGCCATCCCAGAATTTCTTCAAGGAATTCATGATGGGGTACATGAGATCCCATTCTTCATTATATCCCCACACTTCATTGTTTGGTCGCAACAACCCTGTGGGCAGATTAGGTTACTGGTAGTCATGCTGTTACTCTCAGCTAGAGAAGATGAATTAAATGAATTTAACCTAACATTTATGTATGCCCCATTGGTCTGCTCTAGACTTGTAGTCAGGGTTCACCTGGGGATGAGGTCAATGCCACCAGAATATCTCATTCAGCAAGTTCCACAGGGGATCCAGACATCGTCTTCACTTTTCAGCTCTTCCACATTTCTTCATTGGGTCTGTCTTTGTCCATTCTAGAGGAGAAGACAATGAAGAAATGCAATAATAAGTACTAGTGGCGTGTCATCTTCTCATTTCTCAAAAATTCCCTGAATTTACAGGGGATGTTCTGGCACTTTACATCACCCCAATTTCGCAGGGTTACTAAAAGAAGAAAGGAACACTGATGGACTTCACAGGAAGTGAATTGAAAATGAATAGGACCATCACTAAAAAGTCCCAGTTTTTGTGAAGAAATGGGAAAAACAGCTGGTTGTGAAGCTAAAAGGTGTTAAAACATTATCACTCCAGAAGTACTGCACAACCACCATGCAAACAAGGCCTGTTGTTGCCTGATCACCAAACAGAAGGAAGTTATCTTGCAACTTGAAAACCTGCAGAACAAGTTAGAGAGCCATCAAGCTCTGTTAACTTCTGAAGATGGCTCAGTCAGCATCTCATAGCATCATTTCCATTTCTTCTGTTTCGGCCTCTGATACCAACCTGTTCATTCTTACTTAAAGAGTAGGAACAAGGCTACATGGCAAATGAAGAAGAAAAAATGTTCTGTTTAGATGAGTTGCATAACATTTTTATATCTCGTGGCGTTTTACTGTATTGATTGAAGTTTCTTTTATTATGACTTATTGATTAATTTGTATATATAATTTTAGTATTTCACAGTATAATTTCGACCCTTTCCAAACTGAATGTTTGCTATTGTGTTTGCTATTAATTGTATTTGAATTTGAAATGGTGTGAAGACTTCTTCAGTAAAGTTCCTGCCTACCTTCCAATATGTCGGTGGAGAAATGTAACTGCAAGTATATTGAGGATATGATAGAAGGAACGAGTCCCAGTTACAGACTCTCGGTATAAATCTACAGCAACTAGCTGCCTGCAGCCTCCAGGAGGCTGGCACCTTGTGTTTCAAACTTATAATGATTGCCATAAGAGAGTTGCTGGACACCAGAAAAATGAAGCTACTGTGTGACATATTCATTCAGTTTCCGATTCATGTTATTGAGCCGGATACAAGGCTGATATTCTGCTCCTTCTCTTGCTCTCTCTCTCTCTCTCTCTCTCTCTCTCTCTCTCTCTCTCTCTCTCTCTCAAGTAATGTTCCTTGAATGTTTATCACTTTAAAAAATTGAATATCAGGATGCTTTTGACATCCACACCTGCCTCTTCTGCTAAACAGTTTTTTTTTTAAAAAAAAATGTAAGGCCCCATTCATTGCAAATAATCCACCTGAAACAAAACACCCAACACTAATCCCCTAAAAACCTTATCTACTCTTTGACATGGTTGTAACAAACACTTCCAAAGTCCCGTGCCAACAGTGCTCATGTGTTCAGTGGATTTTAATTAGAGCTCTGAGAGGTTGGGAAAACTGGCTGCCAGACCAGGCTCACAGCTTTCACAAGGTGCACCAACCGCACCAGCTTTTTCATCTGTACGTTTCAGCTTGAGGAGATCTGAGATAGTGCAAAATACACAGTAGAGGACCATCTCACCCATCATTTCCGAATACAGGGAGAGCTCTTCTGTGAATAGCAGGCATTTTGTTTGAATCTAAAATTCCAGCAATGGGTTTAAAAGCATATTGCTGCAAGAATGGGTTGCAAGCACTCTGGATTCTGTTGCAGCTATTTTGGTTATGCCACACATCTCACATAACACATTCTATCCTCATTTGAAGAGAGTTGAAATCATGTGAAGTGAGAAGATTTCCTATACAAGGCCTTTAAATACCATTTGCTTAGGAAAGGCAAGCAAGAGGGTATGATATGCTTACGCCCTCCTTTCTGGCCTTTCCATTGGTATTATAGTGGCCATCTTGAAAACAAAATGTTGTACTAGACTGACTTTTGATCTGATGTGGTAGGAGTCTTATCATCTCCTTGCTATTTCAGAAGTCTTTTTTTTTAAGAACTGGTAGCAGAGTTTTCACCTTTAAGTTATTTTCCCCTTCAAACATAATAAATCACTTAGATGTTTGTATTCTACAAAAAATAATGGAAGTTATCCAGATCAGACATATAGATAAAAAGAAAGAAGGTACAACAGTAGAGTTTTCAAAATGTGATTTGGCCAGAGTGCTTGTGTGTTCAATAAATAGGCAAATAAGGAACACTTTCAAGACATAATTTCTCTCCCCCCCCCCCCATGGGGGGATAGGGGGATATATTCTTTGAAAAGAGCTCTTGGAAAGCTTAGAATGGAGATATTTTGAGACGCGGGTGATATACCTTTTCTTGGAGTGAGAACAGGATAGTATCTTCTCACCCTGTAACTGGTGATTTAAAAAAATCATTACTGTTGCCCAAGAATGAAACTCAATCAATATTGATGGTTTACGCTTGATCACACCTATTTATTTATTTTGACATTTTTCAGAAAGCAAAGTTCAGGCTTCTTTTTGATTTCTAGAAGCAATAGTAGGCACCTATCATGCAAATATTTACTTACCATGTAGCCATGGATAGTAAAAACTGAATCTTTTAAATATTTTATGTCTTCTTGGGATGTTTGCGAAAATTGTAAGAATGAAAAACTTTTTAGATAACCCTTATAAAAATGAAAAGGGCACTAAAGTGAAAACCACAATTCTCATATTGTTATACCAGCTATGAGGATACCTTGAGATTTTGCACCAGACTAAAATTAAAAGAAATAAATGTTCAGTAGCATGGTGGGGATTGATTAATTCCCTTCCATTTACTAGAAAATGTATGGCATTGTTCAACTTTAAAAACAAAAATTCAGTCCATCAGTGTTCCGCTGGACATTCATGTGACTATGAACTGTGCCTTATCAGACCCATTAGTGGTGCAAGCATTATGACAGCATTCAACTGGAGAAGTTTACAGCCTCTTCTACAAACTAAGAAACACAAAGGTCTGGGACTTCTGGGTAAGGTGAGGATATGGGGTGGGACTTATGCTCCTACTCCTTTCCCCTCACAACTCCTGCACCCCTATATACATTCAAGCATATCTTCTTCTTCAAGTGCCATATACTCATAGAATGTTGGTGATCAGTAGCATGATCTGTTTTTTTTTTTATCTTATGCTATTCTACATAGAGAAGCTGTGCCCACTGATAACCATTGGCCAGGATGTTCTTAAGCCAGAATCTTCTTCTACGCCCTGGGCCCCATGCTTCCCATCTATTTTTCCTTGAAGGATAACCTGTAGCAGATGGTGTTCCCTATTGCGCATTATGTGACTGAAATATTGTAATTTTCTTCTCTTTACAGTACTGATAATTTCCAGCTTTGTATTCATATGCTGTAATACAACTGCATCAGTGACTCTGGCTGTCCAAGGTATCTTCAGAATTCGTCTGTTCAAGCACATGACTTTTTGTAATGAGCATTTGTTGACCTCTCCAAGGTATCTACAATCCCAGACTTCTGAAAGGAAAATCCAACTGTGTAACAACCTTTCCCCCCACACCTAGCAACAGGAGCAAAGATGCCAAGGCACTGTTGCTAAAGCATTACTTCAATGGGTTACTTCATTACTTCAATAAAATTATCTTTCTTATACACCACACACACCTATTCTACTTTTCTACTTGTACGTTAAAAATAACATTCTTTCTACTTGTATGTTAAAAATAACATTCAACAAAGAAATGTTAAAAGAAGCACCCATGTTAGTCTGTGCTAGCATATCAAGCCAAAAACAAAAGATAAAAAACAATAAATAAAAATAAAAATAAAGAAAACACATTGTGACAGCTTAAAATGTGTATAGTGTTTAGTTTTGAAGGTTGCCACAATATTTTATTTTTATTTTTTATTTTAGAATTTCATCTGAAATCATCTTCAGGATTACTGAACATTATGAAGGATGTGAACATACAAAGCTGAAAGAACATCACAGAGCTTCATAAGCTAGTTATATATTGTTAGGGAGGCCAATACTGCCATCCATTGATCAGCATGGGAACGGCAGTCACAACTGCAGTAAGGTTTTAGAAAATGGCATTTTCTACAAATACTATATATTGTTCTTCATCATTTCTCGTGTCATATACAGATACCACAAGTGTGCAGAATATATTGTGGCATCAGGCTCAATAGTGCAACATTTCATTAAAACTTTATTCCTAAAAATCAAATTCAGTGAACAGGGAAGATTGTCAGTGTATAGACGATGCACATCAAAGCCATAAAGCAAAGCACAGCAAAGTGTTCTGCTTATATACCTCCGCATACCA
Source organism: Phrynocephalus versicolor (assembly GCA_023846285.1). NCBI lineage: Eukaryota > Metazoa > Chordata > Lepidosauria > Squamata > Agamidae > Phrynocephalus > Phrynocephalus versicolor. The sequence continues at coordinate 63,374,976 of JAHTLZ010000204.1, read as the reverse complement.
CTTCAAGTAGTCTCTGGGCGGTTTGCAGTTTAATCACAGTATGCAGGCTACACATTAACCTCAGTGTGTTATGTTGCTCTGAGAATTTGCACATGGTGTAAATAACCACAACATTTTATGCCAAGTCTACTTGTCCCCATAACTACCTTGAGATTGATAACAATATGTTATTGAGAATTTTACTGCAGCTGATTACTACTAATCCATTGCTGAGTTGTACTGTATATCATTCACTACAGCAGGAACTTGATAGACCATCCGTCGTCTTGGGAGATCTTTATAAATTTCTGTGCTATGTGCCATCAAGTTAATTCCAACTAGTAGGGTTTCCAAGCTGTTGTGAGATATTTAAGGAGTAGTTGTACCAATGTTGCCATCCAGGGACTTTCCAAAAATTAGTGGTTTCCTGATTTGTGGTTTGATAGTATACCACTGCTCTGATTGACCTCGAGCGATGGTGCATTTTCACCCATCCCATTCTCTTTGTCATGAGGCTCCACATTCCATCTTACCACAATTGGTGGTAAGGGCAAGTGGCTAAAAGCTCCTTAGGGTAATAGTATAAAGTAGTACCTTATGCAAGGGCAGCCCTTAAATTCCCAAATGAGGTGGGTAATACAATAGTAGGAGAACAGCCTGCTACAATGTTAATAAATTGTGGCCCAATATTAGCCCCAGAAACATGTCTCGTCTCTTTATTTCACTCCTGATGATCTTAGTGCCCGAGCTGGTTCATACTGCGTGATTCGATCTTTGAGGTAGCTTGCACCCAGGTCATTTTGTGTTTTGTAGGTTAAGGTAAGGTCAGCACCTTGAATTTTGCCCGGTAGGTGATTGGCAGCCAGTGGAGCTGCTTTAGACCACCTTTATCAATGACATCAAGTCCTCACTTAGGATTTTGAGTGCACATCAATCTAACACACTAGCTCATACCCTCCCCAAATTAAGATCTTCTTAATTAGGAACAAGAAGCCACTTAAATTTATACTGCTTCCTTTCCATAAGCATTAAGTAAGCAACAGGCATGGGACGTGTTTATCTTTTTGACTACAATTCTCAGAATTTTCTAGGACATTTCTTGGCCAGAACTGTGAGAACTACTGCCAAAAATGTAAAGTGCTTACAGAATATTGTAAACATGTCCATTCAGAGCCCTGATGTAGATGTGAAAACAGGAGAAGCTGATGGGAAGGGCAAAGACCCAGAGGAACTCCAAGATACTTTACGACTAGTAGTCTCCCTGGCCATTACTCTGCTTTTAGGAGGGCTCTCAAAGCACTACTCATCCCTTAAATAAACATCTAATGGAGAGCCACTCTAGCTCACCCTACCTCCTTCAGTGTTTCTGCTCTCTTCGTGCAGATAGCAACTTTCTTAATCATCATAGCTCCATTTTCTTAACACCTGAATAAGTGTCTGTGAAGATTCACAGTCATCCAGTCATCCAACTTGAGTCATGGCAACTGGACTTCTTCTTTTGAGAGATCAAACTGTTTCGCTGCTCATCCAAGCAGCTTTGTCAGTCTCTGACCTGAATAAGTCTTAAATGCTTCTGGTGATTTACATCCACACAGCCGTATTTGGTATCACCAAGGAAATTACAACTTTCTGCTACTTGTTCTGATGACTAGTTCTAGTAAGAGTAGTTTTAGCAAAGCATGCTTCCAGCTGAATATGTAATTCTTAGACAAGTAAAGGATAACGCAAGTGGTGGGAACTGTATCTAGAAGTCATGTATATATATACCAGAAGGAAAGCCATTTTGCATGGATTGGGGATTCTGATGAGACCATATATATATATATATATATATCTTTCATATAGGTTATAAGGCTCCCTTGCAGTTTTCATACACCCCAATCCATATTTTCCAAACCTAAAGTAGACTTCTGCACAATTTGGATTCATTCCCTCCCACACATCTCATATTTAGTGGCTTATGCAGTCCCTGAAAGGACCCCTAAATCAGAAAATTTGCCCCTAGATCTGACAAAGCTGACCACGCCGCATTTAATATAATGTGCTCTCTGGTTCCATTAGCTTGCTAGAGCACCTGCTGTTTTGGTACTTCTGAGGAAACCAACTTTCCAATCTTACCCATTTCAAAGCACCTGTCCATGGCTTGAGAGGGCATTGCTATTCTGCACAGGACCTCTGCTGCTGAAAATGAGGCTACCCTAAACACGGGAGGCAATATTCAGAAACAATAAGGCCCCCAAGTCCTTTGAAACCACATGATGCATTCAGAGAATTAAATTTTCAACAAGTCATTTACTGATAGCTGCTCTGTGAGCTCTACTTCTCCAGCTTAAATTTCTGTGGTTCCACCAACATTTCTAGGACAGGACTGTGTTATGGAATCGTGCCATGAAGGAGAATGAGAGAGAGAGATGCTGTTTTTTCCTCAGCCAATGTTTGTTCTATTAAAAACAAGGTCAGGTTTAAACTAAATAAATAAGTCCTTCACAGTTTAATATATCTCTTCCGCATTCCCACCACTGCCAGTTTTATAGGGACAGTAAATTACACTGACCCCTCCCCACAGGCTTTCTCAAAAAAGATTAATCTGATTATCTAAAGATTATTCAGCTCTTATTGATGGAAAGTATTTGTAAATGAAGATGCTTTAGCCCCTCATTTAATGCGCTTGAAACGTGTTTGTGTCTGACCGAACACACTTTTTTTCTTTTTTGAAAAAGATTGTAATCACTTATGTACAATAAAAGGGGGGAAGCTTCACTGGAACATCACTTTCAATCAGAATATGTCTACTGAGGCATTTCTTAACAAGGTTATATGCATCACACATTGAGATTATATCTTCACCTTGTTTCCAGCTTGCTGGCAGGTTGTCATCAAATCATATCTTTTGTCATTATGATTTATTCATAATGTCAAATTAGTGACTCTTTGAATCGGTTTAACAATAGTTGCACAGCACTGGGAGTGTTTGTCATTTGCAGATATCTTCATTCTACTAATTCTGGAAGAGAATGATATCTTTCATGGACTTTGCTAATGCAGATATTGCTCTTTCTTTAGGCCTCCATTTTAAAGAAACAAAATAATCTTGCTGCACATGAGTGCAATAAATGAGATTGTGTGGTAGAGCAAATCAACAATTTTAGATAATTCTAAGAATGGGTTTTGTCAGCAAAAAATAAACTGCTGAAATATATTTCAAACATCTAACTTGTTTTTATCTTAAAAGAATAGTAATTAATTTATTCCCCCCCCCTTTTTTATTTTTTTAGTCCTTTTTGCATTCTTCCCTAACATTACATTTGGTTTCAATACACAGTTCCTCTGATGCATGGTCAATTGAGTTTAATCATGCAAGTCTGTTCTTTATACATACTTTAAATTCATCAGAAATATTTCAATTATCCAGTGCACCATTATTCTTTCAGGTTTTTTTTTATCAATTTTAATGTTTGATATTAGCAATTCATGGTAGCCAAATTGCTTCTGGTCTTGTTTTGATAGCAAAAATATAACTTCTCCACCTCCTCCTTACAGTTATGCAGTGTATTTGATTTCTTTATTAGCCATCTGGTGATCCCAACAAGTATATTTGCCTGTTTATTTGAAACATGTGTTTGCAATAAATGATTGTTGGCTTCACAGAACTGTAAGAGTCATTTCTCTGCTTTATTTCTAACTCCTAGGACAGGTTCTCCAACAACATATGGTTCTGCTTTGTTTCCTACTTTGCTGTTCCAGTCAACTATGATTATAAGCATGTTTTGTTTTGGTATATAAACAGTGTCCTCTTGGATGCTTGCATAAAGTTTTCAATTCCTTCTTCAGCAAAAGTTGTAGGAGCATAGACTTGAATAATGTTAACATTGATTGATTTCCCGAGAGGTCTAATCAATAGTATTTATTCAGACCTTATATAATAGACCACAACTGCCTGTGCTACATCTTGTTTCAGGATTAGAAATGGGTACAAACCAAAAAGCAAACCACGAAGTTTATGGGAAATCACTGGTTTATTGGTTCAGGTTGGTTTGGGCTGGTCAACACTGGAGAACTCAAACTTTCCCAAACCATGAACTTTTTAATTTGTATGTATTTATTTATTTATTTTGGCCACCACGTCACTGCTTCTGCACATGCATCCATCTCTCCACTGACTGGCAGTTCTATGTACAGGGGCAGGCAACCTGTGCAAGCCAGGCTTCCTCTGAATATGGTGGCAGTGGAGGAAGCAACAGCAAAGGGTAAGGAGGCAACAGGATCAGGTGCCGGGGGCATTTTATTGGTCTGGAAAAGCAAGCAGAAAAACATGTCCATCACCAGAGAAATTAGGCAGCTAACTTTTTAAAAATCATAATAATCATATTGCTTCATCATGACAGACACAAACTCAAATCCCAGTGCTTTTTCAAAAGCAAAGATGGAAGGTGCCTTAAGCATATAAGATTTATCTACTTTCTTGCCAACAAAGGCACCCAAGATAGATGATAGAGATGCTGCTGGGCCTATTCACTAATTGTCAACACAAGGTGGGGGTTGGGCCAAGAAAGAAAGAAAGAAAGAAAGAAAGAAAGAAAGAAAGAAAGAAAGAAAGAAAGAAACAAACAAACAAACAAACAAACAAACAAACAAACAAACAAACAAA
>JAHTLZ010000204.1:63351154-63363041 GCA_023846285.1 Phrynocephalus versicolor | reverse complement strand
ATCATCATCATCATCATCATCATCATCATCATCATCATCATCATCATCATCAAACTGCAGAGCTGGAAGAGGCCCTATGGATCATCAAGTCTAGCCCCAGCCAAGGTGGCAGAGGGTGGAATCAAACTCTCAATCTCTGGCTCTGCACCCAGATACCTCAGACACTCAGTTATCCAGCAGTCCTCTTCTACACATCCCAATATCTGTAGTACTGGGAAGAGCCTCTGAGTGAGGTTGCTGAACTCTCTCTTCCCCTCTAGCTCCTTTTTGCAGTATCCAGCTTCACTGAGAGGTAAGGGATGTTATTGATATTATTGTTAACATAAGTATCTGAGCCTTGACCTCCTCTAGTGTATTCACAAACTATAGGGATGGGCAAAAAATGGAAAAAATGTGTTTTGTTTCATTTTGTTTCATTCCCCCCTGCATTTTGTTTAGTTTTTAAATGAATTTTTACAAAAGCAATTGTAACAAAATGAAACAGTAATGAAATGATTCATTATTCTATAAAACGGCTCCCCTGGGTCCTAGAAGCACCAAATTTGGTGCACCTAGGACCCAGGAGAGCCATTTTACAGAGTAACGAAATAATTTGTTTTAAAATGGGGGGGAAATGGCATTTCATTTTATTTTGTAACGAAACACTGCCCGACATTTTGTTTGGCTCATAAGATGAACAATGGCCTAAGTTGCTGAAACCCATAAAGTATGGGTTGTTTAGGCCATTGTCCACCTAATGACCTATTGAGACTATTGTCCAATTAACAAGCCTCTTCAGGCCATTCTTCATCTTATGAGCCTATTTCAGACCAGGGTGACTTGAGGTCAAAGCCAATTATAAAATGGAGGACTCACAACTACCTTTTCTCAGACTTATGAAGCTGTTTGGATGAGCAATGAAATGTTTCAATCGCTCAAGAAAAAGAAGTCCAGTTGACATGACTCAACTTCCAGATAGACTCACTTGGATGACTGAGAATCTTCACAGACTATTCAGACATGAATTGCTTTAGGAGACCAAGAAAGAGGCCTTATATGACATAATCAATTGAGATTCCACCCTATCCCAGAAATCATTGTATCTTTTTATTTCCCAAAATCCATTTTCTCAGTTCTATGATGGTCTATAGGTCAACAGAATTTATATTGTCAGTGCATATCTTGGTTCCTCTCAATATTAATAGTGTAATTAAACATTTTTGGGAATGCCACCTTTCCCTCTCATTGATATCCTTCTGATTTCCCTTAGATTCTATTTTTAAAGTTCCAATTTGTGTGTTCAATGCTCTAGTTTGTTGTGCTTTGACATTTATTATTACCCACTTTTTTTCTAAATCGGTCATGGGTTTTTCCAAAAGCAAAACACGCACCGACAAGATCCTGTGGATACTATCAGCGTCCTGCACTTAGCATTTATCCTGCATTGCTCTTACACATTCAATATGCACATTAGAGTGCACAGCAATAACTACCCTGGTTAAATATTCAAGACCTATTAAATGTCTTGCCCAGTGTTTAGGTTGAAAAGAAGTTGACAATCATCAATGTAGGGTGTAGAACAATGGAGAACCACATATTCGTTTACATTTTGATTCTATTTTCCTTCAAGCATTTCAGAACACACTCTCACACACATACTGCCATAAAACAACCTCTAGGCCAGTGATGGCAAACCTATGGCACGGGTGCCAAAAGTGGCACTCGGAGCCCTTTCTGTGGGCACCCGAACTCACCCCTTCATAGCTACCTGTATACAGGTTAAATTACTGTATTGGCACTTTGCAAAAAAAAATAGTGGGTTTTGAATTGCAGTTTGGGCACTTGGTCTCTAAAAGGTTCGCCATCACTGCTCTAGGCTATGAAGGCTGAAAGAGTATGACTTTTCACAATATCATGTGAATGAGTAAGGAGTTGGTCCCTTGCCTTCCAAGGCCTTATCCAGCTCTCTAACCGGTAGGCTGCACTCTACCTGGTGTCTTTATGAACGGAAGTAGCAGCTCAACAATATCTGTGTAGTCACAGTTCTCTTATTCTGCTTTACAATGTGATGCTCCCCCCCCCACACACACACACATAACACTTATTTACAGACAGAATTGCACTCCTGGAACAACTCAGCTTATAAACATGGCACACAGGGAGCAGGTGCCTTTTTGCTGAAGGGAAAATGTCATTTTTTTAAAAAAATGCTGACTCTACCACATCAGATGAAGTGGAACAGAACATGGCTCCAGTAGGTTTGGGGGTTCCAGTATATTACTTTTTTCAATAGGATCTTCTCACCCTGGTGTTAAACTACAGTTGGGTGCTAGAGACAGGTAACAAAACAAGCCATCCTAATCAGTGAGAGAAACATAACGTGGCTTTGACACAGAGACCTTGTTCCGCAAAGACCTACCTGCGAGAGACCAGCATTGTCTGTGTATTTGCATGAATAACTACATGTTTGAAGAAGCAAATGTTTCTGTCTAGCAATACTGGTTGCTTTTTTCCCACCTGTGGTCCTTTTAAATAAGAGATGCAAATTGCTACTCCATCGGTCACCTGTGGTAAGAAGTAATTGCTAAGCAGAAGGGTGGCAAATCACACCAAGCTCTCAAAGGGGCCAGCATAGCAACTGCTGTGGTGATCAAAATGCTACACGTGCATGCTTGCATAGCCAGCCAACTTCCTTTGGGAAGGTGAGAGTGCAAGGAATCTGCCATCTTTCTCAAGTTAGAGGAGAAAATCAGTCTGGACAGGCATGGGAACACAGACGAGAACATAGTGTCAGATGTAGTTTTATAAGATGTTCCACCATTACATTTTAAAAACATAGCTGAGATCAGTAGTATGGACCAGTGTGTAGAGGACTACAGCCTCCTTTTTTGAAGAATACTATAGGAGGATGTGCAGCAAATGTTGAACAAGGAGGGCATCTAGTGGTCACATTGATGCTTGCATCCACCACCCATTTGCTCCTCGTTTATAATACTTACAAATGTAATCCACCTTTCAGAACCAGCTTGTTATCCATCTTTAGGAAATAAACTGAGGGCCAAACCACATTACTTTAATGACACAGAATCTACATAAGGTTTTTTTACTGCTATACAATGAATCCATGGATCACTATTTTGCACATACCTCATATAGTGTATATCAGGGGAGAGTCGATATCTCCATAGCATCATGATAAGATCACAGTCTGTGTCACTTCGGTAATGGCTAGATCCCTACTTCCCATTCTAAAATATGGATTGGAGGGTGTTAAAATAATGCAAGGTGAACTGTGTCATATTTTAAAAGAAGACCTCCAGACCTAGAAACTCCATTTTATCATTTTTTCCCTAAGAAAAAAAAGGCACTGGCAAGGGAGAACTGGAGTGTCTCAAATAACTTTGGGGACCATATGATATCCAAGGCCTGCTGTCAAGCCCCGTAGAGTAAAACAGAACAAAAGACATAACTGCTAGTTATAGCCTTCAAGTAATATCTGCTTTGAACTTTAAGGAAGTTTACTGAAGGAGAATCTCCCATATCTTCCTCATCTTCTGTCCGATGCTATCATGCCCTAACAAAATCTGAAGAAGGCAGGAAGGGACATGAATAGGACATGACAGAATCAAAATTGGTTCCAGCTAGGGATGAGCAGGAAATGAAAAACAAAATGCTGTTTTGTCCTTTTGTTACATAACGAAACATAATGAAACAAAATGTAACGAGAGAGCAGCATTTCGTTATAGATGAAACAAAACTGTTGTTTTTGCATTGAAATGAACCATTTCGTCCCATTGTTTTGGGGCTTCTGCCGAGCTTTCAATGGCTGGACCCCTTTAATCCTAGCTCATTCGGCAACAGGGATCCCCCTGGTGCCAACTGGTCTAGGTTTAAAGGGCTCCAGCCATTGACAGATCAGCAGGAGCCCTCAGAAAATGGTCGGGTAGGCAGTTCTGCATGATTGTGCTGCCATCTGCGCCATTTTCTGAGGGCTCCTGCTGATCTGTCAATGGCTGGAGACTTTTAAACCTGGCCCAGTCAGTACCAGGGTGTCCCCCTGGTGCTGAATGGGCCAGGTTTAAAGGGGTCCAGCCATTGAGAGCTCAGCAGGAGCCCTCAGAAAACAGTCAGGAGGGCAGCAGGATCACCAGAACTGCCCTCCCGACCATTTTCAGAAGGCTTCTGCCAAGCTGTCAATGCCTGGATCCCTTTAAACCTGGCCCAGTTGGTACCACAGGATCCCCCTGGTGCTGACTAGGCCAGTTTTAAAGGGGTCCAGCTGATAACAGCTCAGCAGGAGCCCTTTTAAAATGGCTCCTGGAGCCCTGGGCACAAAATCTGGTGCCTCTAAGACCCAGGAGAGCCGTTTTACTTCATTTCATTTCATTATGTATGATTTTTTAAAAAAAAATACGTAAGAAAAGAAACAAAACGAAATGAAACATTATTTTTCCATTTCATTCCCATCCCTAGTTCCAACTAAAGTAGATCCAACAACTGGACAGAACCTATTCAATAGCTTGATACTTTTGTAAGTCCCTGCAGTTCAGAGAGTCTACTGTAACTGGGACTAACAAGACTCAAGACTCAAACTGCATGATCTTCATTAAGCACAGATCACAGAGTGGTGTACCTTTTTGGTTTACTCTAGAGCAGTCTTCATCTCTAGCTGTTCTGACCTTGGATTCGCAATTCAAGCATACTTGGGTTACCCAATGTTGGGAACCACTGCTCTGGAGGGAGCACTGGTAGCCCTGGCCTGGATTAGGACCACTATATATGATTAGAGGAAGACAAATGCTTGCCCCAATTAGAACGAACAAGAAATGATGATATCCTAGTTAGTTCAGACATACGTGAACTACAGTATGTCAGAATCTTTTTGGATATGTAGCTCTTCCTTCTCTCCCCCCCCCTCCACATTTCATTTTTCATAATTATATAACTAGATGACGCACTTAAAGCAGTTTCCTATCAGAGGTATAGAATCCTCTGCTGGCCAAGATCTTTAGACTGATTGGGATTCATGAATATTACTAAGGGTGAGGGGGGATGTTTGAAGTCAAGACCACCGAGTTCTCTGCATTGGTTTGGTTTCACAAGGTATTAGAGTAGATGCAGCTGATACGACTACTCAGTTTAGTGGGGGATCAGGCAGGATACGTGAGAGCATTAGAGAGAGTCAGATTTATCTAGTTTGTTTCAGTCAAACCCCTCCTTTTCACATCTCCAGAAATAGTTCTACACTAATTCTACATAGGTTTTCCCTTTCTTTGGAAAAGCTCCCTAGGCATTTTCATTTCTCAAATGTATAAGTTGATGGGTTCATTTAACTAACAGACTGTCTACATTGTAGAAATGTATAGTGTTTGTGAACATTTTTAAATGAGCATATGTCATCAGTGTGTGTGTGTGAGAGAGAGTGTGTGTGTGTGAGTGTGAGTGAGTGTGAGTGAGTGTGTGTGTGCGCGCGCACGCACGCACGCACGCACGCACGCACACACGCACACACACACACGCACACACACACACACACACACACACACACACACACACACACACACAGCAAATATAGTAGATCACAGAGCCTAGGGTGAGGAGGCATTTGAATCCCAACTGGTGCAGGGACCAGCCAGGTGGTGGTACCCCTGCCCTGCGAGGAGAAAACGGTTCAGCACACCTTTCTTCCCAATGCAACCCATTGGGGGCAAGGCGCATGGATTTTAAAATATCTTGGAACCACTGAAATAGTCTTGGTGGCTCAAAGACAAAGGACTCAAGCCTTTTCTCCCCCAATGCACCCCATTGGGAGGGAAAGGTGCAGTTTTTTAAACATGTCTTGGAGCCATTGAGGAACACGAAACATGAACCATAATGAAAGGAAAATTTCCATTTCATTTCATTTTGTTTTTCTTTGATGGGTCACTTCATTTTCGTTTCATTAGTAAACGAAATGAAAAACAAAAAACAAAATAAAAAATCATTTTGTGCCTCACTCATAACTTTATATGGAATATTACTCTCTTTTTAACTGCTCGTGTTCTCTGGTAGTTTTAATGTAATGTTGTCTTTTGATGCTGTATGATGTCTCTCAGTTCCCAGTTCTCAATATTTATTTATTTATTTATTTATTTATTTATTTATTTATTTATTTACTGCCCATCTTCCGAAGGAACTCTGGGCAGTTTACAACATCAATGAGCAAACAATAAATAACAACAATGTAACAAAGAAATAATAATAATAATACTAAGACAAAAGATAAAATATATAAAATAAAATAGCTATACTAATACAGAAGCAAAAAGCAAATTAGAAGAGATATCTGGCAAGATGGCGGAATAGGAGGGGGGAAACTACTCAAGGTTGCCAAATGCCTCACGAAAAAGCCAGGTCTTCAAGGCTTTTTTAAAGGCTGGCAGGGACTGTGCCAGGCACAACTCACTCGGGAGATGGTTCCAAAGGAAAGGGCTAGCCACAGAGAAGGCTCGGTTGTAGGTTACTGCTTTCCTAGCCTCCCTGGGTGTGGCCACCCAAAGTGAGAGTGCCTGCAACATTCTGGTAGGTCGGGCCTCAGTTGATCTCTGGAAGATCCGCTCTGCCGTGGAGGGTTTTGTAAATCAAAACCAAGACCTTGACTCTTATTCGGGATGCAACTGGTAGCAAATGCAAGCAAGCCAAAACTGGGGTGATGTGATCATATCGACTCACAACAACCACCAGTCTGGCCACCACATTTTGCACCTGCCGAAGTCTGCGAACATGATTCAAGGGCAACCCCACATAGAGAGAATGTCTTAATTGTACTGGACTATATATTATCCCTCATTACTGTAAGCCACCTTGGGTCCTTTTCAAGGAGAAAGGTGAGATAAAAATACCCTAAAATAAATAAATAAATAATAGGACCCACACATCCAAGTACCCCCTTCATTGATCTAGAAAGCGACAAATACTAGTTATATAAAGAGTTGACTCATATTATTTCCTTCCTATATATAATGACCAGTTCTGGTAATTACATCATGGAAATATGTATTCTTGTTTCTTTCAATATTTTTCATATTTTCAGACGGTGGACAAGATATTGCAGATACCAATCCTTTGGACATGAGGGTCCTACATTAATCATATTACCTTTCCCTCTGGTTAGCACCATTAGGCTCCTCTCCTCCCAGGGTGTCCCAGTAATCTCCATGGGCTGTAGAAACAAAGCAGATGGCCCAGTTTTGGATGCCCCCTCTTTTGAGGGAAGTAACAATTTATTTGTACACACCTGAACAAATTATTTCCTTTGTGTGTCTTATTTGTATGTGATTATTACTGTAAGAGACAGGAGATAAAGGATTTCACTTGAAATAGCTTCACCGCAAACTTTTCCTCAGAAGGTTGTTGAAAATTGGTGGTGGCATCTTCCAATTATTATTGAAGCTTCTCAATTTTAATATTTTCTCCTCCTGACAGATTTTTTTTCTTTCCTGGAAGAAAACCATGCATCCTTGTTTCTGATGCCTGCCTACTGCCAGGTGCCAAACTGTCCTATGAATAAAAAGAAATGGAAGACCCTTGAGGGTGACCTTTAAAAACCACCAAGGTGAGGAATTTTAATATAGTCGTTCGGGCAATTTCAGTGTAGCAGCTTGGCTCTGGAAAAAAAGAGAGAGAGGAATGGGTTTTCTATTACAAAATATAATGAATTCCTTTTCTGTCATGTCACAAATTGTCAAACTTTATTAGAGAAATGAAAGTTGTGATTATATATACTTAATCATGACTGTGAATGATTTTTCAAAGGAGGCCATATATGAAAATATTGGACTGCAAAACATTGCTTCAAAAGCACTGCTGTCTTCTGCTGAACCAGGGAGCTAATTAGTGGGTTATTAATTGAGTTAAAACAGTAAAACAGTATTTGTGTGTGTGTGTGTGTGTGTGTGTGTGTGTGTGTGTGTGTGTTTTAAGCCTTTAGAATTCTCACTACTTTTTACTCCAAGTGAATTTCACAGTAAAATTGGAAGCTTTCTTCTTGGATAAAAGCTATTGGGAAATTTGGAGTGATGCTAAATGAGTTTCTATAAGACTTGCGAAATTTCTCTGGGGAGGCATGTCTGCACTTCACTAAATTGCAGGAATACCTTGGCATTCTCTGTGAAATTGTGATGCCTATCACATGCAGACCACATATTTATATTCCCCCCCCCCTTTCTATACGATTTATGAGAATCACTTCAGCAACTCCTGACAGTGTGCAAATGGCCATCATTGCTGCCAAATGGGGGGAAAGGCCTTATCACAGAAATGCAGATAGACAGAGAGACTCAGAGAAGGGTGGGCTGGGGAAAATGGTAGGCTACTTCAAGAAAATCATCACCCTTACAGCTCCTATTCAGTATGTGTCCACAATCATTTTACATCTAGACCCTTTCTCATTTATTCCACAAGTTATTAGAATAAACCAGAAAAGTAGCTATCTTGGACTTGATCCTACCCAATAGAAAGAGTGGCAACAAGAGGAACTCTGGGGAAAGTGGCCAAGTTCTTGAATGCAAACGAAACAGAAGCAGAGTAGCGGCATATATGTGCTGGACTTTAGTAAAGCCAATTTTAATAAAATCTGATCAATGATAGGTAAGCTCCCATGGCAGAGAAGTCCTAACAGGTAAAGGAGTCCAATATGGGTAAGGATTTCTTAAAAAAGAAATTCTAAAGGCACAACTACAAAACAATTCAACCAGGGTCGGGAAAAAGGCCAGTGTAGCTTCACAAAAAGCTCAGAGAGGAACCCAAAACAAAAAAGATTACATACTAGAAGTAGAAGGAAGTCCAGGCTACAAAAGAAGAGTAAGGCAAGTATTAAAGAATTGGAAGGATGGTACTAGGAAATCAAAAGCTGAGAATGAACTAAGGTTAGCAAGAGATACTAAAAGCAAATGGAAAGCAGGTGTAGCAAAAGACAGAGACAAGATGCAGTGGCTCAGTTACTCAAAGGCCCCTGTCTGGGACAGAAACCAAGAGCACTTCTGGCTCCCTGTTCATTTCCAGTATTATTTATAAAGTACACTACCACCTAGTACACATGTTACTACAATCCATTCACTGCCAAGAAATTATATTTCTGTTTAATCAAGCACATAAATAAATGTTTTAACTGTTTTAACTGTTCATTTTAATTGTAAGCCGCCCAGAGACCTTTGGGTAGTGGGTGGCATATAAAATTGTTTAAATAAATAAATAATAAATAAAGATTTTATCTACATAATTCTTATATACACTGTCTTGATATCCTAAAATGGAGGAAGCTATTGGTGGGTCTAGATGCCAGATGGACTCCTCGCCACTTGCTAAGGGTTGTTCTCACCGTATCCCCAAAGAAATCACCATGGTCTTTGGGGCAAAAGTAGTCTCTCTCTCCCCCACTTTAACTTTAAAATATGTCATATACCAGGAGTACAATCTTAAAGGTTTATAATCCCACTGTTTTCTCCTGAGTTCTGACCATTTTTAACTTTGGGAAGGAAAAGCGGGGAGATATAAGGTGGGGAAAGGCCGTTTGTGCATGCAGACAGATTTCCAAGTAGAGGAATCATGCACAGGAGGTAAGGGACGTAACTGTGAGAGAAGAACTGGTTGTGTCCCCCTTGTCTCCACTTTCCAGGGAGCAGCAGGAACATTTTTAAAGGGACAAAAGCAGTCAAGCTTTTGAAGGGGACAAGCCAATTTGCCAGCAGACCTTCCCTCTTCTGCATCCATTCTTCCTTCCTTCCTTCTAGCCACCTCTCCCACCACCTCCACTGGTTAGCAAAAGGTGCAATTTGCAACAATAGAGGGGTGTCCATATGCAGCAGCAATACAAATAAGCCAGGTTTCACATGCATTTTAAAACAAGCAGCTATTCATTGATTGATTGATTTTGGCTGAACAGTATTTTAGGTCAATTTCCAACTAAAATACATGCTTCCCTGGAAGAAATAACCCATTCTTCTGTTTAAAATCAAGGAGACTCCCTGTTTTAAACCATTTTTAAAAAGCAGAATGCAGTACAACAGCAGTTTTTATTTTCAGTCGAATCAGGCCCTTAGCACAGTGAAGACTGTAAATCTATGAAAACTTCTGTATGGCACAATCCAAGGCCATGAGAAGTTCTGAGGCTGGGAGGCGTGTATCTATTAAGAGCCAACTTGTCATTCCCTAACCCACTTCTTTAGCAGAGCACTATAAGAAACTTTGCTTGCAAGCACACATCTGATAAAATGTACCTCAAAGAACTGGCCTATCCATACTCTTTATCCTTTGGGTCTAGACCAGTGATTCTCATCTGGAACTGCAATTCCCAGAAATCTTCACTGTCTTGCCCAAGGTTTCAAGACTTGTAGTCCAAGAACACATGGGTTATCCATGTCTGAGATAGCTTTTGTATGTGTAGTCTATGCTTTCAAAGTAAGTGAGATTTAAGGACTGGTTTTATGAATTCCATTCTCACAATGAGTTTCCATGGCCAAGTAGGGATTTGAACAGTCTTCTCTGGAATCATAGCACCTCACTCTATCCACTTCACCACACTGGGAATACAGCTTTTACCAACCTACTGTTTCTCCTGCCTTAAGTGTAGCACCATGCATTTACCAGTTTGGCCACAAGAAACACATGAGGGAACTTGTCAGAAGCCTTGCTGAAAACAATAACACTACACCCACAGCCTCCTCCTTATCTACCAAGCTTGTGACTGTATAAAAAGAGGAGATGGGATTATTTTGGCATGACTAGTTTTTGAGAAACTCACACTAAGAAATCACAGTGTCCTTTTAAAGAGTCCAACAACACAAGAAAAAAACAACAAGGAAAATAATATAGGCTCTGAGCAAGCTGATTTACATTTTTCCTGTTGATCACATGATGCTAGAGATGGGCACAAAATGAATTTTTTTTGTTTCATTGTTCATTATTCGGTTTGTTACGTAACAAAACACATAACATCCCTAGGGGCAAATTTAGCACAAAACAAACTGAACTGAGAAAAATTTGTTTGGTTAGGTTTGTTTTGATAATGGGGGGGGGGCGGAGATGTCTCCTACCTGGTGCTGGTCCGGAGGTCCAGTCTCCCTGACTTCTTGGATGGCAACCGGGGGGGGGGGGGAGCCGACGGCCGTGCTATAGCTGTAGTGTGGCCATGTGGTTGCTCAGCACAGAAAAAAAAAGAGCACCGAGCAGGCCCCAAGGGTGGGCTGGTCAGCACCCTAAAATAAAAAAAAAATAAAATTAAAAAAAAAAAACACAGCACCAACCAGATCCCAGGGCCACGCAGTCAGTGCTGAAAGGAAAACAAAAACAAAACAAAAAAGCCCTGTGTTACAGCTGTAGTTCAGGGCTGAACCTGGAACCAGGGGGTGGGGGCTAAAATAAAATAAAAATAAATTTTTAAAAGGGGGGTCCAACCGAGCCCCAAGGGTGGCCTGGTCGGCACCCTAAAATTAAAAATAAATAAATAAACCAGTGCCGACTGGGCCCCAGGGGCCACGCAGTCAGTGCTGAAAAAAAAATGGCAGTGGGGGGAACGCTGCTGCTGTGGCACCCACGTCCAGCCTCCCTGCACAGGAAGCCCAAAACCAGCCGCCGAAGCCGCCCCGGCTGCCCCGCAGTGTTTGCAGCCTCAGCCAGTGACAGCCGAGGTGGCCAGAGGTTGAAGTTCCACCTCCAAGCCCAACAGGTTGGTGATGGCGAATCCTTTGGAGTGTAGGCTCCCAGCGGGGGAGGCTGTGTGGGGAAGCGAGGAGGGATCACCCCCACTGGGCTGATGCGGTGCAGGGGCGGGTGGGGGAGCAGAAGGTGTTCTCTCCTGGCCAGCACCCTAAAATAATAATAATAATAATAATAATAATAATAATAATAATAATAATAATAATAATAATAA
>JAHTLZ010000204.1:63336359-63351144 GCA_023846285.1 Phrynocephalus versicolor | reverse complement strand
AATAATAATAATAATAATAATAATAATAATAATAATAATAATAATAAGCGCCAACTGGGCCCCAGGGGCCGCATGGTGGGCACTGGGGGAAAAGGGTAATAACGAATAATAAATTAACAAACCAACGAAATGATTTTTTCCACAAAAAAATCACGAAAAATGAAACAAAATGAACCAGACATCTCAATGAAATGAAATGAAACAAAATGTCATTTTTTTATTCGGGCCCATCTCTACATGATGATGCAACAGGAAGCTTAAATCAACCCAGAGTCCAACAACCCTAATCTATAGTTTTTTCCTTTCCAACAGTGACCTCACTACTTTTTTTAAAAAGCCAAATCTGTTTGCTTGGTTCAAGTGTTTTTCTTTGAACAGGTGCAAAAAGGGAAGACCAAAAACACTTCTACGTGCACAGAGAAAGAGAGAGTGGGGGGGGGGTAAGAGTTGTGATTTGACAAACTACCTTCTTCACTCTCTGGGTAGAGAGAAGTCCTATTTATTTATAAAAAGCGAGAAGCACTTTTAAAGCTGTTCCTTTGAACCACTCCATCTACATGGGCTTTAAGTAGAACTGCAATGGAAGTACAGTCAGAGAGCTATTCCTCCTCTTGTCTGTGAGGCCACTTTAAATCAAAGAGAACCTAATGCCCCCCCATGTGACTTTACAGAGGGAATGCAAGTTAATTCACATTTACCTCACTGTGTAATTACACCTTTGTGCTCACATAGAATGGCATCTCTCTTGGGTAGAATTAAAGCAGCATTTAAAAGTATGAAATTCTACATATCTGTAAAGCCCTTGACATACCATCTACCTACCCATTCAAAAACAGGGGGTGGAATGAAATGCATTGGTTTTCCTCTGAATACTTGTATACTGTGCCTTCATATCGTGTGTCTTATTCCTGTGCAACAGGTGCGGTTTTAATAGATCTTTTCACTCTGCATTCAAAGCTGTAAAGCCAAGCTAATCATATTCGTTTTGAGAGTATTAATGTTCCCTTCAAAGCCTTTAGATGAAGAAAAATGAAAAATTACTTCTAAGTACTACAGCTTCCAGTATTGTTGAAGGATTCAGGGAACTGAAGGGGTTGGGGAATAAATTTTCTGAGCTCTGCATTATATCACACACCCTTTCTCCCCACAAGTAAATGTGAGAGGTTAATACAATCTGAAGCTGAGAAGTTCACTGCTCTGCCTTTCCTTCCCTTTGCTGGTATTTTCCACTCTGAGATGGTTGAGGAGGGAAATGCGGGGGGGGGGGGAGAGAAAGAAGACAGCTAAAAGCAGTGAGAGAGGAATCAACAGAGAGGAATCAACAGAGTGGTCACAGTAAGTTCTGCCTCCCACTTTCCAAGCAATTATGCCCCCACTGCCAAGGGTACTGCTTACATTATATGTTGCTTCCATGACTTATACTAGAAAAGAAATGTACTATCACCTGGGAAGAAAATGGTCAAAGAACTTTATATGGCCTCAGCTTCATGACGATTTTGTTGCTCTTTTTGATGAAAAAGACTGTGCCGCAAAAGATCATGCCTTCACTCCAAGGAGCAGTATTTTGGTACCCTGGCAAGCCATGCCCCTGGAAGCACACTTTAACTGCAGCATTTTGT
This sequence comes from Phrynocephalus versicolor, assembly GCA_023846285.1. NCBI lineage: Eukaryota > Metazoa > Chordata > Lepidosauria > Squamata > Agamidae > Phrynocephalus > Phrynocephalus versicolor. Next base: position 63,349,525 of record JAHTLZ010000204.1, on the reverse strand, counting down.
ACCACCACTAGAGGTTGTGTTAAAATACTTCTGTTATTGATGTGCACTTTTTAACACCTCAAACGAGGTGTGACCCCAGAAAATTTGCATCAATTAGATTCGTACCCCTTTTTCTGCCACTTCCTGTAGTTCTGCCTTAGTAATCGTTTATGCTACTGAATTGGTGGCATACTGACATGCCGACACAATTTTTACTGGCTTTCCGCCTGCAATTACAATTGATTTTAAGAAGAAAAACTCCTACCTGGCTGCAACACAGGTATTCACCACAAGGGAAAAACCAGGGAAAAGATGTGCAGTAAGCAAGTCAGGATGGACACAGAGAAGTAAAATACTCTCCTATCATCAGGACACTAACTGCGCAACAATTGTCATGTGACCACCCGAAAAAATAGTATGCATCATATTAAGATGCACAGATAATGGTAGTGAGACCGGGGCCTAAGGTAGAGGTTTGATCTATCTTTACTTACCTGATTAGGGCTTTTATTGTCTACCACCTTCTGAGGACTGTCACAGAAAAGTCCAGGGGAAACACCAGTACAGCTTCTAATAGGGTCCTTCATGTTCCTCCCGAAGACTGGGGTGAAAAAAGAAAAAAGAAATCCCTGATACAAGGCTAGCCAGTGCAACTGTCATCCACACACCCTATTCTCTCCCCTGTCCATTTTGAGATGCTTGTGGAATATGTCAAAGTGTTAGGAAAAAGCAAAAAAAAAAAAAAAAAAAGTGAAGAATATGTTTCATTTTCAAGATGCTCACTTCAAACCTTCACTTCAAGATGCTTCAGACCTTGTATTAAGAAGCAGCCAGAATTAGTGATTGAGACAAATCAGAAAAAAGTCATTTGTTTTGTTTTGTGATTTATCAAGGCCAATGAATTAAAAAAAAATGAATTTACATATTTTTCCTGATGAATTGATTTATAAATTCATTTTGATTTAACAACTTATAAAATGGCCCCCACAGCATCTAGAGACACGAAAGTTGCAGGAACATTTCCCTGACTCTCCTCTACAAGCCCTGAAGGGATTGCTGAAGTTTGAGTTTCAGATGTCCAAATTATGCACTCCCCAAAATGATCTCCCTGGAAAGTGCCCCACCCCCGGGGTAATAAGCACACCACATTTGTAGGGAGCTTCCCATGACTGTCCTCTACAATCCCTCCACATTTGGTAAATATTGGGTTTCAGACGTCTGAGTTTTACACTCACAAAGTGACCCCTCTAGGAAAGTGCCCTTCTTCCTCAAACTCAGAGGAAAAGTGTAGAAAAGACTTAGTGCAGTGTTCGCCAAACTTTGGCCCTCCAGATATTTTGGAACACAACTCCTAGAATTCCAAGCATGTATTGCCAGTGACAAAGGGCTGTGGAAGTTGTGGTCCAAAACAACTGGAGGGCCAAAGTTTGGCCACCACTGCATTAGTGGAATATTATTTGCGGGTTTGGGTATCCCTAAGTACCTAGTGAAGTTTTCCTGGTGGAGCCCTCTTTGGGGCTGTATAACCTGGACATCAGAAATCCATCCCCCCCCCCCCGAAAGTGGAGGGATTGTACAGAGGAGTCAGAGAAGGCATTGCTCTGCTGCTGCACTCGCTGCAGGGGGTGAAGCGTCTTTGCCTCCCCCACCCGGGACATCGTGAGACAGAGCTTGGAGATTGCTCTCAGGGAAGGGGGTAGGAGCAGGCTATATATATTTATATATATATAGCCTACCCCGTCCCTGGCTTGGGCCTCTTTTGAGGCTTGTAAAAAAAAAAACACCTGGTGGTCCACTTGATTAAGTGAGTTGTGAAAGTATAGAAGCTTATGTAAATGAATTAAAAACAAATAAAAATGCTTTGCCTTCAAAATACTCTTTCTTTTCTTCCTCTGTCATTTCAGCAGCTGGGCAAAAGAAAAGTTTTCTGGGCTTGCTGAAGTAATGCAGAGCAGACCCAGCAGGTGGCAGCAACTTCATTGTGTTCTGCTCAGAAAAAGACCAATTCACATTACAAGGTACCACTGTAGTTTCTTGTGGAGTCAAGGTTTATGTAACAGGATGGTCTTACTGAGTCTCTCTTGGGATACCAAATTGTTTTCACATCTAGATTTACCCACTGTGTTTGTTCATCACTGTCTCTGTGTTTGTACAGATTAGTTGCAATAAAACAACAAATGGGAATAAGCTAAAAAAAAAAACCATTGTGTTTTTTCCCCTTTCACCTTAAAAGAGCAGTTTAGAGAGAGTGATTGATGTGAACAAACAAGGGGGGGGAGACTTGTGAGAAAGAATTATACATCTTCTGGTCACCTCCAATCAAAACTTTCTAATCAAAACTGTAATGTATTTAAAATGACAATAGACATCTTATGATTGAAAACAACAGTTGATGAAGCAAAGTGCTAATACACTGCCAAAGAAAATCACTTTTTAATGTGGAAATGTCTTATTTTATTCTCTGTAAACTTCCATTTCTGGCACAACCCAGTTATTTAATTAAGTGAGACTCAGAAGAACTGCCTTGATTCAATGTGGCCACTGTTGAGTTAAATGGATGGTCCAGCTATTTCAAGAAAAAGGAGGGTGATATACATTGCAAAGATTTTTTTTTATTACAGTTCATAGGATCTTCATATACCATATTATACACAAGATTTTTGAGAATGGAAGTCCGAAAATGAAATTTTCTAGGTTTTGGTGAGGGGTTAAAGATTACAGAGATTTTCCATGGGATCATAAAAACCTGGTTTGTCTCAATATTGTCATAGATATTGTACCCACCAGAATCACATTTTATGAGCCAGAGGAGAATATCTAAGAGAAATAACACTGTATGCAGGCATAGTATGTGTACAATGTAGCCTACATACTGTAATTAAAACTGTAAACCGCCCAGATACTACTTGAAGTAATATGGGGTAGTATATAAGCAGAACACTTTGCTTCTATTCATGAAACACTAGAGTGAGAAAAAAATCTAGAAAAATTGAGATGTCATTATGAACAATTACAATGCCTGTCAGAGTGACCCCACAGCTAATGACTTCAAACTAGGATAATAATATGTCAGAGGTACCAGAAACCTAATAGTCTCTGAATTAACTATAAACAGTTTGAAATAATTTCATCAATATACTGACTTTTAGGGCAACTGAAGATCACATAAGAATAATAACCTTTATCTTTAAAAATATGCTGAAATGGATAAAGTATTTTCTGTTGAAATCATTAGAGAAGTTTTAACTGTCTAGATAGTTTTGACCTCAGTGCATAGAAACCCCTGCCAATATGGCCAAATTGCAAAGGATCCAGGACATCTGTATAGCTTAGTGGTCCTTGCCCTCAGATAGCCTTATTCTCAATGTGTTTCCTGAAGTGTCACAGTCCCTGAATTAAATGTGATGCCTTGAGGTTGCACCAAACACAAGAAGTTAGTCATGTTGTGCATTAGGGCCAACTCTAGTATTACATCTTGAAAATATTCACAAAGATACGAAAGGCAAAACAAATCTTTAAATTCATTATGGAGGATACTGCTTTGCAATAATCGGGTATTATACAAATCAAAGAAAGAAAGAAAGCTTACTGCTTTTGAAATGTAACAAGGATGTGATGGACCCTAGTTCATATAGACCTATCTCACTAATTAATCAAGACGCTAAGATTTTTACTGCAATATTAGCGAATAGAATGAATGGGTTTATTACACAGTATATCAAGGAGGATCAAAATGGGTTTTTAAAGGGAAGACAAATGTCTAATTTAACTAGAAGAGTGTTGAATATTATATATGATACAGAAACGAATAAACAGAAGGCTGGTATTCTATCATTGGATATATTTAAGGCTTTTGATTGTGTGGAATGGCCAACACTAAAAATATTGATTGAAAACTGGGGGTTTGGAATGAAATTTAGAGGTGTGATAGATCAATTATATTCTGAAAATACATCTGAGATAATAATTAATGACGGGAGTTCAGATCGGATATCTCTAGGCCGAGGTACTAGACAAGGTTGCCCCCTCTCCCCAGTTCTATTTTGTTTAATGATTGAAATGTTTGTGGATAAAATAAGGAATGATGAGTTAATTAGCAGATTAGGTATTGATAGTAAAGTAAAGATTAATTTATTTGCAGATGATTCTTTATTGACAATTAAAAATCCACTAGAGAGTATGGATAGAGTTAAATATCATTTGGAGAAATTTGGGTCAGTATCTGGATTGAGGGTTAACTGGCAGAAATCTCAGGTGATGCTGTTTAATCACAACAAGGAAGAACAAGAAGTGTTTACCCATAATTACGGATGTAAGATAAGTAACTCAATTAAGTATTTAGGTATAGAATTAGTAAAGGACACACCGAAACTAAAGGAATGTAATTATAGTAAACTAAAGAAAGAAATTAAGAATAAAATGTTAGAATATTCAAGTCTAAAACGTTCTTGGTTTGGGAAGATTGCATTGATGAAAATGAAAATTTTACCAAAGTTAAATTTTCTCTTTATGATGCTTCCAATACAGTTAAGTAAGGATGACTTTAAATTTTGGCAAGATTTAATTAATAACTATTGTAATAGTGGTAAAAAAGCTAGAATAAACAAAAAATATTGGTATATGGCCCAAAATAAAGGTGGTATAGGTTTACCGAATGTTAAAAATTATTATTTAGCAAATCAAATAAGGTTTATTGGGGATATTGTGTTTAGTCCAGAAAGATTAATATGGTTGCAAATGGAATCATCAGAATTAAAGGAGGATATTGAAAAATATTTATTCGGCACTATTAAGAAAATAAAGTTAAATGAGATTAATAACCCCTTTCTTAGATCTATGTTGAATGCATGGTATCTACATAAGAAAAAATATGTCCCTCAGACTCACCATTGAGATCCGTAACTGAAATGGAGAATTTCCCTACAAATTTGAAAGTTTTCAAAAAAGTATTTAGGGATAAACAAGTGATTAGATTGAAAGACTGGATAGGTAAGATGAGAGGGAAAGTACAAATGAAGGAAATTCTTCAAGGTAGGGATATATCTTGGTTTAATTTTATACAATTAAAGAAATGGACTTATATTTGGATAAAGAAAAATAATAAATGCAGAGAGTACACAAAATATGAAGAACTCTTATTCTTGTATGGGGATACTCAGAAGGAAATAGTAGTAAAATGTATTGTTAGTAAACTATATAAAATTATTTTGGATTTAGATGAAAACACGGGAGGATCCGGAGTGAAATTATTGTGGGAACAAGATTTTAAAAAAGAAATAAGAGAAGAAGACTGGGCTAAAATATGGACAATGAGAATACTTAGATCTATGTCTGTTAGAATAAAGGAAAATTTCTTTAAAATAAGTTTAAGATGGTATTTGACTCCAGTGAAATTGAATAAAATGAATGCAAATTCTTCCAAGCTTTGTTGGAAATGTGATAATGAGATTGGTACCTTTTATCATCTGTGGTGGGAATGTAAAAAGACACAGAAATTTTGGGAAAGTATTTTTAAAGAACTAAGTGAAATATTAGAAATGACTATAGAGCCCAAATCTGATATTGCTTTGTTATCAATATTTGTGGATCAAAATTATGATGTTAAAACTAAAGAGTTGATTACGAATTTGTTGACAGCAGCTAGATTAATAATTGCTAGAAATTGGAAATCTAAATATGAACTATGTTTAGAAGAATGGTATAATGAAGTATGGAATATTGCTTTAAATGATAAATTGACTTGTTCTCTCAAGGTTAAAAAAGGAGAGTTAAAAAAAGATATTTTCTATGATGTATGGGGTAGATTTATTGAATATGTGCTTGTACGGGATAAGGGTAAGGTTTCCGCGCAACAATCAATTTTGTTCTGGAGGGGAGGATGACGAATGTAAATATGAAAAGCGATCCTGTTGGTGAAGGGGTGCACTGTTGCTGATGTTTGTCTTTTTCATGTACTTTGTATATTTTCTAAATAAAAATCTTTTAATTTAAAAAAAATGAAATGTAACCAAATTACATCTGTATTACCCAACAGATTACTGGTTCCACGTATCTACATTACTAGATACTACTTCCATCAAAGCTGTGAGGTAGCTTACATTGTTTTCTGGTCCACCGAGCCCGAAATAAAGAGACGACACACGTTCTTTGGGATTAATAATGGGCCACACTTTTATTAATATTTTATTATACTTTTCATCCTACTTTTGAGTCCTTAATGGGGAAACCTGAAAGGGCAAGTGGTGCTGAGGGATTTACCCATTACAAAACTCGGGTATTAACTGTGGGGTTGTTACCCCCCAGAAATAGAGTTGTGGGCAGCCCTTTGTGAGCTTTACGTGAAGGATCATAAATCACTATTTACTCTCCTATTTCTAAGCCTAAAGTGGGATTTTATGGGCTTCCCTTGTACTAAGCACTATTACCTCCTATTCCCCTAAGGAACTTTCCGCCACTTGCCCTTACTGCCACAGGAAGTGGGGATACATAGTATGCTCCCTTTCTCCCACCCAGCCGAGGAACTCAGCACAGATTCCCCCATAGATGTCTGACAGAAAGAGTTCCAGGCCCAGATCAGATAGATGCATCCCATCAGCTTGGTAAAAGTGAGGCTGGCCATACCAGATGGCATGGTGCGTGACCACCGAGCCCCCGTTGCCCACCTCCCTGTTGACACATTTATGAGCCTGATTGATTCTTTTAGGGTGAGTGCAATGATGTCCTCAATGATGCCGCTGCTAGCCCTTTACCTGGGGCTTTACTTGGTGGTCACCTGACCCAGTGGTCACCTGCTGTCCAATCTCACCAGCTGTGCTGGTAATGTCTGATTGGCCAGCCTGGCATCTGGCCAGTGTGTCTCCATCAGGCGAGCAGACAAAGAAGGCCCTCCCACTACAAGCCTGGTCAAAGCTCCCTATTAAGTGGAAGTGAGCAACATTAACAAATGTAGGCTGATAGATCCTGGACTCCATAGAGGAAAAACACTCTGAAGTTTTCTCTCTCAGACAATACTCTCAGACAATTTTGGATTAGGCTGGCCTGTCATTGCCACAGAAGACTAGAATATTGACTTAGTTTAAAAAAATCAAATTGAGATATAGTTGTTTTACCAACAGCCAAAGTCAAAAATCCTATCCTAGTTTCAGTAAATCACATAATGTATTTAGCTTCTAATTTTTATAGCTCCTATGCGTGGAGCACTGGAGAGTATTACTCATCCAAGGATATAAAATTCTAGCACAGAAGCTCCTGACTCAATAAGCTAGGTTTACTGCAGAGCAGTCTGGGGTTTCAATGGCTTGAATTACATTTAGTTTCTGAGCAAGGGTGAAGAAAACAGATTCTATTGTAGTTCATTTCTAGCTATTCATACACAACAATAGAAACAATCCCTGTGGATTCCAATAAGGATTGACAAAGGTGACAACCAATTTTTCTTTGATCTCAAAATCGACTGCTGTGGTCAATAATCTGATGAACATTTATATTTGTCCTCTGCAATTCTAATAGCTAATTTGAAGAGTTTTACATGTGGATTTTATTGTCAGTTCTCCACACAAGTGGCTCATGATACCTAATTTCTGCTAAGAGGTCTCCAGAGATGCCTCTCTCAGGTTTATAACAATTTTACGATTGGATCTCTTGATACTAATATTCATTTTGGGTTAATAACATTTTGTAAAAAAAAAAAAAGTGCAATAACTGGGATTAACAAAATAGACCAGCAGTTCCATTAGTGTTGTGTCCAACCCTATTTCCCGGTGTGACTTATAAAGCTTATTAGCAGTGAACATAAAATTGAATTGGCAAGAATTCCTTTTGTCTATAATTGGGAAGGAAAACTGGAATAAGTAAACTTGATGCGTAGCTGACTTTGCACTCCTAGCAGCAGATGATTTTGAAGGACATCAAAAATGGTGCAGCTTCTGGCCCCAAGCGGCTAAATGTTAACTCCAGCTTTCCTTTTCACTCATTGTTCTATAACATGACTCCGCATTGTCAGAAAAGCAGCATCTGCTTAGATGTATGTTGATTCTAGAAGGTTCTCATTGCAATCTTTTTCAAATCTGGAGCAGAGATGGGTGTTTCGTTTTGGAAGGGGACTGGTTCCAAATTGAAACACTCGGAACCCACTGCCACGCTACGTAACAAAATCAACCACTGTTTTACCTTGCAGTAGTTCGTGCTGGGCAAAAATTCCAGCCAGAAAAGCAGCCTCTGATGTGTCATATTTCCCTCTCCCTGGCACTGGCCAATAAGACAGGGAGGTGGGACTGTGCATATCCTTGCACAGCTGCTGATTGGCCAGCACCAGGGAGAGGGAAAGAGGACTCATTGGAGGCTGTTTCCTGGTTGGAGTTTTGCCCAGCGCGAACTGCAGTAAGTTAAGACAGAGGTTGATTTTGTTCCAGAGGGTGGAACAAGAGCTGTGCTGATATGTTTCATTTCGGAACCAATCCCCTTCCAAAACAAAACACCTATCTCTAATCTGGAGTAACTGAGAAAAAATAATGATCTGGAAAAAATCAAACTGAGTATTGAGCCACAATGTTTCTGAGGATGGAAATGGTATGCAAAACACGAGCTGAAGAGAAAAATCACTGGTTCATAGCTCCAGTAGTTTGTAGTTTATATGCTTTCATCTCTCTTAATATGAAGATTGAATCCTAATAGCAAACCCCTTCTTCTAAAAATTGAATATAAGAAGGAGAATTTACATGGAATGAAAATGGGATCAGGAGTTATGTTATGAATATATATTTGGAAAATGGTTTCTGGACTACTTTGTACCTTTAAACCAAAACTTGGCTAAGTTACCATTTGGACCCAAACTTCCAGACATTGGGGACTTGACCAAACTGCTTTATTCCCAAGAGCAGGAGTTATGCACTACTGCCTTCTGACTCTATTTGGATCAGATTGGCACCTTGGACTAGAAACTCCCACACCGTCCCAATTGTTATTTCCAAGTATTATGCGAGCCCTTCCAAAAGGCTCAATGTGAACAACCATCAGTGATGAGAACCTGATGAGAACCAGGACTGATGAGAAGCCTGATGAGAACCAGGACTACTGTCCAAACTGTTCTGATGGGATCATTTGAGTTTAATGAGGAAGGTCACATTACAGAAAATGGTGAAATAAAAAGTAGGTGAGGTGTGAGACCTGTGAATGAGTTTCATCCAGTCAACACAGGGGGCTCTTCATCTTCCACTAAGAAATCAATAATACAAATGCAAAGAAAGTCAGAGGATAATCCATCCTTATTCTGGGAAGGTGTCTGGTCATTGTATCTCTGTGGATCTCCAGCATTTGTCTGCTGAAAATGGGCACTGAGGCATTCAGACTATTTGCCCGTAGATGCCTGTTATCACCAGATCAATGTATTTCCAGTCAGATATCCATGCACATGTCAAGCATGAACTCTCAATCATATGGCTCAGTAACATGTTCTGTGCATGGGAGTGTACCAGCTTCTCTTCAGCCCATCCCTAGGACTCTAAGCAGCCATTGGTACCCTATATGTGCCATTTTCTTCCCAAACACTAGTTTTCAAAACTACCTTTTTAAAAGCCCAGGAGATTTTAACATTTTAATTTATATTAAATACATGATTGTCCTTAAAATACAGCCCTGATATTCTTTTTTTTAAAGAGTGGCCTACGCCTAAACAAACAGCAGAGTGTAATGCTAAGATGATGAATATTTCAAATGTGTGTTGCTCCAGAACATATCTATAAATTTTCCTTTGTGTGCAAAACTGATGCAGCAATAATTCAACTGCTGTGGGGGGAAAAAGTATTACAAAAGTGTTCCAGTGCTGACCTTGTATTCAATATTTATTTACAGTGTTATTGTTCAATTGTTGGAAAGGCGAGGTGGGGGAGAAAATGAAGAAAGAAGCATGTTGCAATCAGTTGAAGGATATCAGAGATTGGTCTGTGAATAAGAGAGATTGAAAAATCTAAATGATACAATTCATGGCACATTCACAACATGTTCGTGGGTGGTTTGTCGGCAAATGTGAAGTCTTTGTGGGAAAAAATAACCTAGCCTCCTGCAGAGAAAATGACTTAGTAAAAGCTAAGCAACATTCAATGAAAAATACTGCATTCTAGAAAGAGCTAGTGGAAGTCTGAAATATTGAAAACGCATCAATTATTGCTTGTTTTAAAAGGTTGTTTAGGATTGCTTATGTGACACTGAAGGTTACAAGCACTGGCTACATTTATTTATTTATTTATTTATTTATTTATTTATTTATTTACCACCCAATAGTGTCATGCACTCTCTGCAGAAGGCTAAGTTATTTTTTGATTTTATGGTAGTGTACAATAAAATGTACAACAGGGATAAAAATCAGTCAACATACTATCTCACTTATACCACACTTACACCACACTTTAATTCAATATTACAGTGATACCTTGTATGAAGGAATTAATTCGTTCCAAATGAAATTATGTTCAACAAAATTTCATTTATACAAATTTCCCATAGGAATGCATTGAAAACAAAGTAATCTCTAATCACAACCATTTTTATGTTGTACAGATTTGCCCCATAGATGATTCTGTTAAGCAAAATTCCCCTATCTCTGGAATGTTTTATGTTGTACAAATTTTATGATATACAAACCGTTTGTTATACGAGGATCCACTGTATATTGAATTAAACTTCTAGATTGCAAAAAAGTGAGGCTCAGAGTCTTTTCAGTGGCTCTGCTCCCTAAAAACCTAAGGCATGATATAAGAGAATGGAGATAATGCCAATGGAATGACAGTAAAGAAAGACAGAAATAAGCCAAAGCTGACACTTGTTTTAGGACCTGCTTCATGACAGAGTAGGGAGCGATCAGAATATATTCCCCTATCAACATGTCTACACAGAATTGGCCAGAAGACTCATGAGAATTAAAGCTGTTCGATCATTCCATCACATCCAAAGGAGAGTGTGGAAGTTGTACAAGAAATGCAGAAACAAAAGGAGACTTAACTAGCTGAACTTCTCTTTTTCAATGAGGCGTAGGCCAGTATTTGTATGAACCAAACCAAGCCAAACTGGTTTGGCTTACCTGGATGGCGGCAGCGATCCCAGCAGTGGGAGGCCTCACCGCTGCCTCCGGAGCCCCGGCAGCAGCCAGGCCAGGCAGTGGTGGACCACTCTGCAGCCGCCTCCAGAGGGCCAGTAGTAGCCAAGCAGGGCAGCAGGAGGCCTCACCACTGTGTCCAGAGCCCCAGCCCCACGACAGCCTCTGGAGGCCCAGTGTTTTTTATTATTATTATTATTATTTTCCAATGCCGTCCATGCAGTCCCAGGGGCTGGATTGGCACTTTTTATTTTTTATTTTTATTTATTTTTCCAGCACTGACCATGTGGCCCCAAGGGCCAGGTCAGCGTTTTTGTTTTGTTTTGTTTTGTTTTTTATTTTTATTTTTTTCTTATTTTGCAGCAGCAACCACGTGGCCCCAGGGGCCGGGTCAGTACATTTTTAAAAAAATAATAATGTTTTTTAATTTTTTTATTTTTAAAATTCCCCAATGCCAGGGGCTCCCCCCCCCCCACACACACACAGCTGAGAGGCACTAGCTTCCCCGCACCTGGGTTTTATTTTTTAATTTTTTTTTCCTCCTGGCCCACTGGCTCATGGGCCAAACTGGCTGGCCTGCAGACCAGACCAGCTGGCCCGTGGATTGGAGGGATGTTTTTTTTTAATTTTTTTAAAAAAATTAAAAAATTAAATTTTATTTGTAAAAGTCCCTGATGCAGGGCTTTTCCCTCCCTCCTCCTGGCCCGCAGCAGCTGCCGGAGTTCCAGGCAAGGAGGCTAGCAGTGACAAGGTAGGAGACAGGGGAACAAAAAATGAAATGAAGCAAAATGTAAATTTCTGTTTCATTTTGTTTCATTTTCTTTTGATGGGTTGCTTCATTATTCATTTCGTTAGCTAATGAAATGAATAATGAATAACAAAACAAATTAAAAATTCATGTTGTGCCCATCTTTACTCTTTAGCAAGTGGGTGCAGCAAAGGTTTTCCTAAACTGCTTTCTACAGAAAAGTTTGTAATGGTTCTTTCATTGCACAACTTAACTACTGAAGGTCTTTCTTTCTTTTAAGTTTTTTTTCCATTCAGCACTGTTACAAGCGTCTGATTATTATTAATGTTCTAAGATGCCTCTCCAAATTACCTGTTCCTAACTTGAACATGTTTTAAATATTCTGTACTGTATAATGTCCCTCATTATTGTAAACCACCTTGGGTCCTTTTCCAAGGAGAAAGGTGGGGTAAAAATATTATAAATATTATAAATAAATAAATAAATAAATAAATAAATAAATAAATAAATATTAATGCAAGTAACATACATGAGAACAATACATTCATCAACAAAGTGAACATCGCTTGGCCTTGTTTGTGGAGCCGATTTTGCAAACAGGAAGTCAGATTGCTTTTAACCTACCTGTTACCTGCTTTTCAAAAAGCTCTTGCTGTAATTTTTATGATCATTATTGGCTATTATCTGATAAAAAGACCAACACAAACTGGGTACTCACTCCCTTCCCCAAGGACTAGGCACAACATGCTGTTTTAGAAGCCTCTGCCTTAGCACTGGCACACACTTTTTGGTGCGAGGATAAATTAGACAATTAGGGCCAGATGTGTCCTTTCATCAATTTTCACATTACACTTTCAACTGACTAATAGGCAGCCTCTCCAGTCCTTCTGCTTTCCCTGAATTTCAGCCAGCAGCCAATTTCTTCTCACAGCTCTGGGTGTAAGTTGGGCATATACAGTAACTAGCAGAGCCATAAATGTATGCTATAGTCATCCAACTGTTTTCATTATATTTGCATCATGTTAGTAAAAATGGTTATGTATGCAAGTATTATTATAGCATATGTCTAACCAATCTCAAAGCATATTCAAAGGTTACAGCATTTTCCCTCATTTTTGCATGAATCTTGGCAAAGCGAAAAATAGAACAAAATAACTGAGGGTGTGAGTACATTGACATATAAAGTGGAAAATGCTGTGGGATTGAGATGGTCTATTTTGCGTTGTTGTTGTTGTTTTCACTGACCAGATGGAAGAAAAGCAAATGTGAATCAGCATGGATTTTATCGCCTCAATATGTAGGATCTCTCTCTCTCTCTCTCTCTCTCTCTCTCTCTCTCTCTCTCTCTCT
>JAHTLZ010000204.1:63288044-63302078 GCA_023846285.1 Phrynocephalus versicolor | reverse complement strand
GGGGTGTTTCCTTTTGGATTAGTTTGGTGATGGTGTTTTTTTGGAATGGGTGGTGGTAGCAGGAGCAGCTGTGGTGCTACTGAGGATCCAGATGTTGATCCTGGAGGTGGGTCTGAGCAGGATGGTGAGGCACGAGGAGGGATATAGTTATTTACTTATATTTTGCTCATGCTCCCTTGTTGCCTCCCCCTCCTCTCCCTGCTTTGTTATTCCTGGCTCCTCCAGCAGTGTCCATTGGACTAAGATTTCCCCCCGCTTTTTCCTTAATTCAGGGGTGTCCAAACTTTTTGTAAGAAGGGGTCAGTGGGTGGGGCTTATAAGAGGTCAGTGTGTGATGCTTGCAAGGGGTCAATGAGTGGGGCTTGCAGGGGGCAGGGTTGGCGGCAGCCGGCCCCCCACACATTCTCATCTACCAAATCTGGCCCTCCTTGCAAAAGGTTTGGACACCCCTAAATTTTAAGATGTATACAAGTTAAAAACAGGGTATTAGAAGAGGCATCTTACAGCAGTCAAAGGAAAATGTTAAAGCTACAAAGAGCATGTGAAAAGAAAAAAATGGAATGGAAACTAACATGGAAAACAGTGGTGTTTATCCATGGTAATCCATCTAAAAGTCACATAATAGGTAGTCCATCATTCAGGGAACACTTGCCTAAAGAGGAAGGTATTTGCCTGATTCTGGAAAGACAGTACAGACAGGCCAGTCCTGGCCTCCAGCGGGAGGGAGTTCCAAAGTCTGGGAGCAGGGACAGAAAAGGCCCTTTCATGTGTTCTTGTGATAACACACCTGTGAAGGTGGTGGGGTGGAGAGAAAGGCCTCTCCTTTCCTTCTTTCCCATTAAGAAAGCTCTTGTGGCAGTTTTCTGTTTTCCTAAGGTTATCCACATGGCAAAAATATCAGAATGTGTTGGTTATTTTAATTTTCAGCAGGAAGCCAGGCTGTTAAAAAAATTCTATTGGGCATTCATTAACATCATTATTAGAGATAGAGGCCAACTATACATTGTTATCAATGCAATTCATAGGTCAAGCAATTGTTGAAAGTTAATTGCTATGAATGGGTTTCTGCTAAATTATATTAGCTTATAGTTTCTGAATTACACCCCAGGTAAAGAAAGTGCAAGATTAAATAATCTTAGTGAGTTAAGGTCTCTGCAGTTTTATCATTTATGTTTTTTTCAAATTTAATTAAATGAGATAATGGCACAAATGTTTGACTTACCTGGAAAAAATAATGGAAGTCAGTTCCCCCAGCAACCAGGACCTCTTTGGCATACACTTAGCCATTAGGACTCTCAGTGACATTTATCAGAAGTGGGTGAACTTCCAGATAGTCACTGGAAAAATGAAAACAATTTTTCAAGAGGAGTAATGGGAAGATGTTTCCTTTTAAAAACTTATTCCAAAAAAGATCAAATAAATTCCCTGAGGAAAGCTTATTGGGATTAAGGGGAAAAATAACACAAACATTTTCTCCTAAACTGCAAATCTGTGCAAAACTTGGTTGAAGCACACTTCTGAACAAGTTGATAAAAATACAAGTGAAAACACATAAGCCAAATAGAAATAAAGCAGCCAAGCACTGTTTTTTTAAAAAAAACAAGTCCATTCAGCATCAACCCAACATTAATATCAAAATCAAGATATCCAAGAGTGAGGCAACGTAATCTACCTTGGCAGCATGTTCTAAAGAAATGTTGGCAAACCTATGGCACGGGTGCCAAAGGTGGCACTCGGAGTCCTTTCTGTGGGCACCCTCCTTAAACCTTCCAATCAATTTGCATTCAAACAATGAACCCTGTCTAAAAAAGCAGGAAACCTAATGGCTTGCTGCTGCACCTCAGATCAAGAAGTTTGGATATATAAGCTCAACAGCTGATTGGCACAGGGAAGGAAAAAATCAGTTTAAACTTTAAACCAACTTGAAGACCCAGGTACAGCCAGAAAGAAAAGGAATTGCTCAGCTCCTGGCTAGCTGCAGGCAGATCAAGATCTGAGATAAGTTAGCTCAACAGCTGAGGCGTGGGAGGGAAGGAAGGAAACAAATCAGTCAGTTTAAAAATAAACCTCCTGTTCTCAAGAGGGATGGATTAAATTTAAGAGGCTCCTTGCCATTAAGACAAATTGTTTCATTTCCGAAGCAAAATATGGTGTTTTGTTTCATTTCTTGACAACACGCTGTTTGCTGTTTTGTTTCATTTTGTAACGCTTTATAAGCTTACAAAATGACAAAACTGTGTGTCATTTTCAAAAGGTGCCCAGCCCTATAAAGAACTTTCGTTTATCTGTTACTGTTTGTTTCCCCCTTTTTCCCTTGTAAAGCTGAGCCCCCCTAGAATCTGCCTCTCTGTAAAAATAAATAAATAAATATTGAAATATTTATAAGAGAAAGCTTTGGGGAGGAACATTATAGTTGTGTCCTACTGATGATTTCACTCCATTTGATTAAGGGCCTTTTTACACCCCTAAGATCCGCTGGTCCCTTAAATTCGGACCACAGATCTTGAGGGTTTGTCGCTCTCCCTGCGTTCCCACCCCCTCTGCACTTCCTTGTTCTGTCTGCGTGAGGGGAGGGAGAAAAAAAGGGAGAAAAAAGGGAGAAAAGAATGCACTCTTACCTCTGAGTGCCGGTGGAAATTGCTCTGAGCCCCGTTCACTTCCTGGTTCCTCTTAAAGGGGTGGGAGGCAAAAGAAAAACAATAAAAAGAGGCGAGGAGAGCCCGGCATTCTGCGCATCAAAATTTTTCACTCTCCCAGAGCAGGTACTTGAAAGGTGTGCTGGGTCGCGCTTAGGTGGGCGGGGTTGCACTTTATTTTCTGTTAGCTCTGGAGCTGGTGGGGAAACATTTTTAAGCTCCGGAGCTTGCAGCCATTTGCTGCGGAGCTTAGGGGTCGTGTATAAACGCTCTAAGAGATGAATCAAAAATGATATTTTCCTCCTTTAAAAGTATTGCAGTTGGGGGGAAAGGACATAAGCCAAAAAATTCTGAGAGGAACAAACAAAGAAAAACTCCTTTTCATTGTTACATTCCTTAACATAATCAGCTACATGAATGCACAGCCACACAGAAAAACTAATGTTAAGCATTCTGTATTGGGGAAGGTGACTATCTTAGCTATGTTTAAACATTTGAAAGGATGTCACATTGAAGAAGGGACTGGCTTATTTTCCATGGCTTCAGAGACTAGGACATGGGGCAATGGTCTCAAACTACAAGAAAAGAGATTCAATTTAAATATTAGCTCTAACTTCATGACAGTTAGAGCTGTTCGGCAGTGGAATATGCTGTCACAGAGGGTGGTGGAGTCTCCTTCTTTGGAGGTTTTTAAGCAAAGTCTGGGTGGCCATCTGTTGGGAATCCTGTGATGGAGGTTCCTGCATGGCATGGGGTTGGATTAGATGGCCCTTAAGGTCTCTTCCAACTCTATGATTCTATGATTCTATCATTTGCATGGTTGTGATAGTGGGATGGATGTGCAGCTGTGATCAAATAGTTGATGAAAGTAAGGGACAAAGGCAGGACTTTTGTCTCTTGGTGGCTCCAGCATCTTCCTTTTGTTTCCAACAAGGAAGCCAGAAGGAAAAACAGTTGGGTATGTACCTTTAGAAGCAGTACAGAAGAAAGACATTCCATAGGCATCACTCATAAAGGCCAATAACTTATAAAACCTTGAACAGGGCTGTTCATGAGATGACTGGAAGTCATGAATTCAGAGAACAACCATAAATTGGAAGTGAATTGGCAGCACTCAACAATGATGATGTCACACAAACTGTGCCTAGTGACATCCTGAGGGACAAAGCTGACACTATAGTTAGGGCATCATTGTACCAAATAACCCTTTTATTGTTTTAGCAGCACAATTTCCTCCAAGATTAATATCTAAACGCAAGCAAATCCTTTGCTCACCTCCCACAGATCAATCAGAAAGAGAATAATAAGCAAGCATAGGTGTTAAAATAATATAACCTTTTAACTAGAGATGGGCACAAAATTAATTTTTTTCATTTCGTTATTTGTTATTCATTTCGTTACATAATGAAACAAATAAAGACCCTAGGGGCAAATTTAACACGAAACGAAACAAACCGAGAAAAATTTGTTTTGTTAGGTTTGTTTTGTTAATGGGGTCGGAGATGTCTCCTACCTGGTGCTGGTCTGGAGGTCCTTTTGCACTGAGCTGCACAGATGGAGCACACACCTTGTTGGTGCCATCGAGGGACACGGTGGGCTCAAGCCTCAGTCCAGCCCCGGGAGGAGAGATAAGGAGCAGGCCGTGTTTAGGCGGCCAGAGCAGCTTGGCTTCGAAGCTGCCCCCTTGCACCTCCCTACTGTGGCCCATTATCATGGGGCTGATTGGGAGGGAAGATAAGGAGGTCACACTTAGGCGGCCACAGCAGTGTGGCTTCAAAGCTGCCGCCCCTTGTGCCTCCCTCCCACGGCCCGTTATTGCGGGGCCAATCAGGAGGGGAGATAAGGAGGACGCACTTAGGTGGCCAGAGCAGACCCGGCTTCGAAGCTGCTGCCCCTTGTGCCTTCCTCTCACGGCCTGTTATCACAGGGCCGATCAGGAGTGGTGATAAGAAGGAGGCTGCACTTAGGCAACCAGAGCAGAGTGGCTCCGACGCCGCTCCCCCGCTTTATTCCTCCCATACCCATTCGTAGGCACCCCCCACGCTCTGACCAGGCCCTAGGGGCCGCACAGTGGGCACTGGAAAAAAGTGGGTAAAACGAACAACGAATTAACAAAACAACAAAACAAACTTTTCTGTGAAAATTCACAAAAACAAAACAGAATGAAATGAACTCCTTAATGAAATGAAACAAAATGAAATGAAATGCCATTTTTTCTATTCGTGCCCATCTCGACTTTTAACTGCAGAACTGGGTAGAGTCCTGTGGATGATTGAGTCCAGCCACTCTCAAGGAGGTACAGTGGGGAATCAAATTCCCAACATCTGGCTCCACTGCAAGAGACCAAAGCCTCTGAGTTATCCAACGGTTCCCCATATCCTTTCCTATGTGCTCCGATAGCTGTGTTACTGGGAAGAGTTTCTGGGTGAGCTAATTGAACTCTATATTCCCTTATATCGAGCTAATCCTGTACATAGAGCTCTAACATTTTAGGATTTTCTGTTTCTAACCACAAGCTGTCTGCATTGTCTGGTTTGAACCTTTTGTTGTGGTTTGTCAGATATTAGTTAGTGAAACTATGTATTAGACAGGTGTATAAATAAATGGTCCCTATGTATTTAATTGATTTCTAAGACGGAGTCTGCAAAGGTGCAAAGTGACAGTGAGTCAATCCTGTGACAATTTTTTTCTATTAGACTGCTGGTGTAAAGATTGTGTTAAAATTGGTTTTGCTGATGCAAGGTGCTGCAATAGCAATGTTACCTGATTGGACAGACAAATATATATAAGTGTTCTGTTAATCATTGTTCAATGGACATTTGTGAGTAATGAACGCATTCTTGTCTCTCTATGCTATTTGCTAATTATGTATGCCATGTATGGTGAAATGCTGTTATGCTGTCAATTTTCTCCATGTATCTTATTTGTGTAGATATGTAATATAGCTGATGTTTTAAGTAAGCTCTGACTTTGTCTGGTTCTGCTTCTGTCTATGTAATTGTTCAACAAGTATTTGCTTTTGCTGGCAGAACAAATTGCAAAATACTCCAAGAGTTGCATCATTACAGTCATGACCAACTCTTCATGACCACATGTCCATGGAGTTTTCTTGGCAAGAATACAACTACTAATAGTGGAGGACCCTGGTTGTTTCCCTCATCTGGTAACCCTACTGTGAGTCCTTCTGAAACAATTGTCATTATTTGCATGAATTCTGCTTTTACTCTTTTTATTTTCTTCTCTCTCTTGGCTAGCAGCAGGTGACATTTTTCAGTCTGAAATTCCTGAGGATGGTCTAGATAACCCCAGAGCTGAGAAACCTGGTGTGGCTTAGGGGAACAAGCACATAAAAAGAATAATCCCTCATTTTATTTCCTGTCGCCTCTTGTCTCTTTAATCAATTCTGATTGCCTCTACTAACTCATCCTTTTCTCCAGTTGTCATGCTTTATCCCTTGCCTTGACTTCTTTGTGATGGTTCCCTGTTGCTTAGCACATCAACTGCAATTTTGCTGTTCGCTTAAAAAACAACTGAGTTAATAGCCTACCTCCGCTAGATTTGAGCGCATAGCCCCATATTTCTAACTGTGGGAGGTCTGGCCAAGAAAATGAAAGGCTTTAAACATGATATAGATGCAGCTTGTCAGAACTGGTTGTATACATCAGAGAAGGATAAAACAAATATTCATTCGTAAGAAGAATGACAAGACATTCGTGGTAATTAGGTCCATCTTGATCTATTGTTTTTATTTGTTTTTATCATGTACACCGCCCAGAGTTCCATATTGGAAGTGGGGCGGTATAGAAATGAAACAAATAAATAATATATAATAAATAAATAATTACCTATTGGGGGGAGAGAGGTGGCAACCCAGATTCTGCACCAAAAACACAGCTGAACATAAGGAGATTCAAAGTGAATGCTCCGACTGCTAAGCATTCAAAACCCTCTATCTAAAGATTCTAAACTGATCAATTACATTAATTTCAATTTTCCTGTGTTTGCAACTTTAAATTCTTATGTTCTCATAGGGATGAGCACAAAATGTAAAAATTGTGTTTTGTTTTGTTTTGTTTCTTTATAGTTTTGTTAGTAACAAAATGAAACAAAAATGAACCACTATGTTCCCCTGAGTCCTAAAGGACCCAGGGGAGCAAGTGATTTTAGGTAAGCCTCCCAAATTTGAAAAGGTTTGGGGGTAAGGGAGCTGCATAATTAAGCTCCAAATGGGTTGCCCTTGGGAAGCTTTTCTTCTCATTGGAATTGAAAGCCAAGATGTGGAGCTTAATTACTCAGTCCCCTTACCCCTAAACCTCTCCAAATTTGGAAGGCTTAAAGGGAAGAGTCCAAGGGAGCTACCAATCAAATTTGATGCCCCTTGGACAAAGGAGAGCCATTTTAGATAGTAATGAAATGGTTCATTTTAAAATTTTAAAAAACCTGTTGTTTCGTTACTGTCCAAAATGAAACACTGCTTGTTACTTTGTTAGCTTACGAAATGATTTGTAAGCTAATGAAATGACAAAACAGCATTTTGTTTTTCATATTTTTTATTTATTTATTTATTTATTGGATTTTTATACTGCCCATCTGGCAGTAGGGTCACTCAATATCGTAAGGTGCCCATCCCTAGTCCTCTAGTATGTGATGGACAGGTCTATTGTTCATCCCCCTGAAAGCATTTTAGCCAATTACAACAAGGAAAAGTCACAGCAAATAAGAAGGGAGTAGAAGGTTTAGAAGGAAAGAACTGATCCTTTGCTTGTTGGATAAGGGGCAAGATCACACTTGGACAACAATACAGTCAAACTGGACTGTGCCTAACTCAGACTTCAGTAGGAACTTCCACCTTTCCTCCTTTCAATCAACAGTCCAATCCTACTGTCAAGTCTTCCTAGCCAAAGAGATGAAATGGCATATTTATACCTTGATCTTGCATATTATATTCCTACTACCCCTCCAGTTTCCCCCCGTTGTACTCTGTAATGTAGTGGTTTCAGTACTCAAAGAATAAGAGCCCTTGGACTTTCTGATTAGCCAGGACTTTGACATCACCTGCTCCACCCAGGGCTCTTTGTCCTCTTTGAAATCCATTCTCAGAGGAGAGAGATGGGTCTGCAGGATATTACAGCAGGTTAGACCTGCTGTATTCCAAAGCACATCAAGATAAGTTTACTCTTGAAAGGACTGTTAAGAGCCATAAGCTGTACAGCATGCTTCTCCTGATTAGGAGGTACAGACGTACCTGCATTTATGAATTCCTCTTGGCATGCAGAGGTAGCCATGGCAATAGTTACAGTGAGCAGTTGCACTTTTCACCGCACTACTTGTTGTAATGGTAAACCATGATATAATAGGGCAGTGTTTATGAACCTATTGCACAGGTGCCAAAGGTGGCACTCGGAGCCTTTTTTGTGGGCTCCCAATATAACCCCTTCACAGCCACCTGTATTCAGGTTAAATTGTTGTACTGGCACTTTGCAAAAAATTAGTGGGTTTTGAATTGCAGTTTGGGCACTTGGTCTCTAAAAGTTTCGCCATCACTATAATACGGCATGTGCTGCATATTAAACCATATTTTAGCATCATGGTCAGTCCTCAGAATCTGCAAGTAATTTTGGGGTAGGCTCTTCTCTGAAACCCTGCATAACAGGTGCTAGTCAGCACAGACAGAGCTGGGCTAGAAAAACCAATGCTCTGACTCAATTTGAGGTAGCTTCCGATGTTTATTATTTTGTAGATTAAAACGAGATAGAAAGAGATTAAGGAAAACTGAAGGCTAAAAGGAGGGATGCTTTCTTTCCTGGAAGCTTTTAAGCATCCCACTACAGTTTAACTGCCTGGAACTGCTGGGGAAATGAAATTTTTGAATCATCGTTCCAAAACAAATCTTTCATCTCATTACCTATCCAACAATAATGGCTCTCAGCTGTTGCTGCTGCTGCTGCCGCTGTTGTCGTTGTTGTCGTTGTTGTTGTCATTGTTGTTGTTGTTGTCATTGTCGTTGTCGTTGTCATCGTTGTCATCGTCATTGTTGTTGTCATTGTTCTTTGTTGTTGTGTTGGTCAACAAAATGGATGCAAGTGTAAAGCTTTTTAAAAAAGGTATAACTAATATTGCAGATCAGTGTGAACTGTTTTCATTCAATTCTATAGACATCCACTCTGGTTAGCAATCACCAACTGAAGGCACTGGCAGGCAGCCTAGGGAGCAGTATTCCCTTCCTCCCCTTTAAACACTAGAAGTGGGAGGTGCAGGGGTGACATGGCCATACCTCAATCCAGGTACGTCTGCCATCAGTTTTGTTGACTCTTCACTCTAAAAACATGTTCTGGCTGCAGCATTCTGCACCTCCAGCAGCACCTCCCAGTACCTAAAAGCTGCCACCCCCACCCCCCACCAATACCATCCTAAAATACTGTACTGCCTGAATCCAAGGATAAGATAACCTAACATAACCTTATATTAGTTTACCGGTGGTGATGGGGTGATGTCATCTAACATACCTGGTGGAAGCAGGTTGGCTTATCGCCCACCCCAAGATGCCCTATTCAGCCTAGTCTTCCCTGCTTCCTCACCAGAAGTTAAAGGTTTGGGCCCCACTTGTGCTCTCTTCTTTCAAACACCTAGCCCCACATATGTGTGAAGGGGGGGGGGGTGATGGAAGGTGAGAAAAAATAAGACAAAGTGGATAAGCTACTTTTCCAACTTTGAAACTATACTGATAATGGAGCAGTAAGTATCTGCCTCTGCCTGCCTAGTGAATCACCCCACAAGCTGTCTGTGGCAGAGATGCTTCTAACCTATTCCAAACAGAGTAGAGATGGACATGACCCACCAGTTCAGGCCAACTGGAACAACAGCCAATCAGGTGTTCCATGGTTTGGCATCCAGCCCCTTTCAGCGGTTGCCCACTCAAAAACAGCATCCTGGCTTCCTGGACCCCACCTCCTCCAGGCACTGTCTCTGAGGGTGAACCCACTCGACAGGTCACTAAACTGTGGAACAACTGCTTGACTGCTGTCTGAACTGACAGTTCATACCTATCTGTAAGACTTGCAGTACATAAATTCCCCCTTCACTCCGTATGGGATGCAAAACACGGCATTCCCTTGTTGGTCATATAACCCTGAAAAAGATTTAACCTGAGCAATCCTCCTTCTTAGATTTATTTATTTATTTATTTATTTTTCACACTTATATACTGCCCTATTTCCCACCAAGGGTTTCCCATGGAGAGTCTCTTACTAGTAGCACAAAAAAATGAACTTCTATTTGGTTTTGAAATATTAAAGCCCACAGGGTCTTGACCCTTCTGCAAATGAAACATCATTTACCATCTGCCCGAGCCCCCTTGAGTTCTGCATTATGAATGAAGATTTTTGCTAGCTAAATCGATAAAAAACGAATCAACCACTATAAGTGATGTTGTTGCTTACACTGTATTCTATTTATGTAATTCTGTTTGTATTAGATTTTCAGTAATATTTCATAAATTGTCAAAGAAAATGGTCAATATTTGTTTTGAATTTTTCTCTTTTCTTTTACTTTTTTTTAAAAAGCATACAGATACTGTATACTGAGCTGCCTAGATGCCTTAAGCACATCCGATTTCACATGATTTTGGAAGCGAAGCAGGGTCGGCCCTGGTTAGTACTTGGATGGGAGACCACCAGGGAATACCAGGTGCTGTAGGAGCCTGGAGTAGGAACTGGCAAACCACTCCAGTATTCCTGCCAAGAAAACTCACTGGACATGGAGTCACAAAGAGGTGGTCACAACTGACACAACACACACAGAGATATACTGGCTTGGATCATCACCTTTCTCTCTCTCTCAGTAAACAGAATCTCCGTTCAAGAAAAAAATGGTTAGACCATAAACCTATCTGTTGTTCATTTACAGTCTGTACTACAGGAAATGGTCAATAATGACAAATGTCAAAAACTACAAAATGTCTCTGCAGTTGACTATAGCTGGACAGTTTGAGGGAATTGTCTGAACGTATAAAGAAAGGAAGACAATTATTTTGGTCCTGGGTTCAGAACTCTGTGGGTTTGAATCCTGAAAGGGGACAGAAAAGATCCCTATGGCTTTTATTTAGGAAATCAAACTGCATAGAATCTAAATTTCTCTTGTATCTCAAGCTTACCATCCAAAAGGTGCATAGAGCACTACTGTATAAACATCTATTTCTGTCCTTATGCCAACAGGGTGACAAATATATTTTTCAAAGCTACTTATCTAATTATATGTAACTACGATGGCAATTTGATCATTTCCACTGTTTACATTTTGCAAAAGAGCTACTTCCTTTCCTCTCTTTCCTAGCTGAAAGCATAATATTTGTTTTAGGTTCTCTAATTTGCACACATGCTACTGATAGTTTGATACATGAGATACTTTTCTGGATTTCAAATATGAACAATTGAAAATGTTCCCATGGAAAAATTGGGTGGTCAATAAGTGCAAATATAAATAAATATAAATATAAATTATATGGAAAAGTATTCCTTTATAGGTTCAATAGGCAGCAGAAATGCTGAGTAGCCAGTCTGCAGCCTCTTCAACTTGTTTACGTATGTGGAAGTACAGACATCTTGTCCTATTCCTAAATTGGAGCTTGACAACCTTATATCTGGACTATAGATCCCAGAATTCCCTAGCAGTAAGCTATTCTGGTTGCAGGATAATGGGAACTATAATCCAAAAAGGTAGACATTCCAAAGCTTGGAGTGCACCACCCAACAAAAGAGGTCAGCCTGATATTTGTGTTTCAAATTTGATCCTGAATAAAACACATTCTTAGAAACTGATCTACCTACGTTTCAGTCATCAGACATTATGTCTGATGTCAAATGAGTAGATTGGTCATGAAATAAAAAAGATTCCACTTCACCTGTGATGATACCTGATGCTAAAACATCTACATTTTACAAATTTACCTATGCGAAAATTATAATTAAATAATATAGACTAGTCTTGTGTTTGCTATATTGGGGGAAAAACCATTTACAAATACAAGCCCCTTTCCATACAGATTTAGAAGATCAACCATGCCCACACCTTCCTGTTAACTATTCAGTATGCAATGCAGTTTGCTGCATGACTGGAGAATATAACAGCACTTGGTTGTTGTCTTTCTGTGAGAAACTGGCTCAATAATCAGCAGAGAAACATTTTAATTGGCTCCCTTGCCAGATTCCTTTTTAATCATGTGTACAAACAATAATAAGAGTACAGCTATGATACTGTGTGGCACAGCAAATCAACATTCTACAAAGTAATTCTAAAAGTATGGTTAGCTCAATGAAAAGTAATTTTGAAATTCAGCTGCAGATCAGTACTAAAATCAGCACATTTATAGGCGCGGTCTTCTCTGGCTCTGTTCTGAATTTGGAGAAGTTTGTACAAAGGGCTTTGAAGTTAGGATTATTTAAAAACTAAAACTGCTTTGCACCCTTCATTCAAGCAACCCCACATGACCTCAGATTAAAAATAAATCACATAACTTGAAAAGTCCAGTCTTGCTTACCTTGAGATAAAAAAATGTTGGCTCTGCCATCTTTTTTTTTTAAAGAACCTATGTTTCAGGGGCTGGAATATAGTTCTTAATAAAAGGCATTTCATATGGTGAAAAAAGCAAATAATTTTTTATAACACTGAGCATGCATGGTAGACTTGCAAACAAGAGCTCCATGAATGGATTCATTATTTACATTTGTGAGTTGGGAAGGGAGATATTTGGAGAGATACAGGGCAACTAAAAATTAAAAAAAGAGTCATACGACAGCTTTTCTTTACAGAGAGAAAAAAACCTCATAAAGTAATAGACTGACTATACTCCAGAAAGGGGATATTTTGCCAAGTATCTTCAGGGCATTCACATACATTTTTTGTAAGGCATATTCAAAGTATCTCCCCTTATATGGCTAAAATAGAGAGATGTATCTTGTTCTAGCACTCGCAGCAAATATTCTATCATGATTTCTGAGATATAAGAATCTCACATAATTTTTCAATGGGGAAAATCAGCTCTATCTCTGGGGCAATCTGAACTTTTTACACTGTCAATCAGAACCCCATTAGCCAACTCCTAGCTAATTTTTCAACTCCTTCTGGCAATATATTTAAATTATTAGAATTTGTTGAGTTTTGCTTCTGTAAATCTAAACTAGCTAGCTGGATAATTCAGTGGGTTGGAGCCTTAGACTGTGGAGTCAAGGTTTAGGAATTTGATTCCCCACACTGCCTCCTTAGAGAAAAGCCAGTTTATCCAGTTTTGAACATAGAACATAAGAACATAAGAAGAGCCATTCTGGATCAGGCCAAAGGCCCCTCTAGTCCAGCTTCCTGTATCTCACAGTGGCCCCACCAAATGTGTCTGGGAGCACATGAGACTAGAGATCTGTCTCCTGATGCCACTCCCCTGCATCTGGCCTTTGAAGTACCCTGGTTTTAAGCCTGGAGATCTCCATTATGGTTTGTAACCTGTGATGGACTTTTCTCCAGGAATCCTTTTGGGTAAGCTGTGCAGTCCCACAGTTTTACAAGAAAATGGAATGATAAGACACTTCTGAGTGCTATCTAGCAAGAGAATTCTGGAAAGGCTGTCATAAGTTGGAACTCACTTAACAGCATGTAGTATTTAGAATATTATTAAATATAAAATAACATGCAAATCTATGCGCTCTTTTGTCCTTTTTTCTAAGATGATGTACAAATGGGTTCCCTTGCCTGTTCTTCCTAGAAACAGTGAAATGGACACCACACTGAAAGAAAACAAAGATATGTAGAGAGTTGGAATTATCTCTTTGCTTCATTTGCACTTAGTAAGATCTTCATCCACCAAGCCAGTACATTTGGAAGGGACATGCATGACGTTGTAAGTGACTGAGGGGACACCTGCCTAGCCACCCAGAACAGACAAATCAATGAGATAACAGATGTCACAGCCAGTATACTCTTGCTGGGACTCACAAATTCATTTAGACCTTTGGTTTTCATCCAACTGTTTCTAACAAGAAAGACAACAGTTAGCCCTCCATTTTGCTTGCAAACTAGATTTGCTAACATCTACCCACCTTTTAGGCTGCCTATGACAGACACGGGAATGTAAAGTTGCGTTTTACCCTTCCCAGTTTTCAGTAAGCCAAAGTGTTTGTGAGAAAAGATGGTTGTTTTGTTTTGATTTGATTTCTTTTCTTTTCTTTTTGCTCTCGTCATTTTTCAAGGACAAAGTTTGTGAACATTTGTTCTAGAGGAAGGGATATGTTTATACTAATTCATGGCTCCTTTCAGTTAAGTGCAGATAAATCACTCTTTTTTAATAAGCTGCCATCTTCTCTGATTTATTATTATTATTATTATTATTATTATTATTATTATTATTATTATT
>JAHTLZ010000204.1:63246149-63271812 GCA_023846285.1 Phrynocephalus versicolor | reverse complement strand
TCTATCTATCTATCTATCTATCTATCTATCTATCTATCTATCTATCTATCTATCTATCTATCTATCTATCTATCTATCTATCTATCTGTCTATCTATCTGTCTATCTATCTATCTATCAAGTCCTCAAACTGTAAAAAAATGAGTACATTTAAAATGGATGTCATAGGTGGAGTTAGAATAGCATGGTGCTTTCAAAACATGGTAGGAATTTCCTCATGTTTTCTAGAAGGTACAAGAGGATTTTCAATCAATCAACTAATAGGACACAGGAGCATCTAAACAAAAATGTCCCTGGAAGCCTCATGCAGTTTCTACGTCACATTTTCCCTGCCACTTACATACAACGCACAGAATGACTAAAAGAAGAAATACTGTTTCATTTTTATTTGAACTGGAGACATACCATGTATGCTGCTTATATACTGCCCCATAGCACTTAAAGCAATCTCTGGGCAGTTTGTAATTTAATTATCCAGGCTACACATTGCTCTCCACCTCAGTGAGCTGGATATTCTATCAACCTCAGAGAGATAGAAGGCTGAGTCTACCTTGATTGAACCCTAGGATGTGAGCACAGATTTGGTTGCAGCACAGCAGTTTAAACACTACACCATGGGGACAAAAACTAGATATTCTGAAAGCACTGAACATCTTTCCTTCAAAATTTTACTTAATGGGTTACAGGAAGATGAAACTGCATTATCCTAGTTTCTCTTAAGTTGTCCCTATAATGCTCATGGAGGCCAGCACCCAATGGATCCCTATTAGGATCCATATTGCAGAACATAGGAAAGCAAAGTAGAGACCCTAGACCAGTGATGGTGAACCTTTTAGAGACCGAGTGCCCAAACTGCGATTCAAAACCCACTAATTTTTTGCAAAATGCCATATTTTATAACACAGCCTAAACCATACATTCACTGCAGTACTGATTATCAGTCTACATGGAACCGTGAAAAATCAACAAGACAAAAAAGCAGCTCTGACATAGTGTCTTCTGGAACATTTTCAGGGGGGAAACATATCAACCACACCAAGTGATCAATCATGGTCCTCTGAGTGAAGGCTAGGTTCCTGAATACAATCCAATTTACTATTGTCATACTTGGGGGAAAAATGAAGGAGCAAATGTTTCTTCCAAATGAAAAATCACTATTTTCCATGTGTATCCATGGGAATTATAGACAATGAATAATGGGAATTCAGAGTTTACCAGTAATCTGGGTTCTAGCTCTCTCATAAAACGAACACAAGTTGCTTATTGATTGATAAATCAATAATATGATGTGTGAAACTACTTTGATAAATGTATGCATCTATATGTAATGCAAATGTGTAGATCCTCTCAGAATAATGTTTGAAACTGAAAAATACACAAGATACCCATTAAAATACAAGTCTATATGATTTACATGAGGTAGCTAAAGAGTTCTTCTGATGGCAGACTAAAGCCTTTTTATTTATAGTTATGGCTACTAACTGGCTGCTAAGAAAGGGTCTTTTAATGATTGGGAAGTATGTTTTTAAGATTTATTCAGTCAAGTCAGTAAAGTGAGAAATGTGCACCCTCTATAAATGAATGACAAGATAAACGCCATCGTGGTAAATAGAAAATTCACACACACATATGAAGATCTGAAAAGAAAACCTTTATGGTGTTGACAAATATAAGTCCAGTAGATTGAAAAACACAGCCATGCAAATAAAGTCAGAATAAAGAATGGCCTGGGGCACTGTCTTTAAGATGATGAATGTAACAGCCAAAAATAAAAAAGAGAGAAGCATCTGAAATATGGTTCATGGAAAGGACATCAAGAATGTCTTGGTCTGAGACAGCAACCAACCAACATTATTAATGTGGGTGACTGAAGACCACGAAATCAAAACCAAAACAAAACAAAGCATGTAAAATGCAGAACATTAAAATATTTCGGTTTCTTAAGAAGAAATGAAAAGTATGGATTGTTACAGCGTGTGGTTGAAGGTCATATAGATGGGAATAAATAGATCAGGAAGGAAAATAATCTACTGGCCTAAGAACAAAGATTTAACATAATCTCAGAGTTGAGAGGTGGTGCCGCCAAACTCAGCAAAGCCTTCAGGAAATCCAGCCTCCAATAGGAGAGGAACAAGAAGTTGGATTCCCCCCACCACCACCTTGTATTTTTAAGTGGTTTTTGAATTATTTTAATTTGTTGAATATTTTAATGTAACATGCATTGTTATGTTTCTCAATATCATACTGTACTATGGTAAGTACATAAATAAATACATACCAGTACTTTGGAATGATGGATAACAATAAGAGAAGGGCACAACTCTCAACAATGCCAATATGTCACAATTTTAATTAGTCAAAGTTGATGAATTATGAATCACAAATTTACAAATATTTGTTGATGGACCAACAAATCAGATCATATCACCTTCCCCAATAAGACCCCCAAAAGCAAATTGATGGATCAAAAATTGCTAAAAAATCATCATTTCATATGTCAGAGTTGTCACTTTGAAGGAATACAAGGTGATTAAATTTTGACAAATCAGCAGCTTCTAACTAATATCATGATTCATATTATTTTTTATTCATACCCATTTCTAATTACATTGTAGGCTACAGGTTCCCCTCTTTGTGGAAGGAGGAATGTATTCTAGCAACCTTCTTGGAACCCAGAATTAAATGATAGGCAATGGATTTTAAGTACAGTAGCAGCAAGAGGAGGGCAACTTTCAGTCATATGGAGCAACAGCTTGTAGAGATGGTCCAACTAGCATTGAGGGGGTATCACATACCTAAGCACTGTTTCTGTTTGGTACAAACTGGTGAGGTGTCAGGACACAGGAAAATATTTTGCCTGTGTGCTTTTTTTAATGGAAAAATTGTGGCTATATAATATTCATACTGGATATCTGTTCTGGATATCTGGAAATTCCTAATTTTTAAAATTCCAAATTTTGAATGCAATGGGCTGTAATTCCGAATTCCAATTCTGAATTCTGAATCTGAATTTTGGTCCTAGTTCACATACCTAGTGGTTACAGTTCTGCTCCACATTTTGACAATGGGATACTGACCATAGTCCATAGCACCTGTATAGCAAACTATATGCAGTATATATACCTAGGTAGACATGCTTTCCTTTCATATTGTATCAAGTGATTCAGTTCCTGAGAAGCAGCTCAGTTATTATTCTGCTTAAGTCATTCCCTCTCCCACATTTGGAATTTCCCCAGAATGATTTAGATCTTTTTATTATTATTACAATAAAAGGGCGGGGGGGATATTCACCTTTATCCATCTTCTGAGACTAGCTCTGAGCATTAGATGCTTGTTACTATGAAGATTCTATGTTTTCCCTTTGCAGCACTGGTGCATATTGAAGGGACCCATGAATCATCCATTCTAGAACAACCTTCTGTGGTTTATAATAAGAGGGTGAAATTCTAGGAATACACATTATTCCAGTCTCTGGTATAAAATTTGATAAATCATTCTTGAACATTTACCACACTTTGTGTGTGTGTTATAAGCTTATTTTCCTTAGGGGTTAATATTTCCATTAATACGATAAAGTAAAGCAAAACTATTATAGCACAAAGCAGCACACATCAACATTTATTCCAGTCCAGAGATAGGCACAAATTTATTGAAATAAATTCATTTGCCACTTAAGGTGGTTATTGACTTGCTTAAGTTGGCAATTTAATTAACTGCATTTGTAAACTGAACATGATTGAGATAAATCATGAATATTGCTCTCTTATTCTAGTAATATGTTGCTATTAGTTTCAGTCTCAGAAATGAACCTCTGTGATCCATGAGGCAAATCCAAAAATATAGTAAAGGCTATTTTGGTTAAACATGATGGTGTTATCTTTTGCTCAGATGGATAAGAAACCCAGCAGTCTAGCAATTATTCTGCAGTCTGGATATTTTGTACAAAGTGGCAGGGGGAACCCTGCAGATCTAGGAGTGTTTTCTCACTCAGACACTACATCCTGTTTCATATGGGCATCATATTAAAAAATGCTCCCTCTGTCCCAAGGAAAGTTTTTTCTCTCCTCTCCACAAATAGTTCTGCATGCAACTTTTCTTTAGTTAAAGATTAACATCCAGGCTGTTCTGCACTTGGCAGTCATCTCTGCGGCCCTGGACTTTACTGCTTTAGTACTTCTGTTGAGGGATGTGTGCTGGTGAATGAAGCAGTGTAAATTAGTGGTATTAATTCTGCTGGAAGGACAGGGAAGGGAACACTCATTTATTAGGAATTACAAACCTTGCATGTTCCATAGCTGCCCCACGAACTTAGCTTCATCAGCTTCATTTAATTACTTGTGCACTTCAGACATCATGAGAAATTCACACAAGTACAATATCTGGTTCTAATAGATCCTTCACTATAATTTGGTTTATTCTGCCCACCTCTTGAAGGCTGTGGTAAACAAGATAGCTGTGTGGTAATTGGAATTGGCAGCTTTGAATATTGTATGGACTCATATCCATATAATGTAATCACCACTACCTGCAGATCAGTTCTCATACCAGTTCACTCTAGTGCTAAACTACCTCAGGCTGTGTTGGTAGAGAAGAATGGTTAAGAATAGTGTGCCATGCATAAGGATGGTCCTAAATAGACATCAATGGAGATTTCATTTGACACCATGGGAGCTTTCTAAAAATAATTGATATCCTATGTGAATATACAGTATTTGTTGGCAAGTGAGAAACACATTGTTACCAAGTCAGGACATGTAATTCTGTCTTATGGATGTATTTATGAGTGATTTAACGGGCGTGGTGGCTCAGTGGATTAAGGCTCTGAAAATTGTTGGTGGTTCGAATCCCGGGTGCCACGCAGTGGAGTGAGCTCCCACTGTTAACCCCAGCTCCTGCCAACCTAGCAGTTTGAAAGCATGTAAACGCAAGTAGATAAATAGGCACCACTGCAAAAAGCAGTAAGGTAAAACAGTGTTTCCTTGCAGCCATGCCGGCCACATGGCCACAGACATGCATAACACTGGCTCTTCAGCTTGAATACAGAAAGAACACCACAACTAGAGTCAGACACAACTAGCACACACGTAAAGAACCTTTACCTTTACCTTTTAAGAGTGATTCAAGGGGCTTGAAAAGGACAAAATCAAGAGTTTTCCTATTAATAAAACCAAAAGTGCATCTAGGCCAACCTTTGCTTTCCCACAATGGCCAGTCAGGTGCCTCCAGGAATAAGCTGGTTGTCAGGGCAACAGCTAAACCCAAAGTGTGTCTCTAGCATCTGGCCTAGACAGAAGCTGAATAAAAAGAAGCGGTGAGTATTATATTATGAATAGTGCTGGTAGGAGGGGAAATTGTTGTGAATTTTGAAGTCTGTGGAATGTTTCATGGTCTACCAATAGCTAACATATGTGGTGCTAAGGATGTATAATAATTCAGAGTGGAGATGGATTCTGGGGTGCCCTAACAGTTGTTAACAGCAGTCTCCTAATGGAGAGGCAGATATATGAGCCAACTCATCACGATGATGCTATGTTCCCAAAAATAGACACAAGATGTCTCCATTGTTTGACTCCTGCATTGAATCAGTGGGAGAGGGGGGCTGTCATAAGATGCACGTATGCGTCAAAAGTTATCACTGCGCTACTGCAAATTGTTCCAATAATGGAAGAAGTAAAAGTGGGTCCCTTTCATTATTTTCTAAGAAGCTAATCTTTGTCAAACTGCTCTTATAAATAACAAAATAGGTGGATTTAGTCCTTCTCTCACACATTCCCCTTTGACTCCTCTTTGGCTGAACCTTGCTTAATCTGTGGCTGAGCTGAGCTAAGGGAGCCTTGACAATCTGACATACCAAATTCATCTGCAAAACCTAAAATGCTTGACTTTTATGGATTAATAATTGCATGCCCTCAAGTATTTTCAGGGTTTTCTAGTTAGAGGCTACTCACTCAGAAGTGGCTTACCATTCCCTTCTTCAGGGGTCGTCCTGAGAGTTTTTGAATTGCCCAAGGCTACACAGGTTGACTTTACTCACAGGCTGGCTTTACTCACAAGAGGCATACCAGGGAACTGAACTTCCAGTCCAGTGGTTCTCAACCTGTGGATCCCCAGATGTTCCTGGACTGCAACTCCCAGAAGTCTTCGTCACTAGCTGAACTGGCCAGGATTTCTGGGTGTTGCAGTCCAGGAACATCTGGGGACCCACAGGTTGAGAAGCACTGTTCCAGTCTCTGGGTCCACAGCCAGAGGCACAACTCAGTGGATTTCATCTCTTATGAAGCTTGCTATTGTCTGGATGTTGGCGCTTTGAATTCACTTTTATAAATTAATACTGTATACGACAACTTCATGTTGCAGTCCATGAGAATGTATTTGATCACTTGGATCAGAATATTTAATTATTTAATGAAATAGTTTTTTGCCTGTGGCATAGGATGTAGAAAGAAAGCTTATTTTCTACTGAGGCTGATCATCAAGACTGTGTGGTCAATAACTGGGGTATATAAAAAGATAATATAGCTGCTAAATAAAGCCGATGTTAGGTATCATGGAAAATGAATCTCATGTCAGCAAATATTTTTATTCATTCCTCACCAAATCTGATTTTTTTTAAAAAAAAAAGAAAAAATCTATCCTGAATCTTGCTTAATTTACTTTTTTCCCTCTCTTTCTCTGTCAGAGACAGAAAACAAAAACAAAGCATAATTTATGGCTCAATCAGGCAAATACTTTCCTTAGTAACATGTCTGCAGGCTGATGATCTAATGGGGCAAGAGCTATCTAACCTGATACACTGGCAAAAACAGAGCCCATTCAATGCCCTTGGCATTTACTGAGAACACACAGGAAATATTTAGTATCTTGTTTCCATAATACATCACTGTGTGCAACTCTCCTTTTTTCAAATTAATGACCTAGAAGGCTCTTATATAAAAAGTATTTGCCAATACAGATGGGCTATCTTGTCATGTTCTTACATGAAGGTGTTTGATTTTAGCATGTATAAAAAGAAAGTAAACAGACATCTAGGCAAGATAATTAATACAAATTATCTCTGTCCTCCCTTCATTGTGAGGCTTGGCACCAGTCCAGCAGTTTTGGCCAAATTAAATCCATCACCGCTGTTTTCAGCTGCCTCTTGTGAGTGTATGGTAAGCTGATTGCAAAACACGATTCACTCTGTTGCACTTCTAGTGTTTTAATTTGTTCATCCAAGTCAGAAAATCCTGCTCTGGATATCTGGTTCAGAAAGTCTTGCCTCACTCTTGGTTTGGCATGTCTGGGTTAAATAATATGTAGGTAGAGTAAACAGGGGATATCCTAGGGGATAACAAGTGATGGTTGACTATGTTGTTTGTGGCTTGGCTAACATTATGCAAAGGGCACAGTTCTTTAAGGCAGCAGATGCAGCTTGCAAGGGGGTGGTGGAGGCAGGGGATAACACTGCCAGGATATGAGGAACACACTAGAGGCAATTACCAAATACTGTACATAAACATGTCTTGGGCTAGCACTGCTTTCTCTGCCACATAAGGCACCCCTAGACACAGGGCCGGCGCTACCATTAAGGTGAACTAGGCAGCTGCCTAGAGCGCCAAAATGCCCCCCGCCGACGCCCTCAGCCCTCCAAGCTCCCATGCCCTCCGAGCTCCGCCAGCCGTCGAGGAAGGCATTCGCGTTCCGGCCAGGTGGCTCCCTCTCCCCAGCGGACTCCGGGCACCCCAGAAGCCTGAACGAGAGGGAAGGAGGGACGGCCGGCGGAGTCCCCATGCCTTGCCAAGGGCTGAGCGGCCAAAAAGTGAGGGGGAGGAGAGACAGAGGGGGTCTGCCCCACTCCCGCAGCTGCCCTGGAATGAGGAGGCTCATGGGGGCAGCGGGGTGTACAGTGCTCTGTCCATACTCAGAGCCGTCCCCCCCCCCCACAGGGGACTGTTCGCAGCTCCCGCTCGCCCACTCGCCTGGCCTTGGGGGGGGGCTGGATAGGTCGCGAGCCACCCCCTCAGAGGGGCTCTGCCTCACCGGATTGGCTGCTGCTTGCCCCACTAGGCATGCCGCCCTCCTCCACCTCCTCCTCCTCGGCGGTGCTTCATAAGCCCAGCCACCTTTGGAGCCTGGCCGCAGTGGAGGCGTGATGATGGGGTGGCGGGCGCCCGGCTGGGGGGCGGTGCCGGTGCCCCCACTGCCCGCCAGCTGCCCGTCGCCATCCGCCCATCACTGCCCATCACCATCCGCCCGCCACCGTCTGCGCCCATCGCTGCCCACCCACCCCCGTGCCTGTCACCGTGCCCTGCCATCTGCCACCCCCTGCTGTCCCACCCTGCCCGCTGCCACTGCCTGCCCCCCACCCGCCGCTGCCATCCAAGTACTAACCAGGGCTGACCCTGCTTAGCTTCCGAAATCAGGTACCTCTGTGTAAAGGAAGCCTGAGTGAAAATTCCAAATTCTGTAATCTATGCATATGGCTCAGTAGCTTAGGTTTCTGGCTGTGGAACCAGTTTGGGGATGCAAGTCTTCACTCTTTGAGAGGGTCTGGATAGGGTAATTCATAGTTTCTTCAGGTTTGGTAGTTCAAAGATAGTAGTTGTAGCCGTAGAAGTAGCAGCAGTAATAATCGTTGTTATTGTTGTTGTTTAAGAGCCTTCAAGGCCAGGCTGGGAAGAATCCCAGAACTATGGAAATGTGTCTGATTCATTCATGCCTACACCTGATCTTCTTTCACTTGCATATTTCCTCTGTTCCACAGGGTAACAATGGGAAAAATCTAAAACATTTGTATTTTTTTTTCAACCATTAGCAGCAGACACATTCAACAGACATGGATGATGATGATGATGATGATGATGATGATGATGATGATGATGATGATGATGATGATGACGACGACGACGACGATGACGACGACGACGATGACAATAAATAAATAAATAAATAAATAAATAAATAAATAAATAAAATGGGATTGGAAATTCAACATGGCTGAGTATGCAAAAATATAATCCTAGACTTTGAAAAGACTTTGAAATAGTCATGAGTCCTAGGTTTGGATGAACAAATCTGTCTATTCCAGCTTCTCTTACATACTTTAAAGCAGGGGTCCTCAAAGTTTTCAAACAGTGGGCCGGTCCACCCAGACACCACTGGGGGCTGAACGACAGCCCCCCCCCAAAAGCCAACATGGGGAAAAGGGGGAGGGAGGGGCAAGTGGGTGGAGCTCCCCCACAATCAGCCCATGATCAGTGCATCTCCGGGGCCGCAGCAATGCCTCCTGCTCTGGCTCGCCGCCCTGAGGTGTCGCCACTGGAATCGCTCTGCTGCGCCTCTTCCTCCTACTACAGTGGCAGTGGCTGGAGTGGCTCTCCTTTGGTCCTTCCTTCATTGCGTCAGGAAGGAGGCAGCAGCCCAGGCAAGCTCATCACCTTCTAGGCAGCCCAGGCAAGCTCATCACCTTCTAGGCAGCCACTCAGAATGAGGAGCAGCAGCCGTGGCAAGGGCGGCAAGTGACGGCCCTGGCCATCATGCCCTCGCTGCGCCCTGGAGGGAAAGCTGCCTCCTCTTTTGGCCTGGCCTGACCTGGCTCGACTTGGTGCACTGCAAGGGAGAGAGGGAGGGAGCAAGGGCTGGGAAGGAGGGAGGCGAGGCAGGAAGACCTGCCCAAAGCCACTGAGTCCAGCCAGTCTGCGGTGCTCTGCTGGCTTGCCAGCCCACCCATCACCAACTGGGGATAAATGCAGCCCCACCAGTTCCCAGGAACCAGCCCAGGCCACCATTGGCCTTCCCTTCCCTTCCCTTCTTTCTCCATCACCTTCTCCTTGCTGGTCTCTAACCCAGTGGTGGTTGTGGTGCTGGCGGCAGCCTCAGCCTCTGGCTATGGCTGGGCTCCCTCCTCCCCTCCCTCACTCCATGGAGCAAGGCAGCAGCTTGGAGGGGGCTGGGTGGGTGGGAAATAGCTCAATTTCCCCTTGATTGCCTGCTGTCCATCCCTCCATCAGTCCACTGCTGTGGCTGCTCCGGCTTGGAAGGCTGGCTGGGGCTGCCTCCGCCTGCCTCCTTCCTTCCTCACAACCACAATAATGCAGGCGGCGGCCACACAAGGAAGGCAGGTGGGTGGGCTGGAGGAGCAGGGCCGGGGCCTCGGGCCATGGAGGGAGTGGGAGACCTTGCCGCAGCCCTCCCTTTTAAAATTGCCCCGCTCGGCTGCAGCCAGTGCCGCAACCATCTGGGAGGTAGGTGAAGGGAGCAGGGCACCTTGCCGTGGCCGTCCCACTTTGAACTGCCCCACTAGCCAGTGTGCCAGTCATCTGGGCAGTGGGTGGAGGGAGTGGGGGAAGCGACATAGCCCACCGCTTTGAACTGCCTCAGCGTTAGAAGCAGCTGCGGAGGCTGCCTTGCTCTCAAAGCAGGGGGTAGGTGGGGGTGTCTGCAATTGGTCCCGGGGGCCGGATTCAAGACCCTGGGGGGCCGTATCTGGCCCTGGGCCCTTAGGTTGGGGACCCCTGCTTTAAAGGATATATGCTTTGGAAAAAAAAATCATCATTTCCATCTTTAAAGTGGAGGTAAGGGTAGGGACGCCATTTAGAGGGAATTGTCATAAAAATGAATTGAAACGAAACCCACCCATCCCTATTTTTTTCTGTTGATGGCTCTTTTGGCAAGCTGCAATAGATCGTCCAGGACTTCTGAACTACAGTTTTATGAAACAGATGCTGTATCTAATGTCAGATTTAATATTAGTCGTCAGCCAAAACATATGGGTCAGAGTACTCTTCTTACTTTTTTTGACCCCTGTGCAGAGAGATTGATTTTATATTGTCAACAACAATCAAAAGAGGACTTTTTACATTCTTCTTTGCTTTTTGTGTGTGAGTGCGCCCATGCACAGGCATATGAGTGATGTAAACTCATGTACAAAAAACTCCCAGGAAAGCGGTTTTAAAATAATACTTTCTAAGACACAAATCTCACTGTCTTATTAGTATTCCTTTTATGGTGTGAACAAATGAAATATATGAGGTAACAAAACAAAACCTCAGACATTCTAATTGTGGAAAGCAGTGTAGCAAATACAGATATTTCCAAAAAGAAAGCAAATACACCAAATGACAGACAATCATGCATTATGTATTGCGCTGCCACATAATATTTTTATTAACATTTCTATGAAATTACACACAATGTTATTCAGAATAGAAACACCAGTTTACATTGGTTTTGCTCCCATGAACTTTCGGCACTTCTATTTTTGAAAGGCAAAAGAATGCTGCAGTGTTGAAGTGCTGTCTATAGATCTGCTGTTCTTTACATAATCTAGCAATTAAGATTCATCCTTGAAACATGGCGTAATCTGCAAAGCACAGGAAACTGTATATTTATATATGCCTTTATTTTGTACAAAGCACATGAGAAACAGCCAGACATTTAAGAAGGCAAAAGATCAAACAGACCAATAAAATGAAGTCACTAATAGAGTACTTGGTACAACACATTGTTCTTTGCTGGTGGCACCTCAACACACTACTGGTGGCACTTTGGGTCAGGGACTGGATCATATACTGACCTTATTCTGATTATACAATTGCTTCTTACATTCCAAACAAATGTGACAATGTGTCCATATGTCCTGGTCCAGTGATGGCGAACCTATGGCACGGGTGCCAAAGGTGGCACTCAGAGCCCTTTCTGTGGGCACCCGACATCGCCCCTTTGTAGCCACCTGTATACAGGTTAAATTGCTGTATTGGCACTTTGCAAAAAAAAAAAATAGTGGGTTTTGAACTGCAGTTTGGGCACTCGGTCTCTAAAAGGTTCGCCATCACTGTCCTAGTCATATGTAGGCATTGTTCACAAAAATAGAATTGTTGAAGAAAGGAAAAAATGGACACGAGTGAGAAATGGTAAAGCTTCCATCTCTCCAAGGCTAACCTTAGCTTTAGAGACAGCAAGGCCAATATGTCAGCTGGAAGAGGCTGAACAGTTGCAGGAAGCTGTTTGATGACAAAGCTGCGGGTATGGTTGCCTGTCATTTGTCCACTAAGTTAATGAGTTCATTTTTTGGACTACAACACCCATACTTTCTCAGCCATCATGACTGCTGGGAGCTGTTGTTTTAAAAAGGTTACTTTCCAATTCTCCAAGCTAAATTGCTCCCTTGACGTGTTATGTGCACTGTCCCCTCATCAGCACCGAAGAAAAAATTAATCTGCAAGTCCACTGACTTTTTTTACTTTGAGAGAATATTGAAGCCAGCTTCCAGGCAGCAGAATGGAATAGACTCCTTCCCATTGCTCTCTGTAAAATTTGAACCATTGCCCCAAGTCATTCCCCCCGCCCCTTCTCAGAAGCTCTTGTGTCTGAAAAATGACACCTGGGAGGATTTGATAAAAGTTCTGAAGATGAGAATTGGCCAATGTGACAATTGGCCCAATCCATTGTTGGCTGTCCATTGTTTCCTGTCAGGTAAGAGCCTGCACATTGCTGGGTACCATCCCACATGAAGAAGAACTTTGAAGGGATGTTAGGTGTGTTGCAGCCATAACCCATGCCTTCAAAGGCAAAATCTTGAATCAGGTTGACTAGCACCTGTCCCTGAGGATCTTAACTTTATTCCCTTCACGGTGGTTTTGAAAATCAGTTTCCCAGAGACTACTATCAGTATGGTCAGTGTACTGGTAAGGGATTCTGCCAACTGGAGTCCAAAACAGCTGGAGAACTACAGCTGAAGAGTGGCTTAGCTAGCTTGATAAGGAATCTTACAGTTCTTCTCAAGTGGGAGAAAGGAGCCGAACCACATAGAAAGAAAACCCCTGATTATGGCACCTGCAGTACCTCTGCTTTGTTATGTTTCCCAATATGCTCTGTGTTTCTGAGTCTGTGGCACTAGTTGCTCGTTTAATCTTCCCTGTATCGATCTAATCAACTTCTCTGTCCTTTATCAAAGCCACATCTTCAATAGATTAATAAATCGCAGGCGAAATTCTGTGTTCAAGAACCAATATCACCTCATCTGAGCATAAATTGCAACCTTTATGCGGAGCACTTTATCTCCAGCCTAAAACACATTTGTTATTATTTGTGTTCACTTGGATACTGAATGTAAAATGTAATCGGCACATGCAACAAACAGCTACCTGTTTGTTGATGGCCCCATTCAAGTTAACAGAGATGATACCTAAAACATTCTAGAAAATGAGGTGAAGTGAAATTAGCTTTTAGTTCTAAATGAAGCATTATGGGAGTCCAAGTCTCTCCAAGCCAAAGTGGCCCTTCTTCCAATCTAAGGGGGATTTCAAAGCATTTTTGCTTCTGTCTTGCATATAAGGATTTTGTGTGGGAGTCATTGTTTTGCTATGCAGGAATGGATGTTTCTCTTGAAGCATCACCTGATACAATATAAAAGATGATGCTTTCCCCCACCCCATTTGTTCTTATTTTGAATTGTCAATCTATTTTGTGCTTATTTGTTTATTTGTTCTTTTTATTATTGTGATTTGATTATTCAGTTTGATTGATTAGTTTTTATTTACTATTTTAAGTTGTTTAATCTGTTTTTATATTTTGTATATATTTGTAAACCGCCCAGAGTAGCTTTTTTGCTTAGATGGTTGCGGTATATAAATCAAATAAGTAAGTAAATAACATGTATTTATTATGCTGAGGCATTTAAAAGATCTTAAAATATGTCTGTGAAAAGAAGCACGGCCAAATACCAATTTGAGGCTTGAAACATATCAGACAGGTATGTAAGTGCTTCTAATGTTTTTTTCAAATCCTCACCTTTCAAATCCTTTCAGTAACTGTAATATCAGCTAAGCCAGTCCAATTCAGATTACAGGATGGTCTTTCCTTTTCCTTGCTTATGAAAGAGGAACACCCTAAACATAAATAATAAATAGTGGTTTTGACCATTACTGCATTTAAGCAAGATGCCTGAAAAACTGGGATTTCAGCTTATACTGTATATGAACATCAGGCCCAACATTTTCACCCAGGAATCTTCTGGCAGTTATAGAGGCTCTAGGTACCCTTCATCATCATGCATCAACAACACCCCAAAACTGTTCATACAGGATTGTGCCTTCCACTGAGTAGGAAGGCATGAGGTTATCCAGAGCCTTGTGTCCCTTGGAATCACAGATTTCAATGTTTAAAAAAGGAAATATGCCTAATGTTGAGATTGTTGACCTTTCTCTATAAATAAGGCATAGTGGAACTGTAAAAGGTGAAGAAGAGAGCGACTAAAATGATTACTGGGCTGGGGGACCTCCTTTATGAGGAAATGCTAAAACATTTGGGGCTCTTTAATCTGGAAAATAGGCACCTGAGGGGGAATATGATTGAGACATAAATATAATGCAGGGCATGAGTAAAGTGGAAAGAGGGACACTCTTCTTCCTCTCACAAAATACCAGAACTAGGGGACATCCACTCAAACTGAGGATTGGGAGAGTGAGAACAGACAAAAGAATTTTTTTTTATCCAGCGTGTTATTAGTCTGTGGAACTCCCTGCTACAGGATGTGGTGATCACACCTGGCCTGGGTGCCTTCAAAAGGGGATTCAACACATTAAGTGCATCACTGGTTACAAACCATGATGGAGATGTGGGATCTCCAGGCTTAAAACTAGGGTACTTCAAGGGCCAGATGCAGAGAAGTAATATCAGGAGACAGATATCTAGTCTCGTGCACTCCCAGACACATTTGGTGGGGCCACTGTGAGATACAGGAAGCTGGACTAGATGGGCTCTTCTTATATTTTTTATGTTCTTATGATACCAAATTGATGGCTACTTGATATTTGCTATGCACTAGTTTAGCACTGGTGGAGGATTATTGGTTTCCATTTATTACAATAGTTATTCTTCTGTTTGATGTAAACATTCATCTGTTTTAA
Organism: Phrynocephalus versicolor; assembly: GCA_023846285.1. Lineage (NCBI taxonomy): Eukaryota > Metazoa > Chordata > Lepidosauria > Squamata > Agamidae > Phrynocephalus > Phrynocephalus versicolor. The sequence goes on along the minus strand of JAHTLZ010000204.1, from coordinate 63,256,925 downwards.
TTAAACATACACACACATCAAGACATTTTAAAGTACTATAATGAATTGTTGTTATTTAATTACACTCTAAATCAATGGAAAGCTTCCCAACAGCTAAGATATGAGCATTCCTAGGTTTAATGAAACTAAAAACCCAGGGGTGAGGTGGGCTGTTTCTAGAATTCTACATATAATATTGAGACATAAACACAGTATCAAGCCGCTTTTATATTTTGCCTTACATAGTTATGTTGGAAATACACACCATGGTAGTATTATATTCTGATTTCAAAATGTGAGTGCTGTAAAAGACAATGACATTCATATTGATTTTGAGCAATTCAATATCATGATTCATTACATATTTGACATTCAAGTCCCTTTCTTACTAAATAGGCATTTTTTAGTTTCATTTATCCATTTACTCTTTTAAAAAAGGAACAGACTCTCAAGCAGCTGCCTTTCTTGCAGACAGTTACATTCATTTGTAAAAATAAAATAAAATAAAGAATAGAAGAGTAGATCAGGTAGAACAATGAAAACCATGGACAATGCCATACCCAAGCATGCATACCCCTAGCAAGGAATTGATAGGCTACATAACTTATATGTACAGGAAATGAGCGCACAACTCCTAGTGAACGTGTTGACCAAGAACATTGGTGGGCATTCTTTGGCTTTGCACCTGTAAATGGTGGGGTCATGATAGGAAATATTTGGATGCGTGCCGCATGAAATTTCACACATCAAGAACGCAAGGGGAAGTATCATTTTCTTACAAGGAGCTTAATGCAATCTGTTAAAAACCACTGTGGTGAGTTTCTGAAACATTTTAAGGCATAGCCCTGAAAAGCATTCCACTTTCCCAGCATTCCTTCCCACTTCGCTTATTTCTTCTGTAGTTAATTAAAGTGTGTTTCTTTGCATAGCTTACAAGTTGCAGAAGCATGAACATTAGTGTAGCTTTCTGAAATAGCAAGATGTCCATAAAGCAGTTTCACTCACTTGAATTGCACAAATAATTCACAATGGCAAAAAAAAAAAATGTGCATGAGGACACTGATCTACTTAACTTCCATCTGAATGGAGCGCTGGTGATAATAATTTTCATAATAGTACAAAAAGCCACCAAGACCTTAATGTACATATTCTTTTTAATGGCTAAGATAGGGTGCTTGCCTATTCCCTTTCAAAACAATGTCTGCCTTATGCTGCCATCTCATGTGAGCAATCTATTCCACAAGTGTTTCTGCAGAGAATTAAATTTATTCTTGCTTACAGCTTGCAGACAGACAGCTCTAAATTTTTTGTCAAAATTTTAGACTTTTCCCACATGCACCTTTCAAATTCTCCCACAGCCCTAACCTTCATCTTGTATTAGCACAGATTTAGTTGTCTGGTGATCACTTAATTTTATACACCTGAAGCCTCTGTAAGCCACAGCTAGAAATAAGAACAATCCGCATAGATTTAAAATAGAACAGAGGTTTTTCAAATGGCTATAAACAAGCTAATGAGATTTCTGAGGAACACCATGTACATATATTAATGAATAACATTCCTAGAAGTCCATGGTGCTCTTTTGACAGATCAAATGATCAACCGTATGAAAAACTGAAGTTGACATTCTGTATTCATTCTGGGTTTGTGTGAGTCCCGATGAGGTGTGGCCTTTAAAGGCAGGCTTCTGCAGAAAATCCATGTTTGTCCAAATGTCAATCAGGTCTCTTTGGACTTCATTATTTTCAGTTGTTCATGTCAGCTAAAGCTTTCACTGGTCTTTGGACCTTTTGAAATTTATGATTGTACTGGGCTTAATTTATCAATTTGTGAAAGTAATAGAAAATGACCTATGTGCTGTGCCATCCATTGCCCAGAACCTTGTAAAATCTACTCTGGATTACCAGCCTTCATTTGGAATCAATTTGCTAGATGGGCTAAAAACACTATCCTTCTTTAGCTAAATGTATCTGTGAACTGGAAGGATAAATGTGTCTTATAGGAGAGAGGGGAGAGAGAGAGAGAGAGAGAGAGAGAGAGAGCAAATTTCTACCCAAGAATTAGATGCTGCGAGATTCACACCGATACTGGTTGTTTTTTTTAACTAGCTGCTTGTTTTTATTTGAATCCTGATCACCTGCAGAAAGATTCCCCTAAATAAGATTTTACTTCCCTCCTGAGAATTGTATAAGAAATCTGATAGGATGTCTGGAAAGTCCTACAATTTTTTTTTTAATGGAAGGAATGGCACTTGTGCAGGATCGCTACCATTCCTGCAAAGAATGGTGTCTTTTCCACCCAGAATTCACCAGGAAAGGGTGGGGGAAAAAACAGAAAACTGCCCAGAATTACTACACTTTCTTTTCTGCCTGCACAGGATTCACTAGAAATGGCATCAAACTGTGCAAGATTTGGCAGTTTGGGGGCAAGAACGCATAATTTGTTTTGTTTTTATTTTTATTTTTTATTTTTAAGGGGGAGATGAGATCAGACTTGTATTTTTAATGGAGAGCTGGGTTAAATCTCACTGGTAGAGGGGAAGCTTACCTAGTAATTCCTGCCATGGCAAGATTCAAAAAAACACTAAAAACAATACGTTTTTCCAGCACCTATCACATCCCTAGTCCTCGGTCATCATGTAGGGCAGGCCTGCCCAACAGGTAGACCGGGGGCTACCAGTAGCCCGTGAAGGGTTCAAAAGTAGCCCACTAGCCATCAATAAAAATGTGAGGGGATACGTTCTCCACCCCGTTGCTCTACTTACATTTTTTTTTTTTTTTTACTTCTGAGCATATGCTCGGAACAGATAAAATTCATAAGTAGAGGTTTTAGTGTAGTAGCCCTCAGGCACTTTAGTTCGGAAAAAGTAGACCTCAGCCTATCCAAAGTTGGACAGCCCTGATGTAGGGGACAGAAAATAACTGGGCTTTTTATAGCTTTCCCACTTGGATCCGAATCACAGCTGAGATCACTTGCTCAGTTTGTATCTCCATTCTCCATCATTACACACTTTGTGCAAATAGCAAGGCACATGAAGAATATATCAGTTCTGGTATAAATTCTGCTAATCAAAAGTACAGACAAATAGAGTACACTTCTATTAAATAAGGAACTTCTCTTTTGCTCAAGACATTGTATAAGATCCCCCTTGGTGCACTGGTAAATGAAGGTCATCATAGCACCCCTATCCATAACTGTACCCTTAAGGAGAATCCAAAAATGCAAGCAGCTGTGTTGACATATCAACAAATCAAATACAGCAGGTTTTATCTCTGTCACCACTCACAAGGATTATAGCAAAGCTCAGAGGGGAAAGTGAAGCCTGTGGGAGAGGGTCAGATGATATCATTATCTCTACTAATCAACATGTCTTGGCAATGTGACCCTGTGATCCCTGACAAGCCTTTTTACCATGGAAGATCCCATTATCGTGAAGCTAGAAGAGTGAAAATAATACATATTTAATTTGAAATTGACTCATTAAAATCAAAACGTTAGTAGATACAACAGGGAATTATGCGAGATTAATACTGTGCATTGTACTTTAATGTGGCCAAGAAATACAGAATCAAAGTGCGGAGAGAAATTTACTGCTGCCATATTTTATGGAAAGCCAGACTGGTAAAACACCGGGTATTTGTACTGGATCACCATTGTGACTTTCCCACAGGATCCACCTTGCACATTTGGAACCAGGTTGACTATTCAAACTGCCTGACACTGTTTACCCACAAAGAAGCCCACACATTCTTCCACTGAATGCACAACTATCAAACATTTTCATATTTAATATGCACAGCATGGCATTACATGGTAAGTGGTCCCACATATCTTGACACTAGATAATCTCTACATTCGGACAATTATGTAACTGGGATTAATTACATAGTGTCATTTACATGGTCTAGACCAGGGGTCCTCAAAATTTTCAAACAGCGGGCCGGTCCACCACCACCCAGACACCACTGGGGGCCGGATCACAGTCCAAAAGCAGCTGCGGAGGCTGGCTTGCTCACAAAACAGGGGGTAGGTGGGGGGATTGCAATTGGTCCCAGGGGCCGGATTCGGGGCCTTGGGGGGCCGCATCCAGCCCCGGGGCCTTAGGTTGAGGACCCCTGGTCTAGACAGATAATCTTGGAACACTACTCAAAATCTATTCACATGATGATGAAATAATTTGTATGTCATTTCTCTGTAAATTACAACAGAAGCTGTATGAGAAATGATGGCTTAGTAATTAATTTATTTGTGTAGGAACAAAATTATTATACTGGCAAGGAACAGAAAACCTTTCCTTCTACAGGGGAATTCAGTGCAAGCTTTGCTTACTTTTCTATCATAGTTTTGATTACTTTTCTATCAAAAAAAAATGAGTTCTACCCCTTTCAAAAAAATTCTTCCAGAATTTTAATCTGAACCCAGATTTTCATATATCAAAATAATCCATTTGTACCAGCTGTGATAACAAGTAGAGCTTAAACAAGCTAAATGCCAACTGCCCGTGTGAACCTTGAAACACTTGTTCAGCTTGGGAGCACTTGTGTCCCCCCCCCCCCAGAACAAATCCATTCACATGAAAACCCAGCATTGCAGTTAAAGACATTCATTGTTTTCCTTCATACATGTGTAGAGTTAGTAAACGGTGGTGTGTCAATATTAGTCTTATTCTCCTTAACTTCATTTAGAGGTGAGCTGTTACGTATCTGGCATCTGAACACCTGTTTGTAGGCCTTCCTGAAATTTTCAGAGAGGAATGCATATATAATAGGATTCACAGAGGAATTGCTATAAGCCAGACAATGGGCTGCCACTCGGAAGATAAATGATGCTTGGGTGAGGGGGAAATCTCCAAATTCAGCCCAGAGGTGGATTATATGATGTGGCAGCCAGGATATCCCAAAAACCACTACAACTACCAGGACTGTTTGCGCTGTCTGGAAGGAAAAAAAACAGTTCATTGGTTAGTAATACATTACTTGTTATGAAGTCAACAAGCATGTCTGAAAGCTAGTCATGATACATGTCAAAGGCATTGAAAAGAGAAAGATCTAAGCATTATTTTCTTCAATGCTATTCAAGTACACTGAGCAGTCTTAGGAAACAAAAACTAATCCAAGGCATTACTTTGAAGTAAGAATTCACTTTCAGTCCCCTCAAAGCCTAGGCCTAGAATCTTGAAGTCACCCACTGTGACTTCTGGGTAAGCACACTTGGGCCACAAAGGAGGACCGTCCAACTTGGTAGGATGGGTTGCCACGTTTCATACCCATAGCTCCCCAGTGGATTGGGGCAGCAACAAGGAGGAGGTGGAAGACACCCTCAAAGTCATGGCAGGGCTCCTACTTGATGAGCTGTGGTAAATGATGAAAGGGAAACCCTGGGCAGTCACTGTAGACTGGGAGACACATGAAATTCAGGAAGTGTGCCGGTGAGGAAGCTGGGAGGTGGTCCATCAGTGTGACCCAGACACAAGTGCCTAGGTTAATCTGCTGTAGCCACCTGAGAAGGTTGCTCATATATGCCATGATGAAGCACACTGGAAAGAGACTCAGAGAATGAGCACCATGCCCAAATACTGCCAGAAGAAGCACCAGGGCCAGCTGGCACCATCAGAGAATCCTAGTGCTGCCTCCCAGCTCAGCTCCAGAAATAAGAGGCTCCACTCACTTGCAGTTTGGCTGAGGGTCTCGGAAAGCAAAAGGGGCTGATTGGATAGAGTGCATATGCCATTCAAGTGCATGGGGCAACTGGTAGCCTGCATATTTATTTATTTATTTATTTATTTATTTATTTATATTCTGCACCATCTAGCAACATGGCTACTCTGGGTGGTTTACATCCTACAAAGAAATATCAAAATACAAATTTTGAATAATAAACTATACAGTAAGTATACTATGTATAATAACATAATAAAACATAATCACCAGACATATGGTTTCTCTATTGCAGCACATTTTATTGGGCCCACCTGGCAGGAGTTCTGGGCTTAGTGGAACAGAAGGGGCTCCTCTCCTGCCTATAGAGGCTACAAGTCAAAGGACTGATACTGAAGTTAACTCTCTGTTACCCCCCTGGTATTTGTTCTTGTTTGGCCCTGATGGCTCTTTAATGTTCTGTTCACCTCAATTAAGAGCCTAGTTCTGCAGCCACATATGGTGACATGGTGGGTGGGGGAGCACTCACAATCTTAAAACTGGCCTCAGGTTGTCAATAAAACATTGGACAAGAAATGAAACTAATCCTAATGAAAAAGGCTATGGTTGTGAGATATATATTCAGTATAGGTTTCACAGCTCTTATTGCTACTAAATCTAAGTTTTTCTTCTATATTTTTATTAAAAGTTAATCCTTAAGCCTGCCACATTTGGCTTTCTCTGTTTAGAATGACACAATATACCTAAGCCACCCTGAACAAAGCTGATGGCATCGTTCAACCCTCTGTCTCCTAAAACCTACTTGAGACAAATAGTTCCTTTGGCAGACGTAATTGTACATAATAGCTTGAAAAATCTATTGCAACATTTTGTTCTGTTATACAGTAGTCCCCCGCCCTTTCATAGTTCATATACTGCAGTCCCACTATATTGCGGGACCGCAGTATATGAAAAAGGCCCCCTGAGGTAAGGGGGGAAAGGTCTGTTTCAGGCCTCCTGTACTTACCCCAGGACTGATACTGCCCCAAATGGGCCTGCAAGGGCCTTCCCGGGCCTTCTGGATGTCCCAAAAGGGCTTGCCGGCAAACCGGAAGTGACTTTATAGGCCTGTCGGAGGCCTCAGAAGTGATTTTTGGTGACCCCGAAGTGACTTCTGGTTCACAGGGAGGCCCTTTTGGGGCCTCCAGAAGTCCTGGGGAGGCCCTCACAGGCCAGTTCGAGGCAGCACCAGGCTGGGGGTAAGTACAAGAGCCCCCAGCTAGGCCCCCAGGCCCAACCTGACCTGCATCCATATATCGTGGATTTTCACTTATTGCGGGTTGGGTTGGGTCTCTAACCCCTCCGATAGGTTGGGGGTCACTGTAATTCCAAACTCTTTATAGTAAAAAGGTAAAGGTTACCCCCGCACATGTGTGTTAGTCATGTCTAACTCTAGGGGCGGTGCTCAGCTTCATTTTTAAGACAAAGAGCCAGTGCTGTGCAAGTCTATGGACATGTGGCCACCATGGCTAAGTGCGTTTCTGTGTATGAAATATTGTTTACCTTTCCCACTTTTTACAATGGTACCTATTTATCTACTTGCATTTACATGCTTTCAAACTGCTGGGTTGGCAGGAGCTGGGGTTAACAGCAGGAGCTCGTTTCACCGAGCTGCCGACTTTTAGTGCTGTAGCCCACTGAGCCACCATGTCCCATATAGTATAGTATACTATACTACAGTAGCCTTGGAATTATTTGTAATCAAGGGGACACCACTTTTAAGTGAAACCCTGAAGGGAATAGGAACTGGTTTGGGTTCAATTGTGCATTAAAAATTGGACGTAAAAATGTGTCTGATTACCCACAGGGGGGTGGGAAAAAAGTGATTCAGAAATACAAAGTAGCCATTCATATAACTCTAAGGTCCTAAAGTAGAAAATGCATGTGCCACAGAAATCTACTACCTAGAGTAGAAATCTACTCTAGGTATAACTATTTCTAGGCTAAACCTAGAAGCCACCAAAGTAAAATGGGAAAAATAGATTTAGTGGGTTTAATAGAAATGTGGTGAAACAGAGAGAATTAGTCAGATGCAGTCATCTCTGGATAAATTATTTGAAGGAAAGCAATAGAAGGACATAATAGACATGCTTTGTATGTTAGTGAGGACATTGTATCAGGCAACCTAAAAATGCTGTAAGAGGTTGACTCTTCCATAGAATTATTGTAAGTGACCTTAGAAAAACTGTAGTACTAAGAACATGTCATCACGTTCCAACCCAAGTCCTCAGGGTAATTTTGAGATGAACAATCAAATCCAGAGGAGATAATGGTGAAATAAGATGTAATCTTAAATACCCTGATACAGTAGTTGACTAGATAAATCTCAAAATGATTGAAGAAGCGCATGCTCTAGCCATAATATGGAGGTTACATTTCTAGAGTTACTAAATGAATGTGTCTTAGAACAAACTGTTCATAGGCACTTAAGCCTTAGTGGTGCTGGTAATGCAAACAGAAAGGTAGGCAAAAAGAAAACTTGCAGTATGCATTATTTTCATACAAATTCAGGGTGTATATAAAGCTAAAATACTATGTATCATTCTGATTACTACAATTGAAAAGGTGCAGGGAAAAAAAGGTAACCATGAACTGAACTTATGAACAGTTTACAATGCCAGTTGTTCTGCTTAGAATAATAGTGAGTCATAATAGAGGTACAGATTGAAAATTGTGCTTGGTGTGAATAAGAATTAGATAATAATAAGTTCTTTTTGTTTTCTCACAATGCTAAAACCTGAGGTGATGTGCTGAAACTGAAGGTGGGAGATTTAAGATCCAAAGAAGGAATATTTCATATAGTGCACAGTTGTGGGATTCATTACCACAAGATACAGTAATGGATGCCAAGTTTGGCAGCTTTAAAAAAAGAAATGGACCAATTTATGTCATTTTGCGAGATGAGTCCAGATGGATATCTACTACTTTTAGCAACAGATGCACTATGCCTCTGTCTATCAATTGCTGGAGAACACAAGATGGAGGGTGTCCCTGTATACTGTTGCTTCTGCCAAGCTTGTCACAGGCAACTGATGGTCACCACCTTGACCATCAATTCAACTGAATATTTATGCCATATTAAGGTCAAACAGCATAAATTTTAACAGCATATTACAAGTAGTTAAGAAGTCAGTGTTTTTAATTCAGGTCACACCACAGCTGACTTTTCCATTAGTGACAATCCACCTTTGATGTTTATGCCATGGGACTTACATGGGGTACTGACCAGGGATGCCCAGTACCTGATAGCAGTCCATCTTGCCTTTCCCAAACCCAAGAGAATTCCCTGCATCTAGTTATCCTGAAGACCTGGGAGGAGCCATGTTGTACTTGAGGGAGAAGGCAGAAAATGTGGGGAAAGAAAAAAAGTTGGCAAAGGAAGAGCAGTGGTTCCCAACCTTGGGTCCCCAGATGTTTTTGAACTAAAAATCCCAGAATTCTTCACCACTAGGTGTGCTGACCAGGATTTCTGGGAGGTATCATCCAAAAACACCTGGGGACCCAAGGTTAGGAACCTCTGGTCTAAGAACAAGGAAGAGGTGGATATAAAAAGAGATGGATGAGGAGGGCAGTCAGGAGACAGAGAGCCTGAGGTAAATGAAGAAGCCAAAGCCTCTTTTTGGGGGGAAAATACAAAGAAGAGAGCAGGAAGAAATGAAGATTATTCAACCTCGTTCCCCAAATGTTATCATGTAATCAAAAGTCGTCCATAAATAGCACACTTTGTTTGGCTTACCTCAAGATTGTCAGCCCAAGAAAGGGAGAGGGGAGAGGCTACTCCATCAGGACACGTGAACGCAAGGGCAGGAAGTCGATAATGATAATAGTGAAAAAACTGAGTCTGGTTTTGGTAAAAAAGAGAGAAAAGTTCTATGTACTTCAGTGACATTTCTGTTTCTGAGTTGACTCCAAGTTTAATAAACTCTGTTATAAAGAATGTTGTGACCCAAGTCATGGAAGTGAATATGGTAGAGGGTAACCTAGGAAGTTCTATGGCAGCTATGGGTAATCACAGCTACAGTAAAAATGGTGAGCATAAATAATAGGATTGTGGCTCTTGTTTGTTTCATATTAGGCTAGTCCTTTGCATTTCCTCTGCAATCTCAAGGATTCTGCTTAAAAGTCAAAGGACATGAAGTATAATTCCAGAAAATATGAAGTGTGTGAATATCACTAATAAGATATTGGAAATGCATCATGAATGAAGTCTTCCAAACCTGCCTTTTGCCAAGGTTTGACACTTATGTGTGAATAAATCACAGAATCGTATGACTAAGCATGTCAGTCTGCCACTTGAATGGAAACATAAGATGCTTTAAGAGTAGTTTCGCTCATTAGTAAAGAGCTCACCCTGCTGCTTAAGGAGATTAATGTTCCAGTACCACAAAAGTACCTGAAAATACACTCTCTGAACTAGTAAATTAGATACAGAACTTGTGTAGAAGCCAGTCTTCTATGACAAGGGGCTAGTTTGATATTTAAACAGGGAAAGAAATGGTTCTTTGACTGAAATAATTGTTGCTTTGCATTAATTTGTTGGAATGAATAAAAGTATTAATATTTGTGCTTTAAATAAATCATAATGTTTAGGAAAGAGGCCTGGGACCTGATTACCTGGCAGAGTGGATCTCCCAGCGGTCAACTTCGGCCCGACCAACTAGGATGTCGCGGGTGCACTCACTGCGGATGGCCACGGACAGGGAGGCTTGGAAAACGTCCACCCATAACCGACCCTTCTCTGTGGCGGGCCCAAAACTATGGAACCACCTCCCTAGCAAAGTGCACCTTGCACAGTCCCTGCCTGCCTTCCAGAAGGCTTCAAAGACCTTGCTTTTCCGGGAGGCGTTTGGTGGCTCTTGATTACTTTTTTTTCTTTTTTCTTTCGCCATCCACCTCCATGCCTTTTTTTATTATTACGTCATCAAATTGATTTTATTATCTGTGTATTTGTTGCATTTAATTGTTGTTGTTTTGTTTGTTTGATGTGAACCGCCCAGAGTTTCTTCGGGAAGACAGCGCGGTATATAAGCTTTATAATAAATAAATAAATAAATAAATAAATAAATAAATAAATAAATAAATAAATAAATAAATAAATAAA
>JAHTLZ010000204.1:63221731-63244038 GCA_023846285.1 Phrynocephalus versicolor | reverse complement strand
GTGCCATCCTCAGAGGAAGTGGGCCTGACTACCCTGCCAGGAGCAGGTGAAGCCTCTAAGCTTGTGACCACCCTATCAGCTGGGCACTGGATGCATGCTCAAAGACAGCGACTCGCTCCAAGAAGCAGGGTCACTACGTTTGACCATGCAGCCACCCAGCTGACATGTGGCCACATGCTCAGAGACACCACCCAGCTTCTCTGCCAGGAGCCTTCTGATACCTTTGAGTATGTGCCTGTGGCACTGTTGGCACAAAACAGTTTTTCTGTCGTGGTTGTTTTGCCTCTGCAAAATGAGGGTCATCAAAACCTTCATTGCTTTACACCCTGCATTTTATGGCCAATAAAAGCATAAAATAACCAATATGTAGAGACAATCTGATTAATAGTCTTTGTTTATTTGTGTATCAGTAGGTAGTTGAGGGGATCCCGTGGAACATGGTATCAGTTCCTGCACAGCATCTAAGGAATTATGCACAGGATTTTGTGGGAAGAAACTGGGGTCATTTTGATCAGCTAGGAATTAAAAAGGGAAGAAAATTCTGCAGAGATCTGTTGGATCAGGAAGCATTTGTATCCACACGCCTCATATCTAGTCTTGCAACAACGTTTGCTAAACATCCAAAGGACATTAAATAAAAAAAGGAATAAGTGAATCACAAAAGATAAAATATAATTGTAATACAGAAGATAGACAAAGCGCTAGTTTGACCAACAACCATTCTTTTCATGTCTATGAGGAAATATGGCAAGAACTCATGGTTTAATATCTGCTTCCCTTCTTTACCAGTTTCATTATACTGGATTCTATTGTGAAACCATAATAATATAAGCTCCAACCCCTTTCTTTTTCAAGAAATGGACTGCCACTAAGAACACCAGCCAAATCCAATATAAATCTGAGCATCTAACATATCAGTGGGGATAGGAAAACAATTCCTCCAGTGGCTTTTAGCCTCTAGCCATAAGGCTATAAATCTGTGCCTTCAACTATAATACAGATCACACTGCAACACCATATACTCCAAGGCCACTGCTATTGGCTGTTCACACTGTCCCCAGCCTTCCTCCAAAGAAATCCTTGTGAGCTGACCTAGTGTGACTGCAAAGGAAATATTGATGCAAAGGAAAAACTAGTTATGCAAGGGCAGATGCTACTTCACATGAGCCGATGCATAAATTTTGTTATAAAAGAGGGGAGACAATTGCTAATGTTCAGTCTTGAATAAAGGGGGGATTCTTTGTATATTTATCTCTGCCAACAATTCATGAGTATATATTCCTAGTATATGTTGTCTCAATAGCTTAATAGGTTATCTTCTCCTAGCAGTGCTACAATTTGGGGTGGGAATTGAATTCTAGCTATCTGGGGAATTGACTGATCCATGCATTATAGAGGTACCAGTCAAAGCTATCTTGGAAAGATTTACATTTCTTTAGTAGGGTAGCATAATCCAATATACTACCATCTTGTTATTTATTTGTGAACTTAATTTTAACATATTGGTTCCAGCTCAGAGCAAGGAAAATCATATACCATTCATTAGCTGAAATATTTTTCTTACAGCATTGTTCTGTATAGATTCTCTCTTTTACAGATCCTTATTGAATGACCAGTCAATACTGCATTCTGCAAGGTATTCATATTATAAGGATACAAATACAAACTGTCCTTGCCTACAAGGAGTACATAGTCTTGCTCTATGTCAAATGTCAGGGAGGTTTTGCTAAATGCAAGCATAGGAGAGGTTCAATCTATCCATGGGTAAAGGAACATTGCATAGACTCCTAATTCATCATTGTCCCTTAAACTATCTGGCATCTCCATCCTCTTAGTTGGGTCAGGTCACTGTTACTTTCGTAGCTGTGTTCTTCATGGGTACCCCTGGCAGGACCTCAATTTGAACTAGAGTGCCACCTTGGGAAGTCCTAGGTACAGTCTGGAAAAGCTGACCAGTTGCAGGAAGCCTAGAAAAGTCAGTGTAGATGAGTGGACTGTGAACCCATTCCTGAGTTCCATTCTCTACTTCTGCCTCTGTTGATCTCTCAGTCTCAGCCTTCAGTCCTACCCACTCTCCCTCCAGTTCTCTCTCCATCTTCCTTGTAGTTTCCCCTTCTCCTTCAATAGCTGCCTCTTCTATAATCCCAGTTGGGCAGAATATTTCTTCTGCAGGAACTCTTTTCCTCCTCCCACTTTCAAATATCCTTCACCCTGAGGTCAAAATAGTTAACTAAGTTAGATTCTAAAACTTTCTCTCTCCGGGTGTCTCCTTCTAAAGGATGATGAATACAAGGGGTATCCTATATGCCAGCAATTCCCAGTTTTGTCTCCCCAAGTATTTAGTTTTACTTATTTATTTAAAATATTTTTACACTGACTTTCTCCTTAAAAAGACCAAGGGAACTTAACATCCTTAAAAGACAATATAAAGTGTTCTGCTTATATACCACCTCAAACCACTTCAAGCAGTCTCCGGGCGGTTTACAGTATTAATTACAGTATTCAGGCTACACATTGCCTCCCCAGCAAGCTGGGTACTCATTTTACCAACCTCGGAAGGATGGAAGGCTGAGTCAATCGTGAGCCTGCTACCTGGGATTGAACCTCAGGTAGTGAGCACAGTTTTACCTGCAGTACAGGCATTTAACCACTGCACCACGAGGCTACTTCTATAGGCCAGAAACTTTCACCACTAGCTGTGTTGGCTAGGATTCTGGGAGTTAGAGTCTAATAACATGCTGCAACCAAGGTTGGGAACCAATGCTGTAGGCCAGTGATGGCGAACCTATGGCACGGGTGCCAAAGGTGGCACTCGGAGCCCTTTCTGTGGGCACCCGACATCGCCCATTCATAGCCACCTGTATACAGGTTCAATTACTGTATTGGCACTTTGCAAACAAAAATAGTGGGTTTTGAATTGCAGTTTGGGCACTTGGTCTCTAAAAGGTTCGCCATCACTGCTGTAGGCCATCCTCAGTGCAAACACCAATGCTGTCGGCATCCAACCTAACTTTTGCTATGTAAATAAATCCCTTTTCTTGGCTGAGATGTGGTTTAGAGCAGTTCCCATAGGAATGCACTGAATTCATCTTGTGAAGCATCCCATAGGAGAAATTTGTCTTACGAGGTTTTCCTATTCTCAGAAATTTTATTCGGCTTATGAGTCTTTCATATTAAGGGGTGTTTGTCTTACGAGGTGCTACTGTACAAAGAGCATTTATTAGCTGTTATGAAAATATGTATCATCCAGATGAGAATTTACAAAGCAGTGATCAACTGCTTAGGTATATTCCTGGGAAGAATGTTTGACTTTTCTGTCAAACTCATTCAACCATGTTAGCAGGTATTGCACCTATAATTTAATTACTACTAATAACAAAGAGATCTGTCTATAATCCACAGGATCAGTATTACCTCCTTTTTCCTATACAGTGGTACCTTGTATAAAGGAATTAATTCGTTCCAAATGAAATTATGTTAAGCAAATTTTCCTTTATACAAATTTCCCATAAGAATGCATTGAAAACGGAGTGATCCCATTTTTATGTTGTACGGATTTTCCCCATAGGCGATTATGTTAAGCAAATTTCCCCTATCTCCAGAATTTTTTATGTTGTACAAATTTTATGTTATACAAGCTGTCTGTTATACAAGGGTCCACTGTACTAAAATTCTAATGCCTGTATTCCATGCCTTGGCAGTTCACCTGTTTCATTTACAGGTGCGAAGAGAAAGCCCAGTACAACAGGCCATCACTCCATGACAGACTTCAAAAAACAAAAAACAAAAAAAAACCACCCATGCCCATGTGGAAGGAGAAAAATCATTGCCTTGAAGCTGTAGCATTGTACAAGTCCATTATCATCCATTAAACAACATTTTTGAGACATATGTCTTTCTAAAGACATGTCGGCTCACGCACACACATTCACACCTCTCCTCAGCCCCCCTCCCCCTTTGCTGGCAAGGCAGGGGCCATTGGCCTTGATGAGCCACATTGAGGACAGGTGTGAATGTGTGTACCTGAGCCGACATGTCTTTGGAAGGACTGGGACAATAAAAACACCTCCCTCCCTTTACTCCGGATGCAGCCTAATAACATCCAAGTTCCAAGCCTCATCTAAGAAACTGCCTGGCTTTCCCCCTACCCCCATCTTGCCAAGGACCTTACAGCTAAGAAATAGCTCTGGCAAATCCATCTTTTGCCGTGTTATAACCTATTGGTACCGTTCTGAGGAAGGGGGAATTTGTCCCCAAAATATTAGCAACGTTTTCTTCACCGAGACCTATGAGTCTCCTTCTACAGTTCTCGCACTGAATTGTCCTGCAAATAACATTAAGGTGTTGAGTAACTGTCCCCCAAATGATATTTTGTATAATCTATATTTAACTGCACATAGCGGAATGGGTAGACGAACATACACAATAATTACAATTAAACTATAACTCATACTGTTTACCATCTAGTGTTCAACAGAGTTATCTGCTTAATCAATTTGACCTTATTGATGTTGAAGGCTAATCCACTACTAGAGCAGCCTCTAGTTTCATCAGAATTTTGTGGAAGTGATACGATCTAGTAATCAGGGGAATCTGTACTGGTTTCTTGCAGTAAAATTGTATGCTGCATAACAATGCACAATCCTTGCTTCTATAAGGAAAATGGCTTTCAAAAACAGCCTTAGATAGATCCCCGATTATGTTTCTATTTTCCTTTCTCTCTGTCCTCCTGTATTCCATGACAGATTTATTTATTAATTTATCGATGTCTTTGTTTAATTTCATTTCTAGGCTTCCCTACTCCCAGTGGGGACTCAAGGAAGCTGATAATGATTAAAACAAGTCCAACTAAAAACATAAGTTAGGGCATTAATAAGAAGAAGGACAAAACATTTAAGTGGTCCCCAATGTCACCAATGCTTTGGGGAAAATATGAAGGGATTCCACACAGTGATAAGCAGCTGTAGATCTCAAAAACGACATCATCAGAGCTAGAAAAAAATGACAATATTGGGAACAGCATACACTGCACTGATATTTAACAGATAATTAATTTTTAGGTTAAATACCTGTACTGGAACTAGAACTGTGCTAACCACCTGGGGTTCAAGCTGGCTCACGGTTGACTCAGCTTTCTATCCTCCCGAGTTTGGTAAAATGAGTACCGACTTGCTGGCGAGGGGGCAATGTGTAGCCTGCATAATAAAATTGTAAACTGACCCGAGAGTGCTTTAAGCCCTATGGGGCGATATATATGCAGAACACTTTGCTTTTTAAAACTTGCAACAGTTATATAACACCAAAGCTTTTATAATTTTGTTGGACTGTGTTTGGTGTTTCTTCTTGTTGTTGTTGTTCTTCTTCTTCTTATTATTATTATTAATCATCAGCATCCCTCTCCATTCTCTTCACTGCCACCAGTCACAATGGAGTGGACCTGCTATCTGGAAAAAACAATGATGCTGTGAAAAGTGGAAGGCTCCAAGAAAAGAGGAAATATGAATATGAGTTGAATTAAATGAATAAAAGAAGCCATGGCTTTGGGTTTGTGTGACTTGATCATGTCTATTAATAATAGGACCTTTTGGTGGTTACTAACTCAAAGGGATTGCAATTAACTCAGAAACAACTTGATGGTATATAATATCACTATGACATTACCAGTCACAAGAAGGCAAGTATTTGACTTACAGAACCTTCCAGGATTTTGCTTAAAAACCTTCCAGAATTGAAAAGTACACTAAATCTTCATCTAAATTATACAGGCCAAAACAAAAGTAGGAAATAAAAAAGACAAAAATGTTGTGACACCTTCAAGACTGTTAAATTTCATTGATCCCAAATGTACTTTTTCATACATATAAGAGAGAGATTACATGGCAATTTCTATGGATTTATACAAGGCACCAAATAAAGAAACAGTGGTTGCTTGGTTGGTAGACATAAGGTGCAAATTTGTGAGATATTGCACATGTGCTAATGACTTCTATCTGATATTCAGATCTTTTCCAGTGAAAATTTGTACCGTCAACTGTGGGTTAGTGGGTGAAAGAACCTCTGGCATTTCAGTGTAGATCCATCCTCCATGCTAGTACCAGTACTGATGGAAGCTGTTACTAATAAAAGTATATCCTGCTTTACTCCCCATCTCTCTCTGTTTGTGAATTTCTTCATATCTGTCTAGGACCCCTGCTTGCCTTCTTGAGAATTGCAGGTCTCAACCTCCGGGAAGCCCTAAGTTGTTCCCACCCCTTTATCCCATGTAAAATATGCATCTTATTTCAATCCCATCAATGGTTAATCAGGCAAGTTTATTTCATTTAAGCCCTGCTTAACTGCAAAATTACCTCAGGTCCTACTACATTGGCAGGTACTGTACGAAATTTGGCAGGATTGGGACAGTCCATTATTCACAATGTGAAAATAAATATGAATTGGCCTAGAGTCCCGTACCCCCAAGCCATAATTATTTCCACAGCTTCTGAAGGTTCTACTTTTTCCATGGTATATCCATTCACATAGTTCAGATGGTGTGTGAATGCTTGAACAGCTGCAGAAAAGTGTGATCCTTCATAGACTGTTTTCTGCTGATCCGGCAGTATAATGCCTCTTCTTTAAAAACAATGTTGCACTAGAGTACATGGACAATGATAAAATAACAGCAGTAGCGGTGGCGGCGGCAGCAACAACAGCATCAACAACATCAGAAACAGAATGAGAAGAGGAAATGAGAAACAGGAATTATCACTGGACCCTTGTATACAGCTGATTAAGGTACAGTATTTCTCCTGTAGCCATGTCTCCTGAAAATCAAGATAGGTGTATTAACAAGCTGCAAACAAGGCTGATTACAGTAGGACCCCGGTATCTGCTGGGGATTGGTTCCAGGCCTTCCCATGAATAATGAAAACCGTGGACAAGAGAGAACGCCTGCCCACCCACCCCCAAACTTCTGTTTGACAGTAGCTTGCTTTATGACTGCTGTTTTGAGATAGTAGCTTGCTTTATGGCCGCTGTTTGTGACAGTAGCTTGTTTTACAGCTGCTGTTTGTAACAACAGCTTGCTTTGTGGCTGTTGAATAATTTAATTTTTTTTTCTCTGCCAACCATGGATAACTGAAACAGGGGATAATGAATCAGTGGATACGGGGGTCCTACTGTACTCAATTTTTCTCGTCTTTTGTTCTGTAGCTACTTAACTCAAATTTAGCTAGGGAATGTGACTTAACAGTTTGTGAATTTTCATTTTTCTAAGCTTAAGTGTAATATGATTTTGCTGGATTGAGAGACATTGTTCAAGCCCAATCTTACAAAAATACATTAAATGCAGTTAGGGACTTCACTATGAATATGTTCAGTAAGTGGATAGCAATAAAAATCATAGCCCAAATGTGCTAGCTTTCACCATATAGCATTATTATTTTTCCTAAAAAATAAAACTTCAGTGTCAACAAAAACAAAACAGAAACAAATACATTGTGGTATCTTTCAAACTAACAAATTTATTTCGGTGTGAACTTTCATGGATAGAATCCACTTGTTCAGGCAGGCACATAATATACCCAAAAATGTTGACTGAAGCCATAAAAGCTCACAGTGAAATAAGTATGCTATAATGTGAGATAAGTGTCGCCTGTGAAACAGACTGACACAGCTACGTCTCTGAAATGTCACAGTATGTTTCTTAAGGTTAGTTTTAAGCCTGCTAGAAAGTTGTGTAGAAAACTAAAGACAAGAAAACTAAAATTCTGTTTTCTAACTAGCTAAGCTTGTTCACTTTTATTGTCTGGGCTTATATTTCTGAAAGGGATGTATGTTAGTAAGCCAACCTATACACATTACATACTCTATGCATGCATATTTTTTACTCATCTCTTCTTCAGTTCTTTGGTAAAAATGCCCAGAGATCATACCATAAGAAAAATTGTTCTAGTGAGAGCAGGGAGTGTGTGAGATTGATCGCTCCATGCCCTGTGGACTGCTGCAGATGATAAGGAAATGTAAAGATGGGGCCAAGTTCCACATTTCCACCCTCAGCTCAGAAAAACTAACTTTGATATAAGGCAAGCCTATTTTTATTGCAAATTGAAGCATGACTCGTTTTTATATGTCTACAATGTCAAAAAGTTATCTTGCCATCTACTTCTCCCCCAAATTATTATTATTTTTTATTTCATTATTTTATTTTGAATACAGTGGACCCTTGTATAACAAACAGTTTGTATAAAATAAAATCTGTACAACATAAAAAATTCCAGAGATAGGGAAAATTTGCTTAACAGAATTGTTTATGGGGCGAATCTGTACAACATAAAAATTGTCGCGATTAGGGATTACTCTGTTTTCAATGCATTCCTATGGGAAATTTGTATAAAGGAAAATTTGCTTAACATACCATAATTCCATTTGGAACATACTTACTTACTTACTTACTTACTTACTTACTTACTTACTTACTTACGCCAGATTTTCCCAAATGGGAACTCAAGGCGGTTAACAAATGTAATATACCACAGTTCAAAGGAAATAATAATTGGTTCCAGAAAGTAAACATAAAAAAGAATGAATAGCAAACAGTGGAACCCAAAGTTAAAAAGAAGAACTAAAAATGAATCAGAATAATAGTACTGAAGCAAGATGATGAAAAAAAATGGGCGGACATAAAACTCATATAATAAATCAACCCCCTTGATTGCCAAATGCAGCCACGTAAAGCCAGGTTTTTAACAACTTTTTATACAAAGTACCACTGCATCTGTATATCAGTTATCTGGGTGATTAATAATAAATATAAGAATATTAATCCTTCTGAACCAAGCAGAAAATTCCCATCACCAATTTCAAGAAAAATCAAATGATAGACAAGAAACCCAAATGATGGCCCAACAAGTGACCCAAACTCATATCTAGCATGGAAGTAGGATGCCTTTATATGTTTCATGAAACAGTTCTGCCTTTAACATCCTCTTAAAGATTGTGGATGGGGAACATTGCAAAATTATAGCAGAAGCAGGAAGGTCACATAATAGCAGCATCAAAATGCAAAGAGTGAAAACATAATGTGGGTCTCAGCATTAAAGGTTCCTGAAGAGAGGCATTCCATAGAAGTCTCCAGAGAAACCATGATGCCTCAGCCTTCCTATTAAACTGCCACCTGAGCAGTGGAGACAAGGAGCAGTGGAGTGTCGTGCTCTTTTTAAAAAGAAAGAAAAGACTGTATTCAGACAAATAAACAGAACAATTCACTATATAATCCTAATTTTGCTTCGCCTGTAGAATATGGCATTTTTTAGAAAAAAGGAATTGTTCTTCCTGGGAGATGAAAACATGGCACGTCCATATACAAACTTCTAAAGCTTTATAGTAGATATTCACAAAGTTTAACTAGGAGGCTGACAAAGACATTTCGCTGCCTGGAATTGACAACAACACCAAGTGGTCCTCTGAGGAATTCCAATTTAATCTTTCTTTATTAATAATGGGACATGTTGTATCTTGGGCAGCATCTGAAGCTGCATGCTAGCTTAGGGACTGCAATGCAGGCTGTATGGGACACAGTTCCCCCACCCCACCCCCAACAGCATCTGTTGCTGATACCTCCCAACAGCCTAAGGCAGCTTCTTCACTCTGCCTAATGGTAAACCTGCTTATCTGTCAAGATGTCTGTAGGATACATGTATGTGGGATATTAGCAATTTATTAATTGTTCCCTCTTCTCCAATTCATAGGTAAAAGTTGCAGTTTCAAGAAGACCTGGCCCTACCTGGTTTACAGCAGCTAAACTATGCTTTGTAGATCTAGCTACAAGCAATGCACAGAAACAAGTAAGCCATGGTAATTGTGTGTGTGTGGGGGGGGCGCGCATGCGCATGCACGTGCATGTGTGTGTGTGTTACATGTACATACATGTGTAGGTGTACCCACAAGAATATAGAGTGAGTACCCAAACAAAGCATGTTATCAACTCAGAGTATAAGATTATAGAGCTCCTCTACAACCACCTCTGTAAGCTAGATGTGGTTGAGAGACACTAATGGTCAAATGACACTAAGTGTTGTGACTAAGAAGGCATTTGAATCTTCCACCTGGAATCATGCATTCTCTGTGGTGGGTCCAACACTGTGGAACCACCTTCCGAGTGAAATTAGGACTGTGGAGTCCCTCCTGGCATTTAAGAAGCTGTTAAAAATTTGGCTTTATATGGCTGCATTCGGCAATCAAAGAGGTTGATTTATTTTATAAGTAGGTGTTATGATTTTGCTTGTCTGCCTCTTTTTTGCCATCTTGCCTTAGTAACGCTTTGTATTTTTAGCTTTTTAAATTTTGGTTCTACTGATTGTTGTTGGGTTTGTTTTTGTTCTTTATGTCACATTGTGGAACCAATTATTATTTTTCTCTGTATTTTGTTGTATGCTAGTCCTTGTTAGCCGCCCTGAGTTCCCATCTGAGAAAATCTGGCAGTAAATAAATAAATAAATAAATAAATAAATAAATAAATCTGGGTTAGGCTGCTGAGTCCATCATTCTTTTCCAATTAGCCCAATTCTCTGTTGTGTTATAGCAGTAGCCTTGGTTCACTGACCACGATATAAAATTATGTACAGGCTAAAATGTGCTGATAGAAAAACAGTGCAACAAATAATTTGTTTAATTTGCATATTGTAGAGATATGCAAGTTAGGATGCAAAATTTGCACAACATACAAGTTAGACAACTTGGGCTGGAGAACTGGAATACTGCCAGGCAAAGCGATGAGGAAGACCCCAAGTTCAAAGGCTAACTTGTGCTGTGTTGAACAATACATTGTAAACACAGAGGCAGTGGTGAGGGGGGGGGGCAGAAGGTGCGTTGTTGTGTCTGCAAAACAGAGTCTTTTAATGTTTAGGGTTTTTTTTAAAAAAATGAACAAAATTATTAATTTGACTTGTAAGCAAGAAAGTGAAACGTCACTTTTAACCTGTTGAGCGCTGGTGGATGTAACATTCAGTGCAACCCGAAGAATTGTATTTAGTTCAGGATTGTGGCTAAAGATAAACCTGATTGCTTCTGGATCCACTCCATGTATAAGGCACTGAGATATAAATGCCTCAAGCATTTTCTTATGGGATGTTTTCAGTGTGTTGAACCAGAAATAAAAACTGCTGCTTGCCAACATGATGAAAATGTAGCAGTGTGAGCAGGTGGGTGGTATTCTACGCATGCCTATCATTTTAATATACCCCGAGTTGTCTTCATGATAAATGGCTGCTTTAATGATGTTTTTAGTCTTTTGTACCCATTATGTTTATGACTGTAAATGAATTACTAGAACAGTAAATAGATAATTCATCTGGCTAGCTATGGCAAGTAGTAATTAATCCCAAGTATCCAGGCAGGAAAGCTTCCCATGAGTTGGGGTTTGGAAGAGGGGTGATTAAGCCACAAATGACTAAGATAGATGCAGCAGAGCTGGCAGGCTGGGAGAAAATCTTTGTGGCCATGTAACACTCAATGGGCTTAATTGCACAGCCGTGTTATAGGCAATTATACTTATGGCCCAATTCTAGGATACCTTATGTCAGCAATTAAATGTAGAATAGACATAACCACTGCACTACAGCATTACAGCTCAATTATGCTTTAATAATGTTGTAGACGGTGCCAAGGTTATGTAAAATGAATACAACAGCTACCATAGAGATCTTCTCCAAGTTTTTTTGTTCTCTACTTAGATTGGCATTTCGTGGATGAGACGAGAGCAGGGGATTGCTTTTTTTGGGGGGGTCTTTGAATACAAACCAAGGCAACACCATTCTATTGTGCATCTTCTGTTCTTATTTATGGTGTTATTTCTTACTTGTTATTTCTTACTTGTTATTTGTTAGTTGCTATTTGTTACCGTGGCGCAGTGGTTAAATGTCTGTACTGCAGGTAAAACTGTGCTCACGACCTGGGGGTCAACCCAGGTAGCAGGCTCATGGTTGACTCAGCCTTCCATCTTTCTGAGGTCAGTAAAATGAGTACCCAGCTTGCTGGGGAGGGGGGCACACATTCCCCATCTCTGCATTCAATACAGTGCAATAAAGCAGCAGTTCTTCCTCCCCCTAGTCCCTGTTGTCCTCAGCTCCCCAGGAATTCCAATTTATTGGAAGGGAGAGCAGCACAGGTCATATAGCATGCATGTCCTAAAGCAGTCCTGCAGCATCAGCAGTGGAGAGGATGTCCTCTTATTCATTGCTACTCCAGTTGGTTTCTGAAGAAGGCTGGGAGGAAGTCTGCCATTTTGTCCTTTGTTTGGGTAGCAAAATATCTTGTTTCAGCTCTGATGATATGCAGTGAGGATGAACTGAAATTTACACAAACACCCATGGCCACTGGCCAGTGAAGCCTTTTTCTTGGCAAAATTGTCAGCAGCCACTGGGCTCAGTGACTATGTGGCAAACATGCTTAGGTACCAGTATTTTTTTTAAAAAAAAAAATCAAATTGTGTATTGCATTGGGTATTTTCCGACCTTACTGGTAATGCAGTATACAGTACAGTGGGTATGCAGTAGGTGTAGTATTGTAGTTAGGATTAGAGTTTGGTTTTCAAGTACATGCCATCTATTTTGTGAACTCACTAAGAATTCCAGCACCTCCTTTCAAAAAGGCCCAACCAGAGTATATAACTTCTGCTACTTACAACCAGAGTATATA
Source organism: Phrynocephalus versicolor (assembly GCA_023846285.1). Taxonomy (NCBI): domain Eukaryota; kingdom Metazoa; phylum Chordata; class Lepidosauria; order Squamata; family Agamidae; genus Phrynocephalus; species Phrynocephalus versicolor. Next base: position 63,231,363 of record JAHTLZ010000204.1, on the reverse strand, counting down.
ACTTCTGCTACTTACAACCAGAGTATATAACTTCTGCTACTTAGCATCCCGGTTCTCTATCCACCTCCAAAACAGCATGGGGCATTTTTGTCCCAATGCATATTGGATGGCACCAAAGGGGGAAAGAGACAAAATAGAAGTAAGAAGTTTACAGAACAAATATTCTCACATCCATTTTCCTGCTTTAAAAAAATCTGTGCATAGGAAATTGCTGAAACTTGATTAAATTATTTTCAAATCTTCAGGTGACAATATCATGGAATGCATTCCTCATAGGTCTCGTCCAGTGTGAATTTTGAAATAATATGTCCCTTTCTGGTACAGGGAGACATGAGTATTGTTAGAATGTAGTAGAGGCAAAGTATTGGTTTAGTTGCTAGGGAGTACACAGTTGCTGCTTGGACAGTGGCCCCTTTCATATCAGCAGCCTTTGACAGTGGTGACAATCTACAACAACCATTTGGTTAGCATTTGTGTGCTTGCTTAATGCTAATTGAGACACCCATTCCATTACTGATAACTTCGAGTATTTCGAGTTACAAGTGGCAGGCCCCGTCCTCCAACAGTCACCAGTAGCCAGTTCCAAATAGTTATATTATATGGTAGTGTGGAGTGTTACAAGACGTAGTATGATGTAGTAGATAGATGGCTGGAGTCAGAAAATCTGCAGTCAAATCCTTGCTCAGCCATAGAAATTAACTGTGAGGCGGCAGTGGTAAACCATTCCTTAAGCATCTCAGGCAACTCACCATATAATGGGGCAATCTGATGGTACATAACAAGGGAACAGAGCATTCCCTCATACAAAAAGGAGAGTAGTATCAGAAAGAACACACATCAATGTCCTTAGCCCAGTTCAGACATTCTCCACATGGAAGACCTTCTCATAGAAAACTGAGCAATGGGGCCCAGCTGTTAGTAAGACCCTGTATTTCCTGAGCAATAATAGCCAATCCCCAGCCCCAGCTGATGTCCACATATTGGTATTGAGCTTAGATAAATTGCCTCTTCTTACTACATTCCCCGAATCTTGCAATCAGTTCCAAAATTCATCATCCTTTACACTACAGATTCTGGTGGCATTTTGGTTGCTGATAATGATCAACTATACTAGATCTGAGGAAGGAACTGTTCCAGTATGTACCATGATAATTGATGTGCAGGCAAGCAACAAAACAGCTGTGGGGATAATTCTGACTTTGAGGGCAGAAAGAAAGGCAATACAGAAACTAGCAAAACAGCAACGGATGTATGGTGGGTCAGTTATTTCAACTTCTACGATCTTTATGTATTTACTCTGCTTCAATCAGATAGTCAAGATAAGTTTCTCAATCCTCTCCTGAGCATCTGCTGATCTCTGTGATGCAGCATTGACAACATGATGCTCTTTGGGCTTGTTATGCTGCTCTTTCCCCCCCTTTTTTGTCTCTTCAAGTCCTATTCTGCTTTAAAATAAAGTAGCAAAACTCTCTTTGATAGCAGTCAAGCTGGATTGCATTCATTTCCCCTCTCTCAAAAGGCAAAAATTGTGGTTTTTTTCACAGTGGATCCTTTGAGATGTAACTAACCTCTGTGAGATAGTTACTTTGTAGAGGCAAATTTCAGGAAACTCACCTTTTCCCAAGAGCAATTCCTACACTGCCAGACATGCCAGCTTTTGAGAGAGATAATAAGGTAAAGTAGCATTCATAAAGTAAAAGCTCATTGCTGCTTGCCCGGCTATCTTACTCTGAGGTTATCTTACTAGACCATGCAGCAAGGAGCTGAGCTAGAACATGAACATGTATCTTGTCTTTACAGCTGCTATATAATAAGCATTCATAAGTAAGCTTGGTTAACAACATGGCTGAGTACGTTGTGATCGGAATAAGAATATGCCCTTAATGTCATGTCTAAATCAGATTTCTAATATGTAACCCATAGAGTTAGCTATATGAAAGAACCTGCATAAAATTTGTGATTAAACACACTGAGCGATTTCTCTTGCCATTTCTCATACATCCATTCCCCATCTACTATATTTTAGCTTCTTCAGTACTTCCACTTACTTTTGAGTCAAACCAGTGGTTCTCAATCCTGGGTCCATAAATGTTCTTGGACCATAATTCCCAGAAATCTTGCCAGCCTTGTTAATATTAAAAGGCTTCTGGAGGTTTGGTCCAGAGGGCAATACTTGTCTCTCTAGGGATCCATTACTGGAAACCCCTTAATTCTCATCCAAGACCAAACTACCCAGTACAAAACCTCAGTTACACCCAAACTGTTGTATACTCTCAGCATACTCCTTGTCAGCATATATTTAAGACCTTACTGCATGTTTCACAATATGCAGTATATCACTACTAAAAGCAGATCATCAGTGTGCCATTAAACATTCACTACACACACTGTCACAACCAATTCATAGCTTTCACACAGCGTACAAAAATTAGAGAGAGAGAGAAGCACTGCCCACAAGATGCAACTTGCAGGTAGGTGTCCATGCTCTACATTTTCCAATCTTCCAATTTCCGATCACTCTACATTTGCTGCACAAATAGCTTTCCTATGGAGCTGTAGCCCTTTTCCATACACATTACTCACACATCTATATGATAAGTCCTCTGCAGCTAATTAATCTGCACTCACCTTAGCGTAACAGAAGGAGATGAGCAGCAGAGGTAGCAGGTACCCAAAGACAAAGGTGCAGATCACATAGACTTTCTTGTGCTGAAGATTGGGCCATACTTCCCAACAGAAGGTCTGATTCATGGTGGCCTGGAGGACAATGCGCTGGTGGTGAGCTACAGGTGAGGCCATGACAATAGAGAGCAGCCAGATGACCCCTACACCCAACAGTGCATTACGGGAGACCCGGAGGGACGAAGAGCGCCGAGAATGCACAATGGCCACATAGCGGTCCACCGACATCGCTGACAGAGTGAAGATGCTGACCAACATGGATACGGTGAAGAAGTAGTGGATAAATTTGCAGATGAACGTGCCCAGCGCCCAACTGGGCAACATATACACAGTCGACTGGAAAGGGATGCAGAAGACCAGATAGGCCAAGTCAGCAATGCTCAGGTTGAGAACAAAAATGTTTGTGGTGCTGCGGGGCTTTCCCGGCTTGTTCCGGGCAAGCACGGTGATGACCAAGGAGTTGCCCAGGACTCCCAGGGTGAAGATGAGGACAAAAGCGGTCAAGGTGATGAAGTTCTCAATGCCAATCCCAGAGAGGAAGGTGTCACCCTCTTCCATTAGGTGATGTTCAGGGGTTGACCTGGAGGCATTGGAGCCTAGCCAGGGTAACAAGCCCCAAGTCTGATTCATGTAGGTGGAAGTGGCAAGAGCCTCCATATCCATAATGCTGTGCAGCTTGGAACAAGAAAACTTGACAGAATCACCGAGAACAGCGGGACTCCACTTCCCGGGTCCTTTCAAAGCATCCTGCCAAAGGGGCGCTCTGCTGTCTCCCTACAACTCGCCTGCCCAAGCCTCCACAGAGCAAGCACAGCCCAGAGGAAGAAGTTAAGGATCCTTGCGCTCAGAGGGTCCCATGCGCTTCAGCATAGCTCTCTCCTCCTGCTCCTTAGTAAGGGGAGTCCGAGCATGGAAGGAGGGCGCGGGGGCTGAATGTCCAGCGGCTCTTGCCCCTTCTTGCCAGAGCGCAGATGCCGCCCATGGGTCAGAGTCGGGCGGAGAAGGAAAGAGATCGGGAAAGGGAGAGGGCACTTAGAAGGAAAACACACACACACACACACACACACACACATACACACTCGCCTCCTCTCCTAGGCTGAAGCGGACGCTCTTGACTGCTTTCCTTTCGCGCCTCGGTCTCGTCCAGGAGCCGGCGAGGACAGGAGCGCCAAAGGAAACCGCGCTCCTGACCCGCGCGGGCGCCGCCGCCGCTCGCCTGTGCGCGGCGCGGAGCTCTCTCGCTGCCTTTTCAGTCCTCATGCCTCCCACCGCCTCGCTCCTCCCTCCGCCTGCCCTGCCTGACGCGCCACGCTCTCTCAGGCAGCAACATCTGGCGGCGGGCTGGGTCGGCTCGGCTCCGAGCCTTCCCGCCTGCGCGCCTGCTTGACTAACGAGATCCTTTTCCAGGAGGAGTCTTTGCTAATCTTGGTTGCTAATCTCGGACCTGGATCTGGACCTGGAAAAGGGACCACCCGAAACACCGAAAGGGGAATGGCTTGTGATTCTGTCCTATAATCTCATTCTCCCCCTTACTAAGGTAGCAAAAGGGGCACCCCTGCTTAAGTAAACCAGCCAGGACACAAGCCACTCACAATGTGTAATTTCATTTTTCTTTTTACTATTACATTTGCCCCCTCTCCTTCCTCCCCACCATATATCAGAGCACCAAATGTCCTGTCATTTCTAATGTCAGATTTATGTCCACAAAAATATGCTTTGTAAAAAAACATCCTTTATTTAAGATGTCACGATGTTTTTTGCTTAGTTTGGTTCTTGCCTGGACATCACCAACCCTGCTTTTTTAACATATTTGTGTTGTATCTTACCTTTCTTCAGTGTGGCACACATTTTTCCCATTTTTATCTTCCCTTTCCTTTTCCCCATTTTTATCTTCACAAAATGTGGACATTTGGTATAGGTCAGAGGAAGAGAGAGAGGGCTGGCCCCATGAACCTTACAGCTAAGTGGTGATTTGAACCTGAATATCCCTAGGCCAAGACTCAAAAGTCACTCATGCTCTGAAGTGGACAAAATATACAAAGTATAGATCACAGATGCTTAGCCCAGCATTGCTCTAATCACTACACAATGCTATTATTTTCACTCCTTGTGGGGTATGTTAGGGAGAGGCAGGTACTGGCAGAAAATTTCTTCCCTTCCTCCACAGTGGAGGCCATTTACTACTGCCTAGAACTCTTTTCTTTATCCTCTGTTCCATAGAGCTACTCTCCCCCCCATCACATGAGACCCAGGGTCACCCCGGGGGGGGGGGCTGTTTGCAGCCTGGCGAGTCCTGGGACACTGCAAGACTCAGTGACCATTTGTGGAGCACCATCTCTTTCCCAGGGGGTTCTGTGCTAGGATCATAGATTATCTCCATGCTACCTGAAGTTTGGCTGATGGCAGCATAGCAGACGGTAGGAGCAGGAGAGAAGAGGATTTCATTTTGCTCTAACCAGACAAGTGTATAAAAGGCAGACGAGGCCTTTATCCAGCAGTGTGCTTCTGGTCCTTACCTTATCCCAAGTACATGACCCACTGAGAGGTCAGAGTGGAGGACTCACTGGGACATGCCTAGCTCAGGAGGGTAGCCACAGTCTGCCTTACATCCTGCAAAAATTGGTCCCTCTAGTGATCTGGTATGTGGGATGCATGGCAATCCATAGCTGACCAACAGAGGGCTAGGGAGGTGGGCAAGCATTGACAGGCAGGTCATCTGATGCTTAGATCTGCTCCTCATGCTGAGCCAAGGGGATTCTTCTGTAACCAAAGCAGCTTGGCCTTTGTCCACACCTATCTTTTGGCATCAATAACTTGTTGCTGTCAAATGGTTTGTTTTCATCTGAGCTGGCGCAAGGACAACAGAGCAGGAAATCTCTCCAGGGTATGCAGTGGAGAATTCAACTGCAGGATAGAGCACAATTTTGCAGGGAAGAAGAGAGAGGTTTGGCAGGTGCTGCTTTCCTGAGTCACATACATGTCTTTGCTTTCTTTGAAATTTCATTCTGCAAATACACAGCCAGTATTAGCATTTGGTTCTCCCCACCCCTGGATTCCCTTCTACTTTGGCAGTATTTTTATGTTAAGGCAAAGGTTTGAGGGAAAGAGGCCAAGTGTGTGTCCTAATGTCATACACAAGAACACCTTGGTTAATATTGCAAGGGGGGGGGTTCTAAGAAAATCAGTCACTCGCTGTTTAGGTTGACTAATTGAAGTTGGTTCATTCCTCTTTACCCTTAATCATCATTTTGACTAAACAGCCAAAATGGCCCAACATAGGAGGCATAACAACTCAGGACCAGAATCCGCAGTATACCCCCACTTGAAGGACAAAGGGCACTCATTCAAAGATGAGGATGTACACATATTAGACAGAGAAGATGGGGGGGGGTGAGGGAAGCCATTCATCTGAGTACTAAAAACCCCTGTCTCAACAGAGGTGGGGGCTCAAGCACAGTCTATCTGCCAGTTATCAGGCAGTGATTTCAACAATACCCAGACAAATCAAAAATACTTCACGCATCCACCACCAAGGTCATAGCTAATGACCCATTACTTTATGGGTTTCAGCACTTTAGGCCATTATTCAACTAAAGGCCTGTTGAGACTATTGTCCACCTAACAAGCCTATTCAGGACATTGTTCATCTTATGAGACTATTTCAGACCAGGGTGACATGAGTTCAAAGTGAACTATAAAATGGAGAACTCGCAACTACAGTAGCTTTCCTCAGAGTGAGGAAGCTGTTTGGATGAGCAGCGAAACATTTCAATCTCTCAAGAAAAGAAGTCCATTTTCCATGACTCAACTTCCAGAAAAACTCCCCTGGATGACTGAGAATCTACACAGACTCAGATACAGAAACAAATCAGAGGGGAAAACATTCTCATAATCATAGCTGTAATCTTGGAAGAGACTTTAATTTTTGCTGGTTGAAAGATGAGGAACAACTTCCTGTTGATTATGCAAGGGCAGATCTAAATATCAGAGCAGGGGTGTCTGGGTGTCTGATTGTAGTAATTCCATTAAGAATTTGTTCTCTATTTTCTCTTCAGATCATCTTCTATAATGTAATATAATCTTATATCTAACTACTCTTGTGACATCTAATGATATTTTATTATAGGAAAGCAAAACCAGAAGATTATTTAAACACATAAACACTTGTGTCAGAAATCAAAAAGTTGTGAATACCAGAAAACAATGTTCTTCCTTTGGCACAATGCTTTGCAAATGTCCTTTTAATTTGTTTGTTAGGTACTTGTCTTCCTCTTTTGTAGTTTTCTGGATAGCTCAGTGGTTTAGGTATCTGGTGGTGAAGCTGGAGGTTGGGAGTTCAATTTCCCATTGTGCCTCACGTGAGTAAAGCCAGCATGTGCGGCTTGGGCAACCCACACAATCCTCTGAAAATGGGAATTGTAAATGGCATTTGAGTATTCCCTACCAAGAAAACCCAATAAAGCAGTGGTTCTCAGCATTCCTAATGTCGTGACCCTTTAATACAGTTCCTCATGTTGTGGTCACCCCTTGCCCTGCTGGGAAGAGGCCACAAGCCTCCTTTGGCAGGCCACTGCCGCAAGTGCCATAGAAAACTTCCCTCTACAGGCACCCTCAGCCAATCACAGCCTCCAGTGCCATTGACTGACATCCCTTCTAACTTATCAAGCTGTAACTCACATCCCCCCCTTCCTCCTCCAGACCCAAGCCATTTGAGTGTTTTCTTCACTGGCTCATGGTGACCCCTGTGAAATGGTCGTTCGACCCCTAAAAGGGTCCCAGCCTCCAGGTTGGGAACTGCTGCTACAAAGGGTCACCATAACTCAGAATCCACTTGACATCATTTGATTATTGCTATTATTACTTGGCATTTCAGGTCCCATTTCATTGTACCATAATTTTTCTTTAAATGCACTGGCTACATGAAGCTTTTCTGACCCCAACAGCCAATACATGGCAATGTCCATTAGCTTTTCTTAACACATCACTCTTGTGCCGGAGTTCATATTGCACTATGGATATGTCTCACATGCATCCCAATATAGTGTAGTCCTGGTATAATCTGAGCAGTCTGAATTACTGAAAACAAAGAATGTTACACATGTACTGGATTCCACCATCCTTAGGTAAATAATGTGCAATTACTGTGTAACTCAGCTGAAAAACAAACTCATTTTATTTGGAACTCTGAGTGCACGATTCCTGTCTTCCTTTGCTCACTTCTTCCACGTCCCAACAAACTCATTTTATTTGGCTGACCTGTTCTAAGAAAGAGATTTATCACTGAAACCTACTATACATGTGGGACTGAATGGTTGCTAAGCTATCCCTTGTGTTCTTAGCCTTTCTCACAAGCTCTTGCTATTTTCTTGGTATTATGGGATTTGAGCTAATGAATCCAAACCACCTTCCTTTTTATCAGATTTTTAGCACTGCATCAATGGTAGTAACTCTTAGAACTCCATGCAGTCGATGTCAGGATCAATCGTGATGGCAGGATTCTGTTGGGAAAACATGAATAAAAAGTTTTCGGAGAGGTAGCCATGTTAGTCTGTGCAAGCATATCAGGCAAAACCCAAAACGGAAATAAAAAGAGAAAAGACAAAAATGTTCTGGTGGATTAAACACTAACTGTTATAATTTAAAGCTCATCTTTAAAATATAACAGTTAGTCTTTAAGGTGGAGCAATGGTTAATGAGAAGGGAGTCAGTCAGCAGCTATAATACTGCTATTAGCCTTGAAAATTCATTTTCATGTGAGGTTTCATGTGAGATTTAAAGCAGTTATTTGTTCATCTAAATTGTACACCAGCCCTAATGCTCACTTGGATTACAAATACTGTATACTTTTCTCTCTGTCCCCCTCCCCCATATCTCAATGATAAGATTCTCAACAGTGATTAATGTAAGGAACAATTTTTTAAAAAGTTTTTATTACATCCCTGTTATGGAAGTTACTGGCCACTAGCAACCCCTGCTGACCAAACATTGCAATATTGCCACATCTAGGCTGACTTTTCAACAACATAAGCAGTAGTTCTTTTTTCTGACTTCGGGTGCCTCAACCCAAGAAGCCCTGAGTTAAAACTGCAAATACATAAAACATAAAAGAATGCATGCAACTTAATTAAATTTTCCTCCTATATGAGGTGGATCCATAGATGGTGCCCCCAGCTCAGTGGAAGGAAAGTAGGGTGCAATATACAGTAATGCCTATTAAGGTGAATACCCCATAAGACAAGAAACTCGCAAGATGAAAAAAGCTTCTGGGAATAGGGTTGCTTCGGATAACAAAAATTCCCTATGGGATGCCTTGCAAGATGAAAACCCGTTCTGCATTTTGAAACAAGTGTACCTAGGATGCATTGCACCCCTATAGTTTGTGGAAGGGTGGGGGGGGGAGTTTTGTATCAGGTTTTGGAGTCACTCTGGATATTTTGCAGCACTTTTTGGACTTTTAAAACTTGGAAACGTAGGGAGCTGAGGTTTCCTTGCTTTCTTTTGTCCATATTTCTATTGCTTTCCATTGCACTGGGGGAGGGGGTTGAGTTTCTGTCTCTGCATGCCTTTAAAGTGAACTTCATAATGACGTCTGAACAACACAAAAGACTTTTTTGCCTTTAGTTGAACCTCTGGAATGGATTAATTGGTTTCCCATTTATTCCTATGAGAAACCACTTTTGGTAGAGATGAGTGTTTTGTAAAAGCAAAATGACTCATAGAACAAACTAAATTTGTCTTAAGGGGCACCACTGTATCTCTCTTTAAGCCAGAATCATTATACATTTAAGTGGGGTTTAAATCCCATTGAACATAATATCTTGCTTGATGGAAGCTTGCACACTCTTTTCTGAAAACAAGAAGAAGAAGAAGAAGAAGAAGAAGAAGAAGAAGAAGAAGAAGAAGAAGAAGAAGAAGAAGAAGAAGAAGAAGAAGAAGAAGAAGAAGAAGAA
>JAHTLZ010000204.1:63205774-63217917 GCA_023846285.1 Phrynocephalus versicolor | reverse complement strand
GCAAGGCAAAAGTACATAAAACATCACAGCATACACTGTATATAACAATATGTAAGCCATCTTATCATAAGTCCTCTACCTCTACAACGTATCTATGAGAATTTCTATGAATCAGCCATATAAGATAATATAGTAGAGGACAATATCAAGCCCCAGCATAATCGGCACTGTACTTACTTAAAACCCCGTTAAAACTATCAGTCCCTAGGAACCCTACCTATAAAACAACTACTACTGAACTCTAGCTGGGACCTTCCCTTCATGAATTTTAATGGCGGCCGCACAAAATTTAGCTACTTTGGTCAGTATGACTAAGTTAGGAGTGGACCCAGTGAGCCTACCAGGATGATGTCCTGTCAGCAGAAGCAGTGTATAATGTGCTTCTGAGCATCCTGGGCAAACCCTTATAAAAGGGTTAACAAAAGCTTCTTGTATTTCAGAGTAGAAGGTGCAATGCAACAACACATGGGATATATTTTCAATCTCGCCAGAATAACAGGGGCATTAACGCTGGCTGTAGGGAATGTTGTTAAACTTCCCTTCCTGAACTGTTGATGGAAGTGCATTGAAACAGGCCAAGGTGAGCACCCTGCGTTGTTTGGGTGTTAGGGGTAGGTACAGGTATTTAAGTGGTTTAGGGGGCAGAGGTCATTGTCAAGCAAAAGCCTATTTAAGGTGATACCGAGGTCCTCCTGCCTTTCCATTTCAATAGTGTGTTGCCTTAGATTGTGCTTGGCATTAGTGTATTCCATTTGTAGGATACATTCTTCTGAATAGCCATAACTGCAGATTTTATTGAGTAAGTCTCTCTTCCAGGGTGACTGATGGCTATCCTGTAATACCAGGGGGGTCAATCCAATTGGAAGGAAGGTTAGTTTTAACCAAAAGTTAAAGATAGCCAGCCAGGCTCTAACTTCAACCTTCAGGTAGCCCACTTCTAATCTGAGCGCTGCATTAGAAACCCATCTAGGCACTTGTAAGCTAGCCCTCACAAATTTGGATTCTACCACTTCTAGAGGGGCAAATGAGGAGTAGGGGCCCAGCTGTGCTCTATAAAAAGCTGACTTAGGGATTTGGCATGAAAAAGTCTTAGAGCAGCTGGGACATATTGACCTCCCCTTGAATAAAAGAATTTCAGTATTGCACAGCTAGATTTTTGTGCTGCTTGTGCTTCACTATCAACATGGGCTTTGAAATTCCAGTTAGATTGAAATGTGACACCCAGATATTTATAGGTCCTTATTTGCTCTATGTTTTGCTCATTGATTGTCCACTTATACAATCTGGGTCTCCGTGCAAACACTATAACTTTGGTCTTAGAATAATTTATTTGCAGTGTTTCCTCACTACAGTATTGTGCAAGGGCACACAATGCTCTCTTTAGACCTATTGGTGTCTGTGAAAGTATGACTGCGTCATCTGCATAAAGTAGTAAGGATATGTGTCTGTTCGCTAACTTAGGGGGGTGAAACTCTGGCTGGCTAAGTGCTGCTACCATTGAGTTGATGTAAAAATTAAATAGCAATGGAGCTAATATACACCCTTGCTTCACACCATTATGAGTAGGAACTTGGTTTGACAAATGACCTTCCATGTTGCATCTAATTCTGAGGGTTGTATTCTCGTGCAGTTTGTACATAAGCAACAGGAGACGTTGATCTATAGTAGAGGACTCAAGTTTGCTCCACCGCCTATCCCTCGAAATTGAGTCAAAGGCTGATTTTAGATCAATAAAGGCAGCAAAGAGGGACCCTCGAGTTTTGTTTGAGTACTTATCTACTAGATGCTTCAAAATAAGGACATGGTCAAGGGTGGATCTGCCAGATCTGAATCCAGCTTGCTCGTCTGCTAAAATATTCTCTGAATCAAACCAGTCTTTCAGTTTCCAAGACAAGTGTCTGGCATAAAGCTTACTGATTATGGGTAATAGACTGATAGGTCTATAATTAGCTGGATTATCTTTCCTGCCTTTTTTATGAATCTGGATAATAATGGCTGTACCCCATTCAGAAGGCATATGAGCATTTTCATCTATATAGATGTAAAAAAAGGCAATACTGGGGAAAAGCACTAATACTCAGAACTGGAGTGCAACCCTGAGGAAAATGTCTGAAGATCCTATTTGCCTAATAACTTACCACCATTCATTTAAATGTGCTGATGACTGCCAGGAAAACTCCTAAGATTTTCTGCACAAAATTCACATAATGGTCAAGAGCAATAAGCAAAGTGCTTTAGAAATTGTCACTTATGATGAATGCACTGCATGAGGGTGTGATTTCTGGAGAGTAATTACCATGCAAATGAAGTGGCATTCAGCATCTAAATTGTTTCCAAATTCCATTTCTCTGACATCTTTCCATTGTAGCACATTACTTAGAACCAAAGAATTACAGAATAGTGAAGTTGGAAGGTGCACATAAGGCCTTAAAATCCAAACCTCACTCCATGCAGGAATACAAATCAAAGGCTATCTGCCAGGTAACTGTCCAAATTTTTCTTGAATGTCTCCAGTATTGGAGCACTCACCACCTCTTCAGGTAATTGGCTCCATTGCCATACTGCCCCAACAGCTAGGAATTTTTTCCTGATATTCAGCCAATAACTAGGTTCTTATAACTTGAGCACACCGTTAGGTATCCTATAGTCTGGAATGATCGAGAACAGATCCTGCACCTCCTCAGAATGACAGCCCTTCTAATATTCAACACCATTGTCTACACTTGTGGATAAGAATTATAGGTAAAAACAAAAAAAAAGAATAAATAAAAAGACAAAAATGTTATGGCACCTTAAAGACTGTTATCTTTTAATTTGAACATTCATGGACAGTTCCTCAGACATACTAAGAGAGAGAGAGAGAGAGAGAGAGAGAGAGACAGACAGATAGACAGAGAGAAAGAGAGAGAGAGAGAGAGAGAGGCAGAGGCAGAGGCAGAGACACAGAGAGAGAACATGGCAAATAGTTACAATATATATAGCATCAAAATACAGAGATCATGGCTGGTGGTAAGAAAGGATACCAGTATTCCTCTTTTACGCTTGACTGTACTGTTATTCCATGTGTATTTTATTCTACTTTTCTTGATTGTTGTGTCATTACAGTCGTGACCGACTCTTCGTGACCCCATGTCTATGGAGTTTTCTTGGCAGGAATATTGGAGTGGTTTGCCAGTTCCTACTCCAGGTGCCTACAGCACCTGGTATTCCCTGGTGTCTCCCATCCAAGTACTAACCAGGGCCAACCCTGCTTAGCTCCCAAAATCAGGCAAGATCGGATGTGCTCAGGGCATCTAGGCAGCTACTTTGCTTGCTTGCTAACATCTTGCTAACATCTAATTCAATAGTTGATTTCACATTTGCTCATTTAATATCTGATTCTTTTCTCATTACTTTGTTTTTTCTTGTCATATCCTGTACCATCTTCTTCCAAGAGTAGGTGTGAGAAATAATGAATGTCCACTCCAAAGGTGTTTTAGCTGTAATATTTCACTGGCTGAAACTCTACCAGGTGAAGAGCACAAAGCTTTTCATGGCTGTTCACTGGAAATGACCATAAAAAATAAAGGCAGTACTGTCTCACTTTGAACTTATTCATTTTTAAAAGTATGGATTCGGAAAATGTATAATTGACAGAGAAGTAAAAATAGTATCTACTCACAACGTTCTCTAAATCCTAACATGAAGCAGACACGTGGCTTACAACTCACTTTTATGGTTTTGTATTTGGAGCACAATTCTAAGCATGTTTACCTAGATGTGTTTGATAGATTTTACTCACTAAAACACAGGAAGCTGCCTTGCACTGATTATACCTAACTTTACATTATTGATACCCTCATTGGCAGGAGCTCTCTCTAAATTTGACCAAAGCTTGGAAGCATGACTTTTCTGAACACAGTTCCCAGAAGCACCGTGCCCATGATGTCAAGGGATTGTAGGATAAACTCAACTATTTACTAGAAAATTCCAAGTTCTGGATTTCAGGCAGGTGTTTTTGTTTCCAGTTCTGCCAAAAGATATCAGGCACAAAACCTGAGCCCTTTTGCATGCACGGAAAGCATCCTTAGGATCTTTTAAAGTTTGCATCCTTAATTCTTTTTTTGGCCTTCAGGGTTCATATCAGAGGTTACTGCTCTGATTTAGAAAGAATTTGTCAATTAAGAAGGAAAATGACTGAGGCCTAAGATACCTGTCATCATTTCTTATTACCCACTCTCTATTTCCCTAGAGTAGAGATGGGCACGACTCAGAAAAATTTTTCGTTTTCGTTTTCATTTTCAGCTAGGGGTCCGTTTCGTTTCGTTTCCGTTTTCGTGAGCTAATTTTCAATTTTTTTCGTTTTCATTTCGTTATGTAACGAAAACGAAAACCGAAAATGAAAACGAAAATGAAAACTTTTTCGTTTCTCCCCATTTAGCTCCATTGAGTGCTTTTCCAGTAACGAAAAACAAAAACTGGCTCAAAATTAGTCGTTTCGTTTCCGTTTTCGGTCCATTTTTGAACCATTTTTCGTTTTTCGTTTCGTTACGTAACAAAAACGAAAAACAAAAACGAAAACGAAAATTGTGCTAGGTCGTGCCCATCTCTACCCTAGAGGTTTCTTTAATGGGTTTAACACCAAAGATGCCATCCTAAACGATCTCCTGATGAATAGGAACAAACTGAATAAAAGCTCACTAGCAAGTGACCACCCCCAGGGCAGTTTTTGGGCAATAATAAACAGCAAAACAAGGCCGTCTGGAGAATGTCAGATTCCCATGTAATAGAGCTGATATTTTCAAATCAAGCTCAAGAAAGCAATAAGCTGCAAATTCTTTCTGGTCAATGTTAATTTTTTCACTGGGCTCTTCTCCAGCTACTGTTGTCTGGAAAATGTAACATTCTAGTACTTCTAATCTTTGTCTATGAAGCAGCTGGAATTAAGGCACAGCCAACACTGAAGGCAATCTTTTATTTTAATTATTTATTACATCCCGATTTCCCCATTTAATTTCATTTCTTGAGAACTGCTAAAATAAAATGCAAATAATATAACAGGTAAATTAGTCGCGTGTGGCTTGCTCTTCCTTGTGGTTGCCCCCATTTAGTTAGGCATTCCCCAGATCTTAGTCTGGTCACTCAGCGCCCACTTGGGTTATCATCTCCCTTTGCTTGCTTTTTCTTTTCTTAAAGGAAGTAGCCCTTATTGAATCTGATATATAAGGCAAAATATGCAGTTACTGTTTGCAAGGGGGGAGGGATTCTCTTGAGGCAGAATGTGTGAGGAAACTGGGTGTGTCTCAATAAGAAAGGATAAAAAATATATGTTTACTTACAATTCTTCATAGAGGGAAAAATAGGCATCATATTGTGTGGGAAATTGTTGCATCATTGAGCTTAACTGGTTACCTAGCTTCACTACTGATTAACTGACTGACTAAACAGCCAAGGGAACACTTTGTGCTAAGTGTCCAGTCCACTTCTAACATAACTAATACTGATAGAACCGTGAGTGGGAAAAGTCAGGGGAAAGAATTTGAGGCAGAGAGGGAACAATTGGCTGCTACTATGATTGACATTCAGCCCCAACCCAGGGAAGTCCCTCCCAGCTAAAACCTCTTAAGGTCATCATATGTAGGTTGCAAATATATCCATATAAGAGGTTGCCTTGTCAGTTTGTGCTACCATAAAACTATTATGGCTCTTTAGAGACTAATGTAAGCTTTTGTGAACAAGTCCACTTCCACATCCACAATGTTTTTCTCTTCTTCAGTTTTTATATTTCTTTCATTTTTGCCTCTTATTGCATTTCCTCCATTGTCGGGAGGTGGACAATTCTAACAGGTTTATGAGTTTCTCAAACCATGAAGTTCCAATTTAAATCCCTCCATGCTTCTGCAATACTTTTGCCAATATATACATGAATGAATAAATAAGCTTTTAAAAAGGAGAGGAGGGCATAAATATTAAGAAGATTGTGCTTATTATTTTTTGCTGTTGCTGAGGACATGGTTGCTGTGAAAGAGTTTCAGAGACTGAGGCTGCGTTAATTCTAGGTTCTAGTAGAGAATCAAATTCCCAACCTCTGGCCCTGCAGGCAGATCCTTCTTTCTTCAGCCAATCCTAATAAAATATTCAATCCGAATCTCTGCAGATTATCCTTTGTCATTCCCCCCATTCATTATTTTAGCAACTTGCCTCACTTTTCCTTGAATTTTTTTCTCCAAATCAAGTGACTATGTATCATTTGTGGGAGATGTGTGGCAACCATCATATGGGAATGCCACCAGAAGCATGTCGCAGAATGACACTATTTATTTTTAGGTTTGCTGCTTCAAAGGTTAGCAGTTCAAATCCATGTGACTGGGTGAGTTGACCATGGAAATATCTCTATGAAGGAAAGGTAGCTCTTTGACTTTTAAATGGATATGAGCACTGCCCCCTAGAATTGGAAATGACTGGACTTGACTGTCAGGGGGAACCTTTATTTTTATTTATTTGCATGCACCAGCAACATACAGGGCTGATTACACAGTTCCCTTCTCCCTGTTTTACTCTAAAAAGGACCCCGTAGTGTAGGAATGCCTGAAACGTACTGACGAGACCAAGGTTAGTCTTGGCGACTAACCAAATTCCAGTATTCTAACCAAAATACCACAGTCTAACTCCCTCAGATTAGTGATCAGATAAATGATGTCAAAATATATTGGTAGAGAAGCAATGGAGCAATTCATGTCTTTAATATGCATAATATGGAGGGAACTCCATATTAATTAGTATGTTACGGAAAGGTGTATATTATTCTAACTCAATTACTTTAGTCCACTGATATGCTAATTGGGCTGCCTGAATATGTAGAACTGGGATATACTAATCCTATATTCCCTCAAAAAGAGGTGGCATCCCTATTTCTAAGCGGCATGCTGTGGAGCCCGAAATGGCATGTTTGCTTTCAAAAGCAAACATACTATTCTCATAGTCTATCAATTTTATTTCAGGGTAAAAATCTTCCTAAAGCAGTTGCTCAAACAAGACTGCGACCTTCAAACAATAAAGTTTGAAAATAATTTTAATAATAATTATGCTCCTCATACGTTTTGGACCACCTAGGATTATTAAACCTCCCAGTAGCTAATCCCATTATTTTTAGGCTACAGAACACAGCAAACAACATCTACAGTTTTTCTCAGTACTAGCTTTAATCCTACAGCCTACATTTAAAATTAATCCATCCCACATTTCACCTCCTTTCTCTACACCAGGCCTGCCCAACAGGTAGACCGCGGGCTACTGGTAGCCAACAAAGGGTTCAAAAGTAGCCCGCCGGCCATCAATTTAAAAAGCGAGGGGATAAGTTCCCCACCCCTCCCTCCCCCATCCCAAGGACCACCACTGCTCCAGCAAAGTTCTGGGTCTGCCAGCCCAGTGTCTCAGCTGAGCAGGGCAGTTCAAGGGCCATGGCACATTGAAATCTGTTCCCTCCAGAACAGATTAATTGGTTTTCAATGCATTCCTACTTACAAAAGTTTTTACTTAATGAGCATGTGGTTGGAACGGATAAAATTCGTAAGTAGACCTTTTAGTGTAGTAGACCTCAGGCACTTTGGGCTGGAAAAAGTAGACCTTGGCCTGTTCAAAGTTGAATAGCCCTGCTCTACACTATATCTTTTTGTATTTCAGTGCCCTTTTCTCAACTGTCCTTTTTATTTATTTGAAATATTGAGACACGACATTTCCAGATACTGCTTTTTCAGGTGAGTCCTGATTAAGGCAGATTGACAAGGTAACACTTTAAAACAATAAAGCCGCAACATAAAGCAATAGCAACAGCTGCAGTGAAAACTCAATTTTATACGATAAAAAAGAGCAGTTATTCATATAACCAGACACAGTAATATCTAGAGTCTAAAAGCCTATCTAAAAGCAGTACATCACACGAGAATATATTCTGTAACAATGGGACACCAAAGAAAAATTATCTTGTGTCCACTGACCAATCAGATCTCAGCAGCAGGCATGATCGGTGCAGACTTTTATCTGTGGCCATCTCTTTCAGCTCAGAGGGTTTTATTTTGAGTTGAAATGAACCATTCCCCTTTCAAATCTTTATAAAGACCTTCTCCTAACCACATTATATGTGTGTTTATTCAGAGGTTAGTTCCCCTCGGACTCTATGGGATTTATTGCCAGAAGATCTGCAATTCAAGTTGAAGCCTTTTGATCACATCAGGGCACTGTGTATTGCAGTTGTGTATCTGTATCTGTTGGTCGAGAACAAGTACATGGGAAGCTGTGATAAACTAATTTAGAATACTGGTCCAAAGCCCCTGCCAGCCACCCGCCTGTTCCTGCCTCTCTCTCTCTCTCTCTCTCTCTCTCTCTCTCTCACACACACACACACACACACACACACACACCCCTCTGGAGGAGGCGCCCCGGCCCCGGGAGGAGGAGGAGACGCGGGGGCCGAGCGGGGGCCAGGGGAGCCCGGCGGCGAGAAGGGGCGCCCTCCTCCTCCTCCTCCTCGGCGGGGCGGCTCCGATGGGGGGCTGCTGGGCACCGGCCACGCAGAGGGGGACCCCATGCGCCTCCCGGCCCCGGGGCTGCTGCAGCCTCCTCCTCCTCCGGGGGGGCTCCTCACCCTGCCCGCCGCAGCCCACTCAGCCCCGTTGGGCAGCCCGTTGAGCAGAGGGGTCCCGGCGGTGGCGGC
Source organism: Phrynocephalus versicolor (assembly GCA_023846285.1). Classification (NCBI taxonomy): domain Eukaryota; kingdom Metazoa; phylum Chordata; class Lepidosauria; order Squamata; family Agamidae; genus Phrynocephalus; species Phrynocephalus versicolor. The sequence continues at coordinate 63,209,225 of JAHTLZ010000204.1, read as the reverse complement.
GGCGGCGGCGGTGGGGGTCGTGGCGGTGGGGGTCGCGGTGGGGGTCGCGATGGGGGCCGCCTGGGTGCTGAGGGTGAAGCTGTCCCCGCTTAGCTCGGCCAGCGCGCGCACCCAGCGCTCCCGCAGCAGCACCTCCACCAGGCCCGCAGTTTGGATGATTCACGGTCTGAGACACCCGGTGAGTGGTGGTGGCGGTGGTGGCGGCAGCGATTTGGCTTGTGGCTTGGGTGGGAGCCCCCCTCCTTCTCCCCCTTCTCTCCCCCCCCAAACACCGACCGGAAAGTCTTTTTACAAAATGGGAGGTGTGGAACCGTGCCGGGCGGCCAGGGTGGCGGAGGAAGAGGCAGAGAAAACAGGGAAGGTGGAAGGAGGGGGGGCAATTTTTTTCTTCATTGTACGGATTTTTCGTTATACAAGCCCTCCGTTGTACGAGGTATGACTGTACTGTCCTTTCCCTGCCCCTTTAGTATAGGCAGCACCTTCCTAGAGCCCCAGTCCTTAAGGTTACTGTTTGAACAACTCACTCCACCAAAGGAGAGTACATTGAGTTGACGAGCAAATACAGTACAATAGTCATTGGTAGGCAGGCAGGCAGGCCAGCAGGAGTAGACAGTATGCCTGCAGAGGCAGGTGGGCAGGGAAAGACAACTACATCAAAGATATTTTTCCACTTGGTCAGGTGCACCATGCTACAGCCCTACGGAACATCTCTACTACTCAGACTTTCAAGTTAACACATCACTGCCCATACCAGTGTAACAAAACCCAAATGTAATGGTCAAAATAGTTCACTGAAAGACAGAGAAAGAGACAAGTGTTTTCCAGAACTAGGCACCAAATAATCAGGTCCAATGGGGGACACAAGAAGAAACAGAATGGTCAGAATCTTATATAGTCGGCTGATATAAATGCAATAGCATAAGCTGCACCCACAAATTACCACTAGTTAACAAGTTGCCAGTTGGAATGTGATGAAGGATAAAAGTGGCAACTTTTTTATCACTAGCTATTTGCACCGTCAGTTTACACTATTACACTTATACAGTGGTACCCCGACTTAAGAGCAGCTCGACTTAAGAGCGGAAAACTATTGGCGTTTTAACTGCCTCCTTATAAATTTTAGATATGGTCTGCTTGACCTACAAATATTATTTTTCTTTTTTTCTTTTTTTTTACTTATTTTTCAATTTTGTTTAGATAGGTACCCTGATTTAAGAGTAGTTCGACTTAAGAGCATGCATTCAGAGCAGATTAAATTTGTAAATTGAGGTACCACTGTACTCTCATAGCTACCCAGTAGGATTCTAGCCAGTAAAACACAGAGAGACCCTCACAAAATAACAAGCATTTACCTCTAAAATAGACAAAAAGCACAATTAAGATTTGAAAAAGATACTATTGTCATAATTAAGACAACAGGTAGGGATTAGGACTCATATTAAGACAGGACTACAATCAATACAACTTGGTACTCGTGGTCCTTTCATTTCTGCCACCCACACTGCTAAACCTGGGGGGGGGGAAATGAAGGATATACAGTATGAGATAGTTCCAAACCTATTTCAGTAGCTTTGTACAGTGGTTCTCCACAAGCGCTATTACTATAGATTGACAGTGATATTTCTGCCTTAGATTACATTTAGAACCAGTAATGAGCAATACTCGCTCCTCACAAACATGCCACCTTGTTGGAGACTCCTTTTCTGGCTTTTTCTCGCTCATTTTAGATGTCTGAATTTCCATTTCATTTAAAAACAGTTTTTTCCCCCCCCCCCAGAACTGAATTAAGCCATTCCATTTAAATCTGGTTGTCCTATAAATCAGGCCAAATCAAGCCAAATTAATTCATAATTTGGAGAAATTGTTTTTGCACTACAACTTCCAGAAGGTCCCATGTTTGCTGGATGATTCCAGGAGATTTTTGCAAAGGTTCTGATTACATACAGGCAGTTTCACAGACTTCTACTGTCAGCAAGACTGCAGCCTAAGGGCACAATTTATAGACACAAATCATACTTAGATCTACTGAAATAATAGACCTGGCACTTGGCTTTATATTTCATTGTTGAAATTAGTACCTTTAGGGTTCTGATCAGGACCAGGACTGAGGCTCACAGGAAAGGGTCCTAATCAGAATTTCTTCTTCCCAAAGTGATTAACCCTGGAAAGGATGTTTCTATTGATCATATGCCTGCTTAGTGTGTCCCTTCTGCTGTTTAAAGATGAAAACTAAATTACTGACTTGCATTCATGCATATTAGCATGTAACTTTGTTCTTAAATATTATTAGTTTTGTGTTAGGTTAAAATAACCATAAAGTTTTAGCATTCCAAATGCATGCATGGGCCTAGCCAGCAGGGACTTGGAGATACTTGCAAATATGCAAAGAAACAGCTGTCTCTTATTTCTAACTGATAGAACATTTTTATCACTCAGAAGCTTACAACTGCACTTCTGTATGGACAGATGTTGGACCATAAAGATACCACTAAACATATATTTTTCTGACATATTCATCTAGTGTAACCGAAGCTTGATAGGCCACAAAGCCATAAACAAAAGCAAAGCTTATACAAATTTGTTACCTGGACAACTGGATGAAATTTTAACTTCCTGAGAAACTGATGGTAACACAGAAAATAATGATCATTCCATTATCAAGTGGGCGTACTCTAGTTGCAATTTACAACACTAATTTTAAAACTATTTATTTATTTATTTATTTATTTATTTATTTATTTATTTATTTATTTATAATGCGCGCACGCACACGCACACGCACACACCATCTGGCAACAAGACCATTCTGGGCAGTTTACATCATGTATTGGACAACAAATAACATAACCAAAGAAAAATAAGAACAATAAAACTCAACTTACATTAACATACAATTTAAATATAGTAATCATTGTAAAATCCCATTTTTGGGCAGAGAGAATAAATGGTTGTCTGTAGGAGCTAAGGGCACATATTGGCCTGTGGAAATTCCTGCCTATATAACCAAGTTTTAATGCTCATTTAAAGGAGCTGAGCAAGGAGGCCAGGCAGATCTCTGGTAGAAGATTGTTCCAGATTGGGGCAACTGCCAAGAAGGCCCGGTTTCTTATTCGAATCTAGTGTAACTTACTACAGGATTTCAGCCACAAATGCCTCTAAATTACCTTCAGACATTAAAAATGTGAGATACAGTGAACTGTGCATTGCTCTAATAGTAAGTGAACACATTTATGAATACAAAAATACATGTATTATTCTGAATAGCAGAGGTTTTAAAAATCCGATTCAAGTGTCTATTAACTGCTCTATTATCTGTCTAAAGTCCTTAATGCTTCTTTCTATATTCATTGGCTTGCATTTTTTTATCCCTTACAAAGGCTAGGTTAGAATTATAAATAAAGAACCATTCATTCATTCATTCATTCATTCATTCATTCATTCATTCATTCAT
>JAHTLZ010000204.1:63185283-63202966 GCA_023846285.1 Phrynocephalus versicolor | reverse complement strand
AATAATAATAATAATAATAATAATAATAATAATAATAATAATAATAAGTGGTGAACATATATTTGTTTTCAAAGTGGTGCAGTATTTTACGTTTCTCATCTCCCTCCGTTATTAATCTAACAATTCAAAACATGTGAGGAATTTTATCTTCTTCTAACTGAATGACTTGCTTTGGAGCATCTGGTATCCAATTGATTGTTTGGTGGAGGTTGATAATTTATCTTTGTCATGCCTTTTGCAAAATGCCACTGAGGAAGACAAAGCTCAAAATGTCCCTAGCATTTTCAACTGGTATTTTCAATATGGCTGGGTTTATGTATATATTCTGTTCTATGATGCATTATTAATGTGTCATTTTAATTTGTATAAATAAATCTGGGAGGATTTGGTTTTTTACAACTATTGCATAGCAAAACTACAAGAGAAATATGCTAATGCTATTGAAAATAGCTTATTGGTTAGGAATTAATTCAATCAACCAGTCTTCGTATCTGAAATGAAGTGATCATTACCATACAACATGTTTTATTCCATGAAAATGCATAAAATTTCTAAATAATTCCCAGCCAATGCTAAGGTTGATGGCCATTTTTCATGTGATAATTCAAAAACAAAATTTGCAGGACCAGAGAAAACTGACTTTATGTGATCATCAAGATGCAAGAAATACATTTCGTCCCAAAGTTAATTACAGAACTGAGGCCAGAGCCCACACCAGTTGTCAGCTAAGTGCAGACTGTCACGAAAGTCAGTGTTGCAGAACACCTTAAAATACTGACAACTGAACAGAATGTTACAAAGTATTTCAGTCATAGTAAAGGCAAGAAAAATATTTATTTATTTATTTAAAACATTTTTACCCTGAAACCAAGGAATTCTGATAAATGATGCCTACCAGCATCTAGTCCTCCAAATTATTCCCACTAAATGGGCAAGGTATAAGTGCTATAATAATAATAATAATAATAATAATAATAATAATATAACAAGGTAAGATATTAAATCCTGAACAATAAATTGAATAATGTGTGCTACTCTTGTCTGTTTTTCTAGCCAATTAAGGCAGCCAAGATACTTAACAATAATATATTATCAAGTCAATTCCAGCTCAAGCTCACAAATCCAAGCTCCACCGCAAAGGATTCCAACCCAATGAGCTATCTAGCCAGCTAAGTATATAGGGATGCCATATCCCAGTCCACCAAAGCACTGGCCCCATTTGCAGACTATGCTAATTAAGTGTGCTATTGAAATTTACATATTATGTATATGACATGCCTTAAATGTTGCATTGTTTTCCTAACACTGTTTCAGCTTTGACACTATTTATGGACTAAGTACTGTGATGAAGGAGCCAGAGTAGTAGTGGTTAGAATGCCAAGTTCAAATTACTAGTCTGTCATGGAGTTCACTGGGTGATCTCGAGGTAGGTGCCGATACTACACAGCTGAATGACCACAGGCTTCGCAAGGTAACTGTGGAGGCACTATGGGGAGGTGTTAACTAATACAGGAGTGCATTATATTGTCCTTCATACCCATTGGGAGGAGGAGTAGCATGGTGTTAATTTTAGCATGTTGTCAACGGTATTTTCATTGCATCACTGTAGTGTTGGCAAACCCGATAACAAAACATGACAGAACTGGGAAAGTTCTGTACAGATTGCTGATGGCAAAACATTTTACTTAAAAAAAAAAAAAACCACAGAAAACCTCCACAAATGAAATACTTTCATCTCAGCTTCAGGGAAAAAAAATTGAGAAAGTGAGAGCAAATGACAGGAACTGCAGCAGCAGAGGAAGGTGTGAGAAAATGAATGTTTTGCTATAACTAGAAAATGTTTTGTTTCACATTTCTTTGCCTGTTCAACTTTTCATCACAGTGAATGTGGCCCTCTGTTCATCCATGGTGCTCATCCAGTAGCTGTGCTACCTACCATCCAGTCATTGTTTTTTATTCACCACACTAAAGGCAATGATCCGCAAGTGTGCTTTCTATATTTTAAATCCCTCTCATCCCACTGATTACACCATGGTGTATAATGCTCCCGTTGCTTCCAACCCTTTTATCAGCCAAGTTAAGGCCATCAACACATCTGGTGGTATGGTGGGGGTTGGCACAGCCCTGCCACACAGACTCTGCTGCCCTTCTTCATGCCCCCAGAAGCTTTAGTCTTGCTCCCTTGTTCTCTACTAGTCTGTTCACCTCCAATGATGCTGGCTCACTCTTTCAGGAAGACCTGGATGCAAGAAGTCCAGAAGGGATTCTCCCACCTTGATATCCCACGGTGCTCTTTTTGCAAGGACCCTTTGTGGTCAGGCTTTACTGCCGACGCCTGCCAATGTCATTATAGCCCAATGGAGATGCAAGATCAGGGCATCTTTGTTGTTATTTGAAGTTGGATGGGAGCCTGCAGATTCTGTGAGAGATGGGGTGTAGCGTACTCTGGAATATCTATTTCCTTCCCAAATTGGGAGGGGCATCACTTCACTAGGCATATTTATGTTGCCTTGGTTTTTGAAATACTCTGAATATCAGCAATCTACTGCTTCACAAGTGTACCTATTCCTCCTTAGAGATGGGCACAAAACAATTTTTTAAATTGTTTTGTTATTCGTTATTATTTATTCGTTATTCGTTTCGTTACCTAACAAAATGAATAACGCACTGACCCATCAAAGAACCACTAAACGAAAATAAATGGAAATTTCCACTTTGTTCTTTTCATTTTTCATTTTTCCATAGGAACGCATTGAAGCAGTGCATTCCTATGGGAAAGGTTTCCCTTGCCATTGGTGTAGGGAAACCATGGGCTTTTTTTCCACCAGAAGCCAGTGCCGGCTTTGGCAGGAAAAGGATTTTAAAAGCCCGCCCTTTCCTCCACCCTTTCCTCCACCTAGACCAGTACGACCCCCTGGTATGGACTGAGCTAGATTTAAAGCAGTCCAGCAATTAAACCTCGGCAGGATCCCACTGAAAATAGCCCGGTTGCCAGCGCAGAGCTCCTGCATTGGCAACCGGGCCATTTTCAGAGAGGTCCTGCTGCCCTGTCATGGGCTGGACCCCTTCAGGCCCGGCTGTCATCCACTCGTGGTGGAGGACAGTCGGGAGAGGGCCGCGGTCTCACCTCCGCACAAGGAGGCAGGATCACTGCTCCCGCCGCTGCTGCCGCTGCTGCCACTGCCACCACAACCACCGCTGAATCAGTTCGGGTTCGAACAAATTTTTTTTAAAAATATCATTTGAACCCGAACCCCAACCAAACCAAGGGTGGGCCCGAACCAGATGAACCTGAACCATGGGTTTTCTGGTTTGTGCCCATCTCTATTCCTCCTTGGTTTGCCCCCTTTTTGGAAGACAGAGGACTGAGTTGTGTCCTTCACAGCTTGCCTTTACATCCACCTCAGATGTGGTAGTGGCAGAAGACTACCTAGTTGCTAGTACTGAAGTTACTAGTCATGGTGAATCCAGCTCGCATCAGTACATCATATGGGGAGAGAACTCCATCTGATCCTTTGTCACACACCACAAAATGCCCTAGGCTATTCTTCTTCTGTCATTGCAACCAGAGTGAGCTGCATTGGGATACAGAACAGTCCGATATCATTGGCATTGTTAGATAGGAACAATGGGTTTTGCAAGTCAAGCTATTTAGTAGGCCAAATGTTTCTAAATGATTAGAATATTTATTTGACTTCATACATCAATAATAGTTACAAAAATCCACTAACAATTCCCAGTGGAAAGACACTAGAGAATTTTATTTGCAAGGAAGAAAATGTGTTCCTCAGAATCAACATGTCATGTTAAAGAACGATTTATCTTTTGGTATGCTTTTGTTGTTGGTAGGAACTTACCATAACTAAAAATTATAGAAAATATTTTGCCTTCTGTGTAGGTGTGTTTTGTTCTCTCTTGAGAATCAGAATCTACTTGTACAGAATCTACATGTACAGAAAGGAAAGAAAGGAGAATCTTAATACATGTCACAACTAAAAGAAAGTACAGCTGTATAAAATGATAAGAAGACCATAAACTAAAAATCATAATTTTAAGCACCATAAACCATCAAGTCTGGAGACAAATATAAAAGTTTCCATTATATGGCTAAACTGCACCAGAGTTTTAATGCGATTCCTTCTTAAACAATCCATAGCATTTGGTGAGTAAGTGAACAGCATACATGTTCCAGGTTGTGGGAGAGAGGATGGAACAGATTTGTGGGAAAGCTATATGTACTATGCTTTAAAGACAGCCTTCCCTATCCTGGCATATTCCATATGTGACAGACCAGAAATCCCATCAGCAATTGGACTGTGGGCCTAGTCAGGTCAAGGAAGTCTAATGAACTCCCCTAAAAGCACTGTCAGAACTCTACTCATGACCCGGGTTCAGTTCCAGGTAGCCGGCTGAAACTTCACTCAACCTTCCATCCCTCTCAGGTCAGTAAAGTGAATACCCAGATTGTTGCAGGGGGGGGGGGATGTGTAGCCTGCATAATTAATTTGGAAACCAGTCAGTAATATGTGCCATCAGTTACTGTGGATGCCAAGTATGTATGTCATGATTTCTTATGTTAATGTCAGTGAACAATATAACAGCAACTTAGTACTTTCGAATGCCCTACCTAACATTAATATAATAGATTAGATTACCAAACTCTGTAACTGTAAATGAAATTCTTATCTACTAAATTGCCAGTATCCGGAAGATATGCCAGACACAGCAAAGTATCCAGTCATGATCCCAGTGGCTAAAGAGATTCATTTGAAAAAGCAGACACGCCGTCCAAATGGTAAAAGGTTAAATGCAAGTTCTTGATTGCTAGGCTTTTGTACAGTGGTACATCTACTTATGAGTTTAATCCATTCTGAATGCATGCTCATAAATTGAACAACTCATTAGTAGAGCAGTCATATCTAAAAATAAAAAACTAATAAAAATAAAAAATAAAAAGTTTAAGTAAAGCAGAGCCTATCTAATATTTGTAAGGCAGCAGTTAAAATGCCAATGGTTTTCCACTCTTATGTCAAATTGCTTGCAAGAAGAGCCACTCATAAATAGAGGTACCACTGTAGTTTGTTGCACACCTCTTTCATAACCTTGGAGCTTCTGAAAATGAGCAGAGAATATCTGCTCCCTACCAGAGTACTGGAATCCCAGACTAAAAGCAAAATGGTGAGACCTCACATAGGATAGTAGAGGACCAGTGGTGGCTGGGATGCCTTGAACAGCAGAAATGAGAAAAGATAAATAGTGTATTACAAGCCACGTGGCCAATCTTCCTTATACTGCTCCTCAACAACACTAAGAATGACAGGAGAGGGAGAGAAAGAGTTTGTAGGCATGATCTGGAGCAGTAGTTCTCGAGCTCATCAAGGCAATGCTTCCTTCTTCAAATCTGACAAATTTGAACCAGAAGTTCATTTTTTTATTTTAATCTTTTAAATAATTCTAATTTTTTTATGTTCAAGTTTGTTCCTCCTCAGGCTTTCAGCCCTGGGATGAAACAATTCTTGATTGCCAGCCTCAGTCCTTTTGGTACCTGAACCAAGTCCATTGAAAGGGGATGTGCCCTGCATGATTTGAAGCCCGCCCTCATCAGAACAAAGGCAAACAATTTACTGTAGTTAAGCTGGGCCTAAGGGCAAGTAATGAACTGGGCACGTATGTGCCTCCTTCTGAGTTTTTAGCAAAAAATAAGCGATACCCCGATTCATGTTGGAATTTTGGAACCTCATATGTGGCCTCTAGTTACTAGAGGTGTGGCTAGGAAGGACCTTTCTGGGCTGGGATGGCTGTCAATATATCCAGCACTAACCAATCATTCCTACCCTGCCTCCAAATTCAAAGAGAGCCCCACCTGTCTCCTTTTGAACTTTTTATCTCTGTTTTGTCTGTTATTTATCTATAGACTGTTTAAACTAGAGAGGTGCAATTTCCAGAAACATGGAAGTGGGAGAATGGTAACTACTGAGTGTTGTTGTTTTTTCTCATTCAGCCAGGCAATAGTTCTGAAACAACAGGGGCGGGCAATCTTCAGATGTTCTTGGACTACAGTGTGTGGAGCCAACGGCAAGGGACTAAGCTAAAGGAGTTCAACTCCTGCAGGACTTAAGAGACAAATCCTTCCTGCCCTCCGGAGAATTAGAGATGGGCACGAAACGAACAATTTTTCGTTTCTGTTTCGGTTTTTTCATTTTGTTACGCAACAAAACAACAAACGAATTTTGTCTCCAAAATGAAACAAAACGAACAGAAATTTTTGTTGTGCGTTTCGCTTTCGTTATGGCAATACAGTTGAATTGCTTTAAAAAATCACAAAAATCACAAAAAAAGAAATAAATGGTAACGAAACGGTAACGAAACGAATGAAAATGAAAACAATTTTTTGCAAAAATTCACGAAAAACGGAAACAAACCAAAACGGACCCCCTAAATGACAAACGACAAATGAAACACCATTTTTTTTATTTGTGCCCATCTCTAGGAGGAATGCCTGGAGGTACCAGAAGCTGGAAAAGAAGGCAAATTTGGGGTGAGACAGAAATCCCATTCAGTCATTCTGAAAGTCTATGTCCTCTGCACATGATGGTGTGTCTTAGCCCAGTTCCCTCCATTGCCCTTTTAAGACATGCAAGTTAGTCTCTGTGCATCTGTAGACCATCCATATGAGTCAGGACTCTGATTTTTGAGGTGTTCCTGCTCATATTTATTTATTTAATATTGCTATACCGCACTGATTTTCCCAAAGGAACTCTAGGTGGTTTGCATAGAGGAACAAATTAACAAGTAAAACATAATAAATGACTAAATTAGTCGAGTCAATCAACAATAAAATAGTGAATGGACGATAAACAAAAACAATCAAACATTAGGTAGATTTTAAAAAATACAAATGAAAAAGAAAAAGACCCAGCAAGAAGCAAAAAATAAAATAAAATAAAATAAAATAAAATAAAAACCCACAGGGGTAGGCAAATAAAACACATTAGTGTTTTATGCTTCTTTAAATAGCTAGGTTTTCAAGGCTTTTTAAAATGATGGTAGGGAATCAGCTTGGCAGATCTCGCTAGGAAGTTTATTCCACATGACTGGGCTGGCAGATCATGTGGAAGTCTTATGGGCCTCCTTAGGGGTGGCCACCTGGACCTAGAGTACAAGCGATGCTCAGTGGGCCGGGCCAGGATAGATCTTTGAGAGATGTGCTCTGCCAGGTACTCAGGTCCCAAGCTATGGAGGGTTTTGTAAACCAAAATCAGTACCTTGATCCTTATTTGGGAGGCAACAGGTAGCCAACGCAGGTGAGCCAGAATAGGGGTGATGCAGTCAAACCTGCCCGCACCAACCACCAATCTGGCCACCGCAGTTTGCACCCGCTGCAATTGCTGAACAAGGGTCAAGGGAAGCCCCATGTAGAAAGTTTTGCAGTAATCTGTCCTCAAGATGACCAGTGCCTGCACACCAAGTCCTCAGGGAGTCCCCATCTAGGTACGGGTGAATCTGGGCAATAAGCCTATGTTGGAAAAAAGCCGACCTGGACACGGCTGCCACCTGGGATTCCAGGGACAGAGCTGGATCCAGGACGATGTCCAAATTCCTCACTCTTTCAGCCAGCTGGAGGACAGCCTCATCCAGACTGGGAAGAAGGCCACTGTACCCCATCCAGACCCATCCCTGAAGACAAAAGGGGGAGGGCATGGTAGAAGAGGGGAGTGGAGGGGGAAGAGGGAAGAGGAGCCAGCGAACACGTTGACCAGCTGAATAGCAGAGCTGGTGCACCTACAAGCCACTGGCAGAGCTGGGTAAGCCCTAATCCCCCCCAAAAAACAGAGGCACAGAGGACCGGCATTAAGAAACTAAAAAAGAAAAAGAAAAACCACAAAAAGAAAAGACAAACAAGCTATGTCCAGCAACAAAACCAGATACCCCCTGCTGGATGCCATCTTGCCAGAAAAGGGGCCAACAGAGACATCCATGAAGGAGCCAACCTGCCCTGCATATCAGTAGCCTACAGGGATAGCACTGTGCAGACCTCTGCTTTTAAAACAACTGAACAGGTTTTAGAGAGAGCTCTGAGCCTGATTCATAAAATTATTTCCATGACAACAGCTTCCTGCATGTTGGGCAAGTAGAAGGCTTCAAAAGTAGACTGATAATGTTTTAGACACTGGATGCTGTTACTGGGCATGTTGGCGCCTTCATGGATGTCTAGCCTCTTTAAGACCATTACTGCTCCCAAGGAAATTAATTTTTAATTGGGACTTAATGAATTTCAGTCTGTATAAGAACTGTCTGCTCATCTGGACATAAGAGTTCTCTTTGCTCCATGTCCCACTTAGGTCCATTAAAAGTATTATTTGCTGCACAGCAAGCTCAGTCATAAAATTGTTAAGGAAGTCATTGTTTTGAAACCACAATTTATTTCGGCCTCATTTGTCAATCAGACTTCAGGAAGCATTCTTATCGGTAGTAACTGTATTAATATTGAACACGCTATTAATTTCAAAACATACACAGAAATGTGGTCAAAACATGATGAGCTTGCAAAATGTTCCCATGAGTTTTAGTTAGAAAAGGAAGCATCTGAAAAACCGTTACTGTTGCTTTTTACAGTCAATCATGCTGAAATCAAGAGCCATGAGCAGGGCTGCATGCTGGCATCTGCTGCTGAGATACCCATTACAGAATTAATCAGCAAGAAAGAGAAAAATGGTGGATCTTAATCTGGGCCAATTTTCAAATAGTTAGCAAGGTAATTGACTATTAAATAACAGATAATAAATGCAGTAAATCCTTAGACAACTGTAAGGAATTGTTGAGTAATGATTAGGGATGGGCACCATATGAAAAATGAAATGCTGTTTCGTCATTTTCTAAGCTTACAAATCGTTTTGTAGCGAAACGAAGCAACAGGCAGTATTTCGTTATGAAACAAAATGAAACGCCATTTTTTCCACTTTAAAATGAACCATTTCCTTACTTTATAAAACAGCTCTGCTGGGTCCTAGAGGCACCAAATCTGGTGCTTCTAGGACCCAGGGGAGCCATTTGACTGAGTAATGAATCATTTTGTTACTGTTTTGTTTTATTACAATTTCTTTTCAAAAAATTCATTTAAAAATGAAATGAAACACTGTTTTTCTGTTTCGTGCCCATCCATAGTAATGATCAGTCTGGAAAAGAAAAAGTGGCTATATTATAGGAACCTTCAAATATCTGAAGGACTGCTATGGGAAAGATGGAGAAAACTCATTTTCATCTTGCTAATGGCAAGAGCTTTGTAGCAGTTGAAATGGAATTCTCTGGAGGCTGATGGCATCTCCTTTGTTGGAGATTTCTAAACAGGTTGGGCAGCTGTCAGGATGCTTTAGGGATGGAATACCTACAGTATAAGCAGATAGAAGAGATGGCTTGTGAGTCCACCCAGCTCTACAGTTCTATTGTATGGCAAGTGTTGATCAACCAGTGTCCTTAAAATGATCTGTTTAATCACAGTCCTTTATCATTAACAACTTAGGCTCAGAATTCTGGGAAGTGCAGTCCAAAACATTTGGGGGGGGGGGCGATGGTTCCCCACTCCTGCTTTAATGGATTCTATACTGATTCTTGTTTTTGAGTAGTATCCCTATATATTATGCATTGCCATACTTCTTCTGGATTTCTCCACTAAATTTCATTTTCCTCCTGTCCTCCCCACTTGTATACAAACATTTGTCTCTTGAGGCTGCACTCTGAGGTTAAACTATCTACACCTGAATAAAATGTCCACCTGCCATAGATGTGTCTTTTTTTTTACTATATTTTACTGTCTATGAGAAAAAAAGAAGTACTGTATATACTCGAGTATAAGCCTAGTTTTTCAGCCCTAATTTGGGGCTGAAAAAAGGGGTCCTCGGCTTATATGCGGGTCAATACTTTTAGACACTGAGGCAAGTTTGGGTCAGTGGCTAAAAGTCATTTTAAACATTGTGTGCCACTTCTGCCCCCCCCATGTTTAAAATGACTTTTTAAAAGGTCATTTTAAAACAATGTTTAAAAAGACTTTTAGCCACCAACTCAAGCACTTGCCTCGGTGGCTAAAAGTTATTTTAAACATCACACACACACACAGCTCACAAAGGAGGAGTTGCCAGGCCCTGCTGCATTTCCCAACCTAGGCTTATACTTGAGTCAATAAATTTTCCCAGTTTTGGGGGTTTAAATTAGGGGCCCCGGCTTATACTCAGGTCAACTTATACTCGAGTATATACGGTATATGTGATATTTGTTACACATTGTGTTACATGGGTTTCAGTCATTATTATGTTAACAACCAACTTACTCTTAGTCCTTGTTTCTTTTTTCTAGCCATTGATAAAACATATTTCACACTTGGTAATAGTGTGAGTCCTGTTTCCCCTTGATTCTCATATCAGTCTATCCATCTCTGTCCATTCCATTTTTTTCCAGATCTGTGCCTTGTTAACATGGCATGTATTTCCCATTGCCACTTGGGACATTAGCCTGGCACATCAACCTGACATCTCTGTTGTTTGCCCACTGCCTCGTTGGTTTTTAATCCCCAAAGAAATAGCCACGTGCATATTCACAGTCTGTGTAAGTCAGTCAGTTTATAGTTGCAATCCTTAGACCAATCATATCAACAAAAGTAAAGCTTTGCAGAGTTCCAAAAATTCCAAATACTTCATAAGAACTTTAATCTTAAGATGAACATATAACATGAATAAGAACACTTAACCTTGAAAGCAATGTAAAGTCTACTATCTAGTTCCTGCTGAATGTCCAGCACTTGAATATTGTTATACAGAATCTGGCTACATAGTAAGTGATCTTATGGTCTATATCAGAAAGAGGGAACTCAGGTTTGTTTCTTTTCTGAGCAGCCAAGGAGTATTTTCATCCATGGGGTGATGATCTCCTTTAGTGCCTACTTGTGCTGTGGGCCAGTGAAGAGCATGTGCTCTATAGTCTTCAGCTCCTTAAGGGACACCATCTGTGTCAATGCCACAAAAACCCTCACTCTGTGCCCATTGCCCCACCAACACTTGCTACTTGGGTTGCTGTTACATTCCATCTGTGCCCCTCTCTGCCCCCAAACACTTGTGAGCACTTCCCGCCCCCCCCAAAAAAAAAGAACATCCACTATTTACATAAGCAAGCAACCTCCTCATCTCCTGCACAGATCACTCTCTTCCAAGCACAGATAATAATTTCTTTTTTCTTTCCCCTGCTCTTTGTCCCTTAGCTGGGAGGGACCCAGCCTAGCCTTTCTGAATGAGAATGCCCTCTGGGAAAATGCATGCAGCAGGATCTGTGCTCTTGGAACCCCCCCCCCACACACACACACTTTCATAATACATTGCCCCCCCATCACCACACCTGCCCGCCTATCAAAGATGTGTGGACTACATGCGTGCATTAAATGGTAATATATGGCAAAGGGGGCCAATTCCAGTTTTAAATCATAAAGCCTTTTCCAGCTACCCCAAACATATTTGCTCTACTCCAAACTAGCATAGTGTTATCACATTTAGCTTAACCAAACGTGCAGTCAGTCAAATTCCATCTACATTGCCAACGGCCAGCTAGGTAAGCATGTAGGAGGCCAAGTCATTATTTGCATTTGTTTTGGATGATGAATCATGTCTAACACAGAAGGTTTAATTGTTTTTATGATGAGCACTTTACTGATGAGGATGAACTGTGATGCCAGGCTGACTGTGAATTTTCATCAGCTCTTGTTGTTTGTGCTATGAAAGAAATACTTTGAAAAAGTTGGAAAAGTTTCCAGGAGTAATTCAGCAGATGGATGAAGCAGAGGAGAAGGATAATAACTGTGAAGGAGGAGCCCTGTAAAACTGTGCTCATGACCTGGGGTTCCATCCCAAGTAGCAGGCTCAAAGTTCACTCAGCCTTCCATCCTTCCGAGGTCGGTAAAATGAGTACCCAGCTGGGAGGGGGGGCAATGTGTAGCCTGCATACTATGATTAAACTGTAAACCGCCCAGAGACTACTTCAAGTGGTGGGCAGTATATAAGCAGAACATTTTGCTTTGCTTTGCTTTAAATGGTAGTGAAAATAATGACTGATTCTATTGATAGAAGTCTTGCTACAGCTTTAATATCAAAATGCTTTCAAAAATGTCCTGTCTTATTTACCAAGGATCAGCAGAAATTTCTTATTCTCCCTCTCCTTCTCCTTTTCCTACTTCTTTAAGGCTTTCAATCCAGCACTGCAACAGCTTCCGCTAAGTTACTTTTCTAAAAATTAATTTTAAAAGAGAAATACAATCTGTCAATTAGCACCTTATTCGATCAAAGGCAGCTTCTGCTTTGGCCTTGTAGCTCCATAGAAACACAGCTTAGTTCTCTGATTTCACCCACAAAAAAACAGTGGGAACCTGATTTTGAAAACTGTGGATCACAGTAGATCAAAGCATATTTTCCCTGCTGTGTAGCCTCAGCCTGAGAGAAAGTGATTTGATTACATTTACTAGGACTCTGCAAGACTGAACCAGGGGCTTTCAGTTCAGGAAAATGTTCATAAATGTGCACAACACCAGGTCTGTACAAATTACTGAATCAAGAATTCCAGTAGAGATTTAAGATACATTATCCTACCATTTTTGTCAGCAAAGGACTGGCAAGTCAAGACATTAATGAGTTCAGCAATCTGCAAAACCACCTCCATCCCAATGAGCCTGCAAGAATACTGGAAGGTGTAAGTAATTGCGCATGGCACAGAGAATTTGATTAATTGTATTATCTGAGGTTATTTTTTTAACCACTTCTGTAGTATCCACCTTTTTGGCTGCCCAATATCTGTACCTCTTCTAGACTAGAAGCCATTGTGAATATAGAATATTTCTCTCTCAATAGTAATATCATCATCATCATCATCATCATCATCATCATCAGCAGCAGCAGCAGCAGCAGCAACAACAACAACAACAACAACAACAACAACAACAACAACCAGCTCAAGCCCATATGTTATCTGGTAATTGTTTTGTCCACTTTAGCATGAATTCCAAACACTCCTCCTCCTCTAAATAGTAGAGGCAGAGAACTTAGAAAAAGGAGTAGTGTGAAAGTCCACTTTAGGAAGAAAGAACCAAGTATTTTTCCTGGATCTAACCCCGTTGTTTTGATTAAGCTAACACAAGTAATGGGCCCTGGATCATCCTGGCCAAAGTTACCTCCCTCGCCTGTGTGTTAAATAACCATACATCTTCACTATAAGTGTTGACTGTGACCAACCATGGTTGCTTCCCACCTGAAGCGCTAACTTCTACAGCAGTCACAGGGTTTTCACTAAGCCCCAGCTTTACCTTAGGGATCCTCTGAAGAGGTATGTTTGAGTACTAATCTATCTTCTGAGAGTTGGTCCCTTTTCCATGGCCAGTAACCTCCCTCTCATTTACCCATTGCTCTATTCTGTACTTGGGTGAAGAGGGCTAAAAATTTGGGGCAGTTTTGTTTCTGTTTTTTAAACCAGATTATGGCTAGACACTCAGACAATTCACTGCTACTTTTTTCCTGAGACACACATGAAAAGAGTCATGACCTGGCCTGCTTTTTTTTTTTAACATGCCCCCTTCTCTGATTCCTGACTTTAGCCTCATTATGTCCTATCTGCTTCGTTTAGAGGAACCTCTGTTAAATAGATTGCAATCGGTTTTGCAGAAGGAGCAAAGGGGCTGAGGAAAGCATAGACACATGACTTCAGCAGCATCAAAGGCACTAGATATGGGGCCACACTGAGTCTTGCTACCCGAAGCATCCCGCTCCTTCCTTTTTGCCATGCAGTCCTTAGCCTCTGTGTTCCACCTGTGACAGAAAGCTGTGCTTCATTGAAACAAATATGTAAAGACATCTAAGATTTAGAGTTCCATTCAGTTAAAGTATCTTGGAACATGCGGACATTTGCCAGCATCAAGAGGCACTGCACAACATGTAATGGAAAGGGTACTCAAAAATAACTAGCTGTAATGCAGTCTGATTATGGCCAAATTGCTATTGCTTAACATAGTAATTTGGACTGGAGTGGGCCCATTGAATCAGTGGAGAGTTGGTAAGCCAACTCCTCTGTCAGTTCCGTTGGTTCAAATGGGCCTATTATAACTGCAACTAAAGTAAGATAATTCTGCTGGATCACATAGTTTGAGGCAGTTCACTCCCCAAAACTCTGCCGTTGGCATTACACCAGCGTAAGGAGGCAAGTAGAAATCCATTAACTAAGATATACTCACAGAAAACACAATGTTACTATATTTTAAAAAGACGGACTTGTACAAATGTGATAAGGACACTCTTGACAGTGGCCGCTTGGATG
Source organism: Phrynocephalus versicolor (assembly GCA_023846285.1). Lineage (NCBI taxonomy): Eukaryota > Metazoa > Chordata > Lepidosauria > Squamata > Agamidae > Phrynocephalus > Phrynocephalus versicolor. The sequence continues at coordinate 63,188,629 of JAHTLZ010000204.1, read as the reverse complement.
GCAACAGCCGAGAGACAGGGTGATTTCACACTCCTTATTGAACTTTGATATCAAGGACCAGATCTAAGTGTCAGAAGAAGCTTCATCAAAGTGAATTAAAAGCAACAAAACTGACACCACACAGTACACACTTGTTACACAATGTGCACACAAAGTTACTATATTTAAAAAAGAGGGACTTGTAAAAATGTGATATGGACACTGCCTTTTCATAGTGGCTGGAAAAATGAAACCACTTGCAACCTTAATGAAGTATCTGACTCCTGGGTGTGCTGCCTAAAACGAAGCCACTTCAAAACTGTGTTCTTTTGGAGACAGAGCTCAGCTATCTTCCTCCTGAGATGTACTGTGCTCCTTCATTGCATCTACACTTCCCTTTAATCCTCGCTCAACCTGCAGTAATTCTCACACAATGACACTTTCCTACTGCACAACACCCTAAAACGACTATTGATTCATTTTTTCCTTTTTCTTCACAGCAATATTCAGCTCTGTTTTTACTGGATATTTATTTGTGACATAAAGGCTTATATATGGCCTGTCAAATAATAGCAACACTGGGGTCTGGTGGCAAATTACAATTGTAATACAGTATTTGATACTTCAACAACATTCTTCCTTTAAAAATAATTCAGATTAACTAATTCATACTATAGCCTGTGACCTACGTAAGAACATAAGAACAGCTTTGCTGGAACAGGCCACAGCCCATTCAGTCCAGCATTCTGTCTCACACAGCAGCTCACCATTTGTGTCAAGATATTCCCAAGCAGATGTCTTCACCTGCTTACGATTCCCTGCAAATGGCATTGACAGATATCCTGCCTATCTCTCCAACTGAGAGGTTGTCCTTAGGCATCCATAATGATAGCCACTGATACCCTTGTTCTCCATGAACTTGTCCAATCCTTTCTTAAAGCTGTCAAGGCTGGCAGCTGCCACCACTTTTTCTGGCAGGGAGTTCCAGAGACCAGTGATCCTCTGGGTGAAAAAGTACTTTCTCTTATTTGTTTGAGAGCTAGCATACAAAAGTTTCATGGAGTGCCCTCTAGTTCTAGTGTTCTAGTGTTTTCCTTATCTGCTTTGGCCACACAGTGCATGATTTTATAAACTTCAATTAGGTCACCTCTTAGGCACCATCATTCAAGAGTGAAGAGCCCCAGCCGTTGCAGCCTCCATTCCCATAATATCCTTCTGGAGGTATGCTGACCAGAACTGTAGAATTCCATACCCTAGATGGGGCCTCGCCATAGATTTATAAAGAGGGAAAATGACACTTGCTGACTTATTTTCTATAACCTTCCTAATGATCCCTAGCATTGAGTTTGCTTTTTTTTCACTGTTGCAGCACTCTGGGTTGACACCTTCATTGAGGTGTCCATCAGGACACCAAGGTCCCTTTCCTGGTTTGTTGCAGAGAGTTCAGACTCCATCAGTTTATAAACATAATTGGGGTTTTTTGCCCCAATGTGCATCACTCTGCACTTACTAATGGTGAAGCTCATTTGCCACTAGTTTGCCCACTCCCCCATGTCAAGAGATCCCTCTGGAGCTCCTCACAATCTCTCTCAGTTTTTACTACACTGTATAATTTAGTTTCATTGGCAAACCTGTCTACCTTGCTATTTACTCCTATTTCTAGATCATTGATGAAGAGGTTTAAAAGCAGGGGTCCCAGCACTGAACCTTGGGGACCACACTCTTTACCTCTTTATTCAAGAACTTTTGGTGCAGAACCATGTCAAAAGCCTTCTGAAAGTCCAGATAAACTATGTCAACTGGATCTCCCTTATCCAAATGCTTATTGACACTCTCAAAAATTCCAACATATTAGTGTTTTGCCCTTGCAGAAGCTGTGTTGGCTCTCCTTCAGCAGTGCCTTCTCTTCTATGTGCCTATTAATTTTATCTTTTAGGATGGTTTGCATCACTTTACCTGGGACACATGTCAAACTGACCAGTTGGTAATTTCCTGGATCACCTCTGGATCCTTTGTTGGAGATTGATGTTACAGCCGCTACCTTCTAGTCATCAGGCACAATGCCTGATTGGAGGGAAGGATTGTATATTTTGGCTAGGACATCAGCAATTTCATCTTTAAGTTCCTTTTGAACTCATGGGTGGAATGTGTCTGGTGCTGTTGATTTGTTAGCATTTAGTTTAACATGACATGCAAAGACCTCCTCCCTGGTTATTTCTATCTTGATTAATTCTTCAGTTTCCCTCCCTATGAAGATAGGCTCTGTTTGGGGCATGCGGTCTCTGTCTTCTTCAGTGAATACTGAAGCAAAGAATTCATTGAGTCTCTCTGCAATCTCTGTTTCCTCTTTAATAATCTCTTGCCTTCCATTGTTCTTCCACTTGTTGTCTTATTAGCTGATGCATTCTGATTCCTGGGTTTTGTTTCCCTTTAGCCTTCTAGAATAGAAACTGAAAAAGGTACATAGAAAATAAGAATTCAGAACACTTGTTTCAGTTTTTCAGACTTGTTTCATTTTGTTATTCACTGTGCTCTCTATAGATTAATAGAAAATATATTGAATGTGCATTTAATACTTAAAGCTTTGAGATCTGTCTCTGTGGGTTGAATAAAGTGATCATCCCACATCTTGGGGCTTAATTTATATAATGTGACAAGATCTCCAAACACATCAATCTGGAACAGATAGTTTGCAATAAGGAGTGGTATAGAAATATAAATAAGTAATCAAACAGCCTGAGTGCTGACCTACAGAGACAAAACAGGGAGAAGACCATGTAAGGTGTCCTCTGGATACTGTCTAGGTGTGCTTGAATCAGAATACAACTTTATTGTACTGATGACTGTAGGTCTTTTTTTTTAAAAAAAAAAATAAGATTTACTAATTAAGGTTTGCTAATAATTAGTAATAATTAAAATCAGAACTTTTTTTGGAGAATATGTTTGTTCAGATTTATCAGGTCTTTGTCCCTGCACACTGCAATTGGCACTAACAGTTGGTCAGGAGGAGGAAGATCAAGGCATAGGAAGAGAACGTGGAAGCAAGAGAGGGTCCTTGTGTTGCTGTGGAAGTCTATAGCTAAGAAGCTCTTGCTTGTCTAGCTATTTCCACGCAGGATTCTGCACAGTTGCATTTCCAGAGAGGATTCAACAACATGAACAATGATGGAGCACGGAGCATACAGCTCATAATCACAGGAACTGCGCTGGGTGTGAATTGGGTATTATGTTCTCACTCATGACATCTCAGTTGCAGGCTAGGATCCAGTTCAGTCATTCAACTCATGCCATTGGGGCTGTGTGTAAACTGTCCTGTTTCACACACACACACACACACACACACACACACACACACACACACACACAC
>JAHTLZ010000204.1:63161933-63185273 GCA_023846285.1 Phrynocephalus versicolor | reverse complement strand
CACACACACACACACACACACACACACACACACACACACACACACACCATCACTCACACAAGTAACCCTGCTGTATTAAACAAATAATCTCCATTTAAGCAAGGGAGGGCTGAATTAGAATGCCCGTGGAGCTGTCCTCCATCCTGGTGCTGAAAAAGATCCCAGTTCTACTTGTTCTGTTGTCCTCTCATCAATATCAGTCAGGGAATGAGATTTCCAGGCTTGTAAAAACAGCCATGCAGAAGCTGAGACAGAGTGCTAAATCCAAGGACTGAACATTTTTGTCAGAGGCCCTTCAGTCAGATGGTGACTAAGCAACAGGTGAATAACGAAATTCACACCACAGCCAAAATCCTGTTGCATAAGTCACTATAACATAAGAGAGGCAGCATTATTGGCATGGGTAGATTTCTAACAGTTAAAGAGTTCCTACTTTGATCTCCTGGCTCATGCGACTCATGAACAGTCTCATTGCGCAGACTCCCAGATAGAAACAGGAACTATTTAACTACTACCAACCTCCCACTGCCAGATAACATTAGCGCCGTCAAGATATTGTTACTAGTTAAAGAGTTCCTGCTTTTATCAATCATGTAAACCCTGGGATCAACTTACTGATAAGCTCACATCATCTCTCTTATGCTGGTGTAATTTACACAACAGGATTTTGGCCACAGAGTCTAGTGTGAAGTTAAGCTTCTTTTGAATACTGGGGGATCCATGATTTCATTGGTTTGGCTAATTCATCTACCAGTACAGATCATAACTGCTTCATACTGGTGTTGTGTTCATGATTTCTGTCACCAGTTCATCACCTGTGTTTCAATCAGCCTTCACCAAAATTCAAAAACATCTCTATTGAAAATGGCAAACATCTGATACTTAGATGATTCACACATGGAAGAAAGAATCACAGAAATATGTGAGAAAGAGATTTTCATATTTGAGTTCAAGATGCTGAGTTCTCAACTCTGAAATATCCAGATGTTGGACTCTTTGGATTGAGTCCTGTTATTGGTAAATCAGGCTTGCCACCTGACTCGTTTGACAGGCTCCTCTCCTTTAACATTTACATGGCAGGCAGATGCAACATGGACTTGTGACTGCGCTGACTGAATGTGGCATGTGAAAAAAGAAAATTTCTGTCACCTCCCCCCCCCCGCAAATTTCCTGACCATTCATTGATTTCTTCATGTTCAAGACAGAACTAGCTCAAAGTATTAAAATGTTAAATGTGTGAGAAAATGAAAGTCATTTTTTCTCATCACAGACTGCCCACTTCTCAGAATCTTGGATCCTCAGGGATCCAGTACTCTCCATAATTCTACTCATAGAAGTCAAAATGAAACATATTTCCCCACCTTCAACATCAACACAAACTCTTGGTTGGTGGACTGTTGTGGAGCCACATATTTTCAGAGTCTGAGGCATGGTACACACAGTCAAAGGTGAATTAACCATCAATTTAGTTCTCCTGTTATAATGATGATAATGCCATGTAACTCTCCTTCCATAAACCTCTGAATCTAGGGCCAAACCATTGTGTTGAGAATAGGATACTCCACGCCCATATACCTTTAGTCATCAGGGCCCGCCTTTCCACAGACTCCATTTGCCAGAAGCTGCTTCCAGAGATGTGTAAGACATACATTTCATCCTTCTCTTACACTGTTTCAAACATTTCTTAAGCTACCAATCTCATGAGTTTCAACACCACTGCATTCTAGCCATAAATAGCCTTTTCTTTTTCTTTTCTTATTTACTGCAAAGGCAAATGCCATTAATCCACCATGATGTGAATTTATTTTTAGCCTGTCATAATAATGTCAGTTTCCTGTTTTAAAAGCAATTCTCCTACAAGTAAGGTTGAGAATACTTGCTTTTTTTTACTTGAGTGTTCCAGTTCAGTAAAATTTATCAAGCTTTATCAGGCAGGTAGGCAATATAGTATAGGGCCCTTGGATTATATCACAGTCTTTATTCTTCATGCTTCATAGCATACAAAGCCAATGATAAAGTACTCTGCTTTGAATGCCATTTGCTGAGTCGAGTTAATGTCTCAAAAGAAGTGGTCACATGAAAGACTTGTTGGTATCGCTCAACAGGAATATATCATCTCAGTCATCCAGGGGAGGTTATCTCGGAGATAAGTCATGGCAACTGGACTTCTTATCTTGTGGGACAGGGGTAGGGTTAGGTTTTGTTTTTTGTTTTTTGCCTCAATATGCATTACTTTACATTTTCCTACTTTGAAATGCATTTTCCATTTCGCAGCCCATTCCCTGGGTTTGGAGAGATCCTCTGCTCTGTTTTTTACCACACATACTAATAAGATCAAGTGGTGAGTGCTCCGAGACATTCATGAGGAAATTAGAAAACCATTTGTCAGATATACAGGAGGACCCCCCGTATCCCCAGATGATCAGTTCTGGGCCACCCCACAGACACCAAAATCTGACAAGAGCAAACATTATTATGTGAGAGTGATGGTGGTGACAGTGGTGGGGTGCCAAGGGCAAAAACATTCACCCTGGACACCCCACCACCCCCACTGAGCAGAGCGGCAGACTGGTTGTCATGAAGGTGTGCTGCTGCACCACCCAATCCACCACCTGGGAAGCTTAAATGGCTTGGTTACATCCCAGCCATTCAAGTTTCCTGGGTAATGGACTAGGTGGTGCAGCAGCGCGACTTCGTAACACCCGGACCGCCACACTGCCCAGTGGCAGGGGATGATGAGGTGCTGGAGTCAAAAGGTCTGAGCTGCGCAGTGCAGCTTTCACCCTTAGCACACAAACCACACTGTTGTCCTCCGCCAATAACTGAATCTACAAACGGTAAATCAGTGAATACGAGGGTGCTACTGTAGTTTGATTTTGATTTCTGTACTGAGCAGGGGGTTGACGTTGATGGCCTTATACGCCCCTTCCAACTTCATTAATCTATGATTATATTAATCTCTAATCCTCATAAATACATGCTACAAAAGTTACTGAGTTTATGTTTACCTCACAACAACCAAGCACAAAACAAAACACGAATCTGTAGATGAAGACATTTACTGTGTTATGGCAAAGAAATGTCTTTCACACTTTCCAAATATGTGACAGTTCATCCAATTTTATTCTGGGAAATTCAAGCTGCTAGTGCTCAGGTATCTTCAGGACACCCAGGATGAATGTGGCATCATCTATTTTATTTTATTTCATTTGCCTACTTTATGAACATACATTCATTCATTCACTACTTAGTTTGGGATGTAGGCTGTTCTTCAATTTTTTAGTTTGCTTGTAACAAACTTATGTTTTAGTTTGCTTATGTAACAGCTGTCACATAAATATTACATTACAACATCCCAAATTACAAATTTGTTACATATGTATCTGACTGTTCCTCTAGCAAGCACAAATTAGCATATTGTGCTTATTAAAATTTAAGGAGATGAGGAAGTGTTGGTTAACCTCAGAAAGCTAGCACTACAAATACACACACACAAGAAGCAATTTCACTAATCCATCTGTGGGCAATGAAATTTGTCAAGGACTTTTGGTCAGTTTTTCAGGCAACAGACATTAGTTGTGGTGCCTGATGTTATTCTGATTAGGGCTTCTGGAGAGAGAGAGAGAGAGAGAGGGAGGGAGAGAGAGAGGGAGAGAGAGAGAGAATGGAAGCCCACTTCTGCCTAGTTCTCCTTTAGAATTGTCCTGAGGGGCTTTGGAAGGAAAACAGCTGCTAGAAGAAATTGTGGAAAGACAGAAATGTCAGTAAATGCCAAAATATCAAGGTTGTTTTTCGAGTTATTTTAGACTGGAAACATTCCACAGACTAACAACACACTGTGTAAAGAAGTATTTTCTTTGGTTTGTTCTCACTCTCCCAACTCTCAATTTGACTGCCTGTCTCCTAGTTCTGGTATTTTGTGAGAGGGAGAAGAGCTTCCCTCTATCCACTTTACTCATGCCCTGCATAATTTTGTATGTCTCAATCATATCCCCCCTCAGGCACTTTTTTCCCAGACTAAAGAGCCCCAAATGCTGTAGCCTTTCCTCATAAGGGAGGTGCCCCAGCCCAGTAATCATTTTAGTCACTCTCTTCTGCACCTTTTCCACTTCCACTATGTCTTTTTTGAAATGAGGCTACCAGAACTGTTTGTAATACTCCAGGTGTGGCCCTACCTTTGTTTTGTATAATGGCATTATATTATTAGCTGTTTTAATTTCAATCCCTAGCAATGATCCCTAGCATGGAATTGGCCTTCTTCACCATCACCACACACTGGGTTGACACTTACATTGAGCTGTCCACCAGCACACCAAGATCTCTTTCCTGAACTGTCATGGACAGCTCAGAACCCATTAGCTGATAAATAAAATTTTTATTTTTATTTTTTGCCTCAATGTGTGTTACTTTACATTATTTTACATTGGAACACATCTGCCATTTTGCTGCCCGTTCTCCGAGTTTGGAAGGATCCTTCTGGAGCTTTTCACAATCACTTCTGGTCTTCACCACCCTGAAGTTCAGTTCAGATATGCACAGCAATGGGCTGCAACTGCATTTTCATATACCAAAAACTAACTCTAACAATTGTACCACCATAAGTCACAAAACAGTGGCTCTTCTTGTTTTTTTAATAGTCAGTGTGTTGCAGCAGATAAAGAGTTGGGCCAGGACTCAGGAGACCTGATTTAAGTTCCTCACTTAGCTAAGGAGACCTACTAGGGAAGAGATGGCAGTGGAGAAGCCCCTTCTTAAGTACAATGGTACCCCGACTTAAGAGATTAATCCATTCCAAGTGAACGCTCCTAAGTCGGTTATCTCGTAAGTTGGGGAGCGATTTCCCATATGAGTGCATTGAAAGTCAATTAATCCATTCTGGACAAACGGATTTCAATTCATTGTTATGTGAAACCGCGGCTTCCCCCACCACCACCGGGTACGTTGGGGAGATAAGTGGCGGGTGGTTTAAATGGTCTTTAGCCACCGAGGCAACCACTTGCCTCGGTGACTGGAAGGCAATCCAAATCCCGACACCACCCACCCACCCACTGCTCACAAGACGGGAATCCCCGATCTTGCTTGTAAGCAACCGGTGGGGGGTGAGTGCTGAAGAGTGCTCATAAGTTTTGATTTTCACAGGTTGGCCCCCTTGTAAGTTGGGATACCACTGTATACAAATGTAGGACTGCAACTCCTAGTTCTGCTAGTTCCAGCCCAATATATGTGGAAGGTGCCAGTTGCAGCAGGCTACTCTATGAATTTGTCTGATTCCTTTTGAAAGCCATACCATAAATGACTAGGAGATGAAAAGAAAACTACCCCCTTTCTGCCTTTCCACCCCTACAGACACAAAAAACCCTATGATTTGAAGAAGAAAAAGACCACAACTTGGGATAGCTCTTATGGTAAGTGGGCACCTTATGAAGCATTTCAAATAGTGGCAGTTCCATATTAACAATAAATAACACCATTATCTATCCTACAATGTTTCAAGGAACATCTGGAAATCTTCAGTTCCTTCTAATTTCAAAATTATGAAGACAGGATAGCAAACCATCTGTTCCAAAACATAGTGCATTGTGCTGGCAAGAAGACTGCATTTCACCAATTACAAATACACACACATATTAGAGAGAAAACCTGAGGGCAAGATGGCATTCCCCTAATAAGGAACAGCTTGAGACATCTGGAAGTGCTGTTTAATAGTATTCCTGGAAGGGCAAAAATTTTTGTTAAGCTTAAGTCATCTTTCTCTTAAAAACAATCTATAGTTGAACAACACCAGATACGATATAATCAATAGCATTGCTGCCTGGAACAGGATGCATAAGAACCAAATTATTTATTTATTTTATATATTTATTAAATTTATACCCCACCCATCTGGCCATCTGACCACTCTGGGTGGCTTACAACACTATACAAAATACAATTAAATATAAACCAAATTAATACAATGAAACTACAATGACAACAACAAATCTGTAAACAAAATAAAACCAGTAAATGAATTACAGAAGTCTTTACATAAGATTAAAAAGGCAATAAGCTAATTTAACAATTGAAGAAATGAAACCTTAAAAAAAGGAAAAATTGAGATGGCAAGACAGCAACTAAGATGGTATAACTAAGAGCTTGAGAAGGCCTGTTGAAAGAGCCAGGCTTTCAAGGCTGTTTTAAATGAAGCCAGGGAAGGGGATGGACGGATATTGGGCAGAAGCTCGTTCCACAAAGTGGGAGAGAACACTGAAAAGTCACTAGATCTTGTTTTTTCCTTACATGCCTCTTTAGGGGTGACAGATCTTAGGCACCCATTCTGGGAAGAATGTGTATCATGGGCAGTTCTTGTTGGAAGTAGGTAAATTATAAGCAAATACAGGGACTTGTATAGAATTGTTCAAAAGAAACACAGTCCTTGCAATTATCTGCTGTAGTGAAGAGTGGATTTAATGTGTTCTCAAAGGCTATATAGCGAGGAAGAGTGGGTTTAATGTATTCTCAAAATGGGTTTACTTTGATATTTCAGTGATATCTGTAGGCAGTATGAGATTGCAACCGGCTTCACCCAGACCCTCTCCAGTGCAAATTTCCCCCTTCTGCTCATCTCTGAAATAATTTAATAAGTTTCAGTTAGTGCTTCTCTGCCAACCAGACTCTGAAAAACTGTTTCATCATCCTGCTTGCAGATCTTGGCTTGAAATGGAATGCTGGAGCAAATATAATCCATCACCATAATTAAGAAGCAGCAGCTGGTCAGATGGAATTTGTAAAACATTCTCCCTCTCTCTCTTCCCCCCCCCTCCCGGTGTGTGTGTGTGTGTGTGTGTGTGTGTGTGTGTGTGTGATTCCCAGGACAATCATAGGAGAAACTGGAAAATTGGACTAGGATATAAGCAACATTAACAGCCATATATCTCTTTCCCTAGCATTGACCCAAGAAGTGACAACACTTCTGAAAACTCTTCTGGATTCTTCTTAATTGTAATGCATGCAAGGGAGGGAGCTGTGGAGTTCAAAATAATGTTTTTAAAAGAAACTCATACATTTAAAATAATTCGTTGCATTCTATATTGTTGACCTGTTGCATTGTCTAATCGCCTAGAAAAATACAGAGAAGGAGTCTCTGATTCCCTCTAGTAGCCAGTTCTGATATTGCATCATAGCCAAATCTGATATTGGACATAACCGAATAATAATCATCTGCACTGCCTTTGGACAAAGGTGTAAATACAAGCTGAACTAAAGCAATTTGTGCATTTCTGGGCTGACCAAAGGGCACAACAAAGAGCTGCTTGCCATGTACAAGGCAGAGAAATACTACACAGATCTGAAGGGTTAAATCTGGCATTTGTGGGTTGTGATAAGCAAGGGGGGGAAAGAAAGCAAAACTAAGAAAAAGGAAAGCATACTTTTTGCTTTACTTCATTGCCTTTCCATGCTGTAAGGTAATTAATTACACCATTAAAGTCTTATACTTTAGTCCTGCTAATTTTATATCCTGGTAACAGAAATAGTGGAGGCAATCTGTTTTATATACGATGATGAGGTTGGAAACCGAAGCCTGGGTGTATAGCTTAATGTCCAATCCACCACTTAAACTGCAAGCTTGTCAATAGCGAGCTCTGGTTGGACACTGATGATCCTTCAGACAGAGCAGCAGAGAAAACCAGAGGAAGTCATGGGCAAATAAAATCAAGAATTTTTTAAAATCATCCTTTAAATGATTTGGACCTTTGTTGTGCAGAATAAGAAAAGGAGTAATAAAACCGATGCTTGGGATTTTTTGTTACTAACTCCCAGAATCTCCCAGTCAGCATGTTCATTGGCAAACTGGGTATCCTGGTGGCCCAAAACAGATATGTTCACAAGCCCTGGGAGATACTAAAATAATAATAAAAAGTCTGATGCTTACATCCACTGAATCCATCTAGGATTAGACTTGACGAGGAGTTTCGCATCATGGGAGCAGATATACAGAAGGTCTTCTTTATCTCCCTCGACCTTTTTTACCAGAATATAAGCACCTACATAATGCATTTTTGGACTGAAAGCACTTGGAGTTAGCTGGAAGCAAAGGATTCTGAGTGAGGAGCCAGTGGACGTCACAGCTACTCATTCCTGCTGCCTTGACCCTAACACAGTCACACAACTGAGTGGAGCGGAGGGAAGAATTGCACTGATATTTAGTTTTTAAAGTATCATTTCAGCAAAGTAGCATATATATATATATATAGTTAGTTTCCTTCCATTTTCATTTTTAATTTGATCCCTGTACCTCTGTTGTTTTATGTTTTGTTGTCCTCCTGATGTCCGTAATGTAAATTTAAATAGTGATATGCAAACTAAAATAGATAGATAACAGAAATAAAATAAACAACATTCCTGATTTCAAAAGGGAAAGTGGTCTTTTTCCAGCAACACTTAAATGACCCAAGCCCATTGTGCAAAGAAATTATATTTCAGGGAAGTACTTAAGCATGGGCTTAAGCATGTTTCTGTTCAAAGATTATTTTCACAAATATTCATATGCCTAGCTTTGGGGCTTTACAGGCAGGCAGGGAGACACACACACACACACACACACACACACACACACACAAATGCACTGCTAGAGGTAAAAACATTTCAGACACATGAATTCTAGAAATGGTTTTATGTGCTTACAGATATTTAATGGATCATCTCTCCTTGTGTGATTGCATTGAGACTATGTTATCAATTGTTAGTTTTAATGTTGCTTTCTAATGGTGTAAGGTACCCCTCGATTCCCCGTTTCTCAAACTGAATATGTCTTAATTGTAATGGACTGTATATTGCCTCTCCTTACTGTGAGCCACCTTGAGTCTTTTTCCATGGAGAAAGGTGGGGTAAAAATACTCCAAAAATGAATTATGAACAGTATTTCAGCAAAGTATAGGCCACATCTGGAAACACTAAAGTATTTTGTCCAGGATTACATCAAAACCATGCTAGAGATGGGAATACAACTTACAAGTAGAGATGGGAAAAATGGAAATATATTGTTTCATTTCATTTTGTTTGTCTTCATTTCATTTTATTTCATTAATAACGGATTTTTAAAAGAATGCTTGTCACAAAACAAAATGAAACAAAATGCTTCAAAAGGCTATAAATAATGGGGAGCTTTCCTTTTTCTAAAAATCTAACAGGAGGCCCACGGTCCTAAATCAAGGACCCTCAAACCTTCCAATCAATTTGCTTCCAAGCAAAGAACCCTCTGTAAACAAGCTAGAAGCTAGGAAGCTAGAGGGCAAATGGAGAGCAGATCGGACGGCAGTGAGTAGGGCTACACTTAAGCAGCTGACCAGCTGTTATGTTTACGTGATCAGGGGCGCTAGAACAGCTCATGCCTCCCTGAGAATTGGGGAGGCCTCGAACCACCAGGTGGAGCTGTTCTGGGTGGTTTGAGACCTCTCCAATCCTGGTCAGCCTGGGCCTCCTAATAGTGAGTTCACTAGTGAGCAATTTGCAGCCTATTTTAGATCCAAAATTGAGGCCATCCATTCTGATCTGTCCTCCAGTTGCGCTAATCCCTCCTCTTTCATCCCAGGGGCCTCACCCCCTTGGTCTCCCTGCCTGGTGGAGTTTGGGCCTGTGTTACCAGCGGAGGCCTCCAGGGCTATGGCCTACTGCTTGCCGGTGGCTTCCCCTTTTGACCCTTGCCCAGCCTGGCTCATCAAATCTGTTGGAGGGAACATGCCGGAGTGGGTCTCTTCTATTGCCACGGCCTCCTTCAGGGAAGTAAATTTTCTTTCCCATCTGAAGGAGACCATGTTGAAGCCCACTCTAAAAAAGCCCGGCCTCGTGTCGGATGATTTGTCCAGCTACCATCCGATTCCCATTGTTCCCTTCCTAGGCAAGGTTGTTGAGAGGGTGGCTGCCATCTGGCTTCAGTCGTACCTGGAGGGAAATCATATCCTGGATCCCTTCCAGTCCGGGTTCAGGCTGCTTCAGGGGGACTGTGACTGCCCTGGTCGCTCTGCAGGATGACCTCCTCAGGGAGGCCAACAGGGGTGTTCCTCCCTGTTGGTCTTCCTTGATCTGTCAGCGGCCTTTGATACCGTCGACCATGGTAACCTGCTGAAACGGCTAGCTGAGGCCGGAATCGGGGCCTCAGCGCTCTGCTTGCTCTGACCCTTTCTTGGCGGCCGATCTCAGTGGGTTCAGCTGGGGGATGATTTGTCGGCTCCTTGGACATTCCCTTGCGGGGTGCCCCAGGGGTTGGCAATCTCCCCCATGCTGTTCAATGTTTACATAAGGCCGCTGGCAGAGGTCATCAGGAGATTTGGAGTTCGCCGTCATCAGTACGCTAATGATACGCAACTCTATCTCTCCATTTCTTCTTCTGCAGTGGAGGCAGTACGCTCCCTCGATCTGTGCCTGGAGGCGGTCTTGGAATGGACCAGGACTAACCGGCTCAAGCTGAACCTGGAGAAGACTGAGGTTCTGTTCTTTGGGGTGCCCTCATCTAGGTACAGTGGCCCACTCCCTAGCCTGGGGGGGTTCCCTCCAACCTACGGACAGGGTCAGGAATCTGGGTGTGGTTCTGGATTCAGCCCTCTCCCTGGAGGCCCAGGTGATGGCGGTCTCCAGGGGCACTTTCTTCCATCTCCACAGGATCACCCAGATCCGCCTGTAACTTGATGAGTCATCCCTGAGGACACTTGTGCAGGCCCTCATGATCTCGAGGATCGACTACTGCAACGCCCTCTACGTGGGGTTGCCCTTGACCCTTGTCCGGAGGCTCCAACAGGTGCAGAATGCAGTGGCCAGACTGGTGGTGGGTGCTCATAGATTCGATCACATCACCCCAGTTCTGTCACACCTGCATTGGCTGCCCATTGCCCTCCGGATAAGGTTCAAGGTCCTGGTTTTGATTTTCAAAACCCTCCATGGCTTGGGACCTGAATACCTGTTGGAATGTATATCCCAGAGCTCAACTGGGTCAGACCCACTAGAATGTCACAGGCGCGCTCACTTAGGATGGCCACACCCAGGGAGGCATGGAAGTTGCTCATGCGCAACCGCACCTTCTCTGTGGTGGGCCCCACATTGTGGAATCATCTTCCTAGTGAGCTGCGCCTAGCACAGTCCCTGCCTGCCTTCAAAAAAGCTTTGAAAAACTTGCTGCTTTGTTTTGTCTGTTAGCAGAAATCTCAGAAAAATTATCCATAAATGCAGGTTGTCCAGGTGCAGAAAAGAAACATGGTGGGGAGATCCCCCCCCCGACTTCTGTATTTCAGGCTACAGTTAAAGGTGCAGGACCAGAGCTGGAAAGAACCTGGAAATCAATCAAATGCACCACTCTTTACTTCAGAGAAACTTTGTAATTCAGCCAATAGACTTTTCCAATTGGCACTTAATTGTACAGGGTAGCAAGCAAGCCAATCCGAATTGATTCTGGTTGAAGACTAACAGCCAATTCTAGTGCTATGCCTACATGAGAGAAGAGTTGAACAAATCCAGGTAGCACTCAGAGCAGACTGTGTGCTACCTTGCTACATCTTCCCATGTTTTTATATTGATTCTTCTTAACAGTAATTTTCTGAGTTCTGGCTGGAACATCCAGAGGATGATACAAGCCCAAGAGTCACCCTAAAATTTATTTATTGGGATGCATAATTCTCATATAAGTCCTTGTGGTGGAAAAAGGAGAGATCAATGGATAGCAATATAGCAGCCAGTTCACTGTGCCTACAAAACCGTCTGAGAGCTTTTGGTTTCTGCACAGGCCAATTGTTGGTCCTTTAAGCTTCCAATGCAGCCAAGCAGTGTCCAGGAATTGGGCCAGCCCACTGTGCTGCTCAGCTTCTACTCTCCCAAGGGTAAAAGGAGAGAAACCCATGTATTGGATACCTTGTCACACATGTTTGAAAAGCTATCCATGTACTGGATACCTTGTCACACATGTACTTGTTGGAAAAGCATATTCCCACCACTGTATCTAGTTCTGGAATAAAATCAACTTCCTACAAGAAAGAAATCTGTCTTCCTATTGTTCTTTATGTCCTTGTTTGGCCTATCAAAGTGCTCTGCTTATGCATGTCAATTATGTAATTGACAGCTATGAAATGTTCAGCTTTGCTTCTAAATCCACTTATGTCTTGAACTCTGTTGTATTTCCTTCTGTGTATATTATAGTCTGCCCAGCTTTCAGGACTTTCAAAGAGTTTTCATGGTCTGCAAAAGGAAAACAAAACTGTCTCCACTGCTTATTACCTTTCAATTAGAAGTGACCTACTTCCTGTAATGATGATGCATTCAATTCATTCGGGCAGCTTTACCAGGCCTTCTCCTCAAACAGCTTTCAAGCAATAAAACATTATTTGCAGTGTACTGCATAGATGAAAATACAGAGAAATGACTAGTAGTATGAATCATGCAAGGATACAGCTTGATCAGTGTTTTACTATGGTTGAAGTCTAATCCAAAACTACTCCAAACGTAGGACAAAGGCTGGAATCTTATGGCTTGGTATAAGTCAAATTATAACTTTGGGTCCATTCCTCGCTGGTAAAGAAAGTGCCTCTGCCATGATTTGTGGGTGATCAGGTTACATGAAAAATTGATTCCATCAAGATCTCTTCTTTTGGATTTACTCAGTTTGCATCAACTGAAACAAAGAAGTAAACATCACTGTTACCAGTGGGGGCCCTAAGCAGGAGTAGAAAAGTAGGTCCACTTATCAGGAGAAAGGTGATCGATAAATGCATAAAATAAAATAAAATAAATATTTTGTCATCTCATTTTTCCAGCTGAAGCTCACGTGGTGGAAACCAGCCACAGCTGCCTTGGTCCAAGGAGCACCATAATGTGCACTCCAAAATGGGATAAGGAAGTCCTTAGACAGGGGCAAGCATCTGCCATATATGCTAGCGTACTTGATGTGCAGGCACCAGCCAAACAGGATTTTAGCCAGTATTAAGATCATGTTTAAAAATGAAAGCAATCCTCTGTGTGTGTGTGTGCGCGCGCGCGCGCGCACGCACACATCGTTACAGTCATGACTGACTCTTTGTGAACCCATGTCCATGGAGTTTTCTTGGCAGGAATACTGGAGTGTAGAGATGGGCATGACCACAAAAAATGACGTTTCGAGTTGTCGTTTGTCGGAACGGGTCTGTTTCGGGTCGTTTCCGTTTGTCAAGAAATTTTTCGAAAATTTGTCATTTCCGTTTGTCATTTGTCGTTTCCACCGACGTCCCAGAGCATGGGTTAGGGTTAGGGTTAGGGTTAGGGTTTGTGGGCTCTGGGCTGCACCTCTGGGTGCCTCTGACCCACTAAGAAGGGAAGTGTACTGGCGTACAGGTTAGGGTTAGGGTGGGGGTTAGGGTTAGGGTAAGTGGGCTGTGGGAGGCACCTCTCTGGGTGCCTCTGCTCTGACCCACTAAGAAGGGAAGTGTACTGGCGTACAGGTTAGGGTTAGGGGTAGGGTTGGGGTTAGGGGTAGTGGGATAGTGGGCTCTGAGAGGTACCTCTCTGGGTGCCTCTGACCCACTAAGAAGGGAAGCGTACTGGCGTACAGGTTAGGGTTAGGGTTGGGGTTAGGATAAGGGTTAGGCTTAGGGTTACGGTTAGGGTTAGGGTGGGTTAGTGGGCTGCGCACCTCTGGGTGCCTCTGACCCACTAAGAAGGACAGTGTACTAGCGTATGGGTTAGGGTTAGGGTTGGGGTTAGGGTTAGGGTTAGGGCTAGTGGGCTTTTTATGCCCTCTGGCACATCCAGAAGTCTCAGTCAAAACCTGGCCATGCGATTGGTGGAATGGGTCAAAAAAATTGCATGGTCCCATCCCATGGCCAGCCCATCATTGCGCATGCGCAAGTGTAAAAAAATAAAAATAAAAATAAAATAAAATAAAATCAATGGAGACATTTTATTGCAAGAAAAATCCACTGCTGCTACTATAAAAATTCAGGCATTTAAAATACCTTATTTTCACATATTTCTGTTGTGCTTTAGTGGGCTTTTGGACCACGATTTAAAAATAAATATTGCAGTCGCCATTTTGGATCCCCCACCACCACATGGCATAGAGACAGCCCAGGAAAGGAGGGGGGAAGGTCGCCCCCCCCCAGAAACCACCCCTTTGGTAGGTGCCCTCACTCAGGCAGGAATATTTTCGCCTGCTTTTTTGGCCGGGAATCGTTTTTTTGTTTGTTTGTTTGTTTTTCACTTTTTAAAAATTTTTTTCTGTGCTGATTGGGAATGGCATCGCGCGATCGCCGCGATGCCATGAATGACAATGATAAACCCGACCCAATTTTTTTTTTTAGGGTCGGGTTCAAGCTAGAGCCGAGTAATTATCGTTACTGTTTCCATTACCTAACGATAACGATAACCGAAAACGGAAACGACAATTTTGCCGCTACATGCCCATGTCTACTGGAGTGGTTTGCCAGTTCCTACTCCAGGCACCTACAGTACCTGGTATTCCCTGGTGGTCTCCCATCCAAGCACTAACCAGGGCCGACCCTGCTTAGCTTCAGAAATCAGGTGAGATCAGATGTTCTTAGGGCATCTGGACAGCTTGAAAGCAACCCTAGTCATATATTAACTACATATGTTTCAGTATTTCTGTATGAAATCCAAGTAAGTTGTATCTGATGCATCGGCCCATAGGATGTATAGTTGGGATTTCTTGAACTACAGATGTCCGCAATAAACACTGGAAGAAGCTACCTATGAATTTTTTGAAGTATTATTTTTCAAAACTGCTAATAATGATGCCTTCCAAAACATTTGCTGCACACACTCCAGTTGTGATCAGATTCTGAAAGGCTAGAAATCTTATTAAACAAAAATCAGTTCTTCACCGCCTCTTCTCCTTCAGATTATTTTTTAGAGAGAGACACTTAACCTTGACCTTTAGATCAGAGTATACAAATGAAAAACAAAACACTCCAGTGTATTACAGCTCTTCAAAGCTTTACATTTGTAGTGCCAAGGAAAACCATTTTCAAAAAAAAAATGTTTTCAGTTGCAGAGGAAAACAAAAATGAATGTAATCTTCAGTTGTTGTCAGGTTCAAGAATTCTAATATATTCTGGGATAATTACATTTAAATGTTCTATGGTTTAATATGCAGGTACTTAAATCCCTTCACATACTGGATGGAATCCAAGAGCAAATGCAATGGGAAAAATCATCATGGAGAGGTGATTTTCAGGAGTTAAAAGACCAAAAGCAAAGCAATGTGTTCTGCTTATATACTACCCCATACCACTTCAAGTAGTCTCTGGGTGGTTTACAGTTTTTTAATAACAGTATGCAGGCTACATATTGCACCCCCCCCCCGTAAGCTGGGTACTCATTTTACCGACCTTGGAAGGATGGAAGGCTGAGTCAACCATGCACTGGCTACTGGGGATTGAACCCCAGGTCGTGAGCAGAGTTTTACCTGCAGTACAGGCATTTAACCACTGTGCCATGAGGAACCTCCCATCCTGCAGCCTTATCAGCTTATCCACAAGTAAAATGGATCCCAAGGGAGCCTCAGGATCTTGTTTGCGGGATGGGATTGGGATTTCAGCTACTATCTTATAGAGAAATGCCCAGAAGAGATATACTATATGAGAGTAAATCTCTACAAATTCAGCAGGATATAATATGCACAATCGTTGGTATATTTATTTAATGAAAATATTATATGTCTTTAATTTTCCCAAAAGACAATGGTCCAGAAATTCAAATATTCCAAGATATATTTACTAATATCCACATCTACCTGGAAGTGATTTCAACTGAAATCATTAAACATATATTTCAGCTGATATGCACCTGTAATAGCTCTAGCCTTAGTTTCGTCTACAACTATTTATTATGATCCAGATTTAGCACTACCTTTATATTATCTCTTTTCCTGCATTACATTGTTGACTTTGTTGAGTAGTCACAATGAATTATTCAAGGTAATCCATGTCATTATTGCCTGTTGAATGTTTAACTAGATTAACTAATAAGATTTTGGTTCAATTTTGCAGAAGTACAGAAATTTTTGCAGTACAGTACTTTTTATTATTATCAGACAGATACAAGGGCCGTCACTGAATTTTGAGTGGTATATAGAATCAACTAAATTAGCAATCAACAGAGAGGGTGGGGATCAATGTGGTTTCAGCAATCCTTCCACATAAATTAAGCTTCCATTCAGCAACAGTATATCGAAAAGTTTAAACGGGAAAAATGAGAAAGTGAAATTTTGTAGCATTTTAACACATTTATTTCAGTGTGAACTTCCATGCACCAAAATCCATTTCTTTAGACAAATGGAATGCAAATATATTCCCATTTTAATCTATTAAAATTCACATGGAAATAAACCTTTTTATCAAGATAGAGGCTATTTTATCTCAGATTTTTTTAAAAAAACATAGCAGTTGGGTTTTATCTGCTTCTCTCAGTATTTGTTTCCCATATCACTGTTCTGTCTATGTGGAACAGGTAAACTTTCCTGGCCATTTCTCCCACAATATCTGATATGGAAAGGTTCCGTTCAGAGCCAGGCATAGATGGTCTGGTTTCTCCCTCCACAGTCAGTGAGACAGCTTTGGTTTTAGGATCCTTTGGGATACCACTGGAAGCTATAGGGAGGCAGTTAGAGGCATTCTCAGTTATAATGGAAGTGCAGCATTCATCTGGGTTACAGAATTCATGCTGTTTGACAGGAGGATGAACCCATTCCAGGACAGATTTTTCAGGAGTGAGAGGAGCGATCAGAGTATAAGAGAAAAACAAAGGGTTAACAATGCCCCCTAAAAGAATGGATCTCTGCATATGGATCTGTGAAGTAACTTTCTTATTTGCCAAGAGTGAAAAGAAATGATAGATGAAGCAATTAAATGTCCTTTGAAATGTTTCTCGGTGCTACTTTGTATTCCTCTTTTCACCTCTTTTGAATTATTTTCATTTGATGGGTGAAATGTAATTTATACTTCAGACAATGCATGCACAAATAAACAGTGTTACTGGTGCCAAAATATGTTTTTCTTTGTTTCTTATTCTGCCCACTGACTATGGCCAAACAAATCCTGCTTTTTTGCATAAGCTGCCTTTCTGTTTTGGCCAGCAACATCATAAATCTTTCATCTCTTCCAGAAAGTTATGTTCTACCTTGGCTAAAATTCAAAATCTAAAAATATCCACAAATGTACCTTGCTGAATTTTTCTACCTAGACTTACCCTTTGATAAATCAAGATAGATTTCATCAAGTGACCAGCCCAAAATCATTTGTTTTATAAGATCATCAACTTTATTAGAACAAAAAATAAAATAAAAATAAAACTTTTGATTTTTCTGGTTGTCCATAATTTAACCTCTTACTTTCAACAACATCTTGCCTAAAACAGTATCCACTGTTCCTTTAAGAACTATTTTTTATCTGGTACTTCACAGGAAGATTTTTTTTTCATTTAAGGGTGCTACTGCTTGCATAACTCCCCCCTACCCCACCATGAGAGGATAAGTCAGATGATTACATATCCCTCCTATGAGGTAGATCAGTCAGATTGAGACATTCTCAAAAGGTCATCTTGTGAGTTTCATGGTTGCTTAATAATTTGAAATTCCCTAGTTGCACCCCTCTTCACAATATTTTTCCGATATACATGATTCCTGTCATTGAAAAACAGCTATGGTAGATGGGAATTTGTTGGCTATTTTCCCAATGCTGTACTCAGTGGTGTTTTCAGAATTTGTTAGAATAACATGGGGCAGAACTTACTGATACCATGTTGGGTTTGGTCTTCTGTCCATGCCTATAACCAAGTCAATGGTTATATGGAATCTACACTATGAGTGACAACCTCCTTGAGTACAAAATTTGTTCTGAGGTTCCTTTAGTGATCCATATGGAGTAATGGAAAGCCATAGTTAATGATGGTTTTTTTTTTACTGCTGATGACTGCTTATATTCCCGTTTGGAAATGTTTGCAACTGGAACACATGACTCATAGGAGAGACCACTGCTTTATTTGCATCAATTGCTTCAAGGCTAAAGAAGTGACTAAAATACCTTTCAAATAACTATAGATAGCCTATTGTATATTAAACACATCATGGGAAGATAAAACTTACTGGAAAATATATCAACACTGGGAAAACATGGAGACTAGGAAAAGAGGAAGAGTGAATATTAATAATTGCTGCTGATTGACTCAATGTGTGTGTGTGTTGTGTCATTACAGTCGTGACGGACCCTTCATGACTCCATGTCCATGGAGTTTTCTTGGCAGGAATACTGGAGTGGTTTGCCAGTTCCTACTCAATAAAGGAAAGCTAAAGTCTTGAGTTGGGAAAATCTGGTGAGGGATGAAAATTATAGGAGTTTGAGACATCACTCTCATAGGGTCAGATGATACTTGATGGCACATAACAACAGCAAGGGACAATCAACGTTCAGCAACTGACCATACGACTCTTCTCTCTCTCCCCCTCTCTCTCACATAGAGAGAGAGAGAGAGAGAGAGAGAGAGAGAGAGGAGAGAAATATTCTTAAAAAACAGCATAAGTTGCCAACCCAAGTAGAAGTCTCCACTGAATATTTGGCACTATTTGACTATGGAAAACTACAGGCAAAGAGATGGGGATACTTTTAATCAGTCAAGCACAATGCTATTGTATGGAATAAAGAATTCACAATATATTCTGATAGCTTTTGTGAGTTTTTTTGGGTTGTTTGGCCATGTTGTGGAAACACAGAACACAGCCAAAAAGCCCCAAAAAACTCACAACAGCTATATTCATAAGTAGGCTTGATTTATTTACCCCCTTCTTGGATGCACATCTTAACATGGTGAGGGGTACAACAGACAACTCATAAATCACAGCAATTCACCTCTGCTATTGATGCTATTGCATTTACAGTGGTGTAATCAATGAACACAGAGATAACAATTATGTGTCAAATTTCCCCTCACTTGACATTTGCCTGTTTTTGATGTGTGCGTTTATCTGCTCTAGTATGCTAGAAAAAGAGCAGGATATGAGTACCCAGTTGTTGCTGTTATATAAAAATATTAATGGTGCAGAGATCTAAGAAATACATACAGGGATTGGAAGCAGAAAGAATGACATATTTTTTTTTCAAAAGGAGGGACTTCTAATTACACTGAAATTGGAGGCAGAAACAAACCAACTTCCTATGGGTTTCTGCTAACTATAAGGTAGACAGAGGCATAGGACCATAGAATGGTCGTTGGTCTATCTGACTTTGATTGACAGTGGCTCTCCAGAAGTTCAGGCAAGGATTTGTTCTTAGTTGTACCTGAAACTCCTCGGAGGTTTCCTCTCTCTAGGTACTACCTTGGCTTATTTATATTCCAAAATCAGACAGGACTGTGTCCCACATGGTATATAAAGGGAGAAGTAGATGAGAGCCACTAAAGCTGCGTTCTCCTCAATCTGTTTCACAGCAAATACCTAGTCCAAGGGATGAACAATGGATCATTAGAAGAAAACTAAATCTATACTAGGCTGCAACTACAACGTGCAAGATTGTTGGACCATCACTAATCAAGGCAGCAAAAGACTGTGCAGAAAAGACAGATATGTGCTCCAGGCTTGTCTTCTACCAGTTTACTATTCTTAAAAGAGTCATCAAAAATAGATAATGAAAACAAAGCCAGAGGACTTGTGCTTCCTGTCAAGCCATAATGATCATTTATTTATGTAGGTGGAACAGCTCTGAGGTCTCAAGGATGCTGTTCATTAATTAATAACTCTCAATGAGACAAATATGTTCTGGTTTTAAGTAGCTTTCCTATCAGTATAAGATGTTGCATATACAGTACATATTATTCATTCTAGAGATCTAAATGTAGTTCTTGACATTCACTAATCATTTGTGCTGTACGCTTGCAAAAGGAAGCAAACATCAAGAGGGTTATACCAGTGCTCCAGATTACTGAATTTTTCCAAAGGTCAGTAGTTCTTTGGCAGGAAACTCTGCTGAGACTAAATAAATGCAACATTTTAGACAAAAAGAAGGAATAATGTGACAATAGACATTGGTGTCCACTGATATACTGGCATCTTTTTTGTAACTGTTTGTTGGGTATCACCAGTTTGCTTCCAACTTATGGCAACCTGAATAGGGCTTTAGTGGAATATGAGATTTCAAGGTTTATTTCATCCCATCAGTTTAGTCTCCATGACTATGCAAGGATCTGAACTCAGGTCTCCTGAGTCCTAATCCCACAGTTTATTTACTGCGTATACACAGCAAACTGCAAACTAATTATTGCATGAGGGTAGGGATATTGTTAGTCATTTGGGGGTTGCGGTTTTGGAGTGGGGGGATGCTCCTCTTTCAAACTAGGTGTTGTGACTTCTTGGTCAACAAGTTATCCAGTCATCAGTGATGGGCATTAAGGTATCCTGCCAGAAATCTTTTTCTTTGTTTCCCAGATCTCACCATCTTCCAGCTCTGTGAATGTTCTTCCACCACCCCCCTTCCCAGATGAGAGAAATTTGATGGAAAGCAAACAGAGAGCCCAGCATCTTGTCAAATTCTCAAGCATGCACAGCAGATTGCAGATTGCAGAGGAAAGGTCTAGAGGAAGAGGAGGAACAACAAAGCAAGGGATGGAAAGCAGGAGAGTAAAGATTTGGCCTCTCCTCTCAGGAGGTGAACGTTTGGCAGCAAAGAAGAAGAAGAAGAAGAAGAAGAAGAATGTTTCTTGTCCTACACACAGGAGTGGGCATTCCCTGGATCTGGTGTTTACCTCCATGTCGGGGGACTTCAATCTGGAGGTGCGGGACATTGTTCCCACACCCGTGTCATGGTCAGATCACTACCTGTTGTCCTTTTCCCTAGCAATGGTGGCCCCTCCTCGCGGGGACCAACGGCCCCTTGTTTGGGCCCGCCCTCGAAGGCTTCTCGATCCGGCTCGGTTCCGGGAGGCCTTCGGGGAGCTTTCTGGCGGTCCGGCTGACGATTCGGCCGAAGCCCTGGCCAACCGATGGTTTGAGTCAGCTGCCGGTGCTGTCGACCGAATCGCCCCCAAGCGTCTCCTCCGTGGCAGAGCTCGTACTTCACCGTGGTTCACGGAGGAGTTAAGAGCGATGAAGCGGGAACGGAGGAGACTGGAGAGCATCTGGAGACAGAGCCGGACGGCGATAAACAAGACCGCTGTTGTGATCCAGACTAGGCGCTACTCGCGAGCGATCAGGGAGACTCAAAGATCTTACTACTCCCTGAGAATTGGTGAGGCCTCGAACCGCCAGGCAGAACTCTTCCGGGTGGTCCGGGACCTCACCAATCCTAGTCTGGCCAGGCCTCCTCCTACTGATTTCAGTAGCGAGAATTTTGCGGTCTTTTTTAGATCTAAAATAGAGGCCATCCGTGCTGGCTTTGAATCCAGTGACACTAGCCCTCCCCCGCCATCCCCAGCCCCCTCACCCCCCCGTTCTCCTCAACTGGTTGAGTTTGGGCCTGTTTCTCCTTTGGAGGCCTCCAGGGCCATTGCCCATTGCCGCCCCGCGACCACCCCCTTCGACCCTTGCCCATCTTGGCTAATTAAATCTGCCGGAGGGAGCATGCCCGAGTGGGCCGCTACCATCGCCACCGCCTCCTTTCGCGAGGGGGTTTTTCCCTCCCGTTTTAAGGAGACGGTTGTCAAGCCCATTTTGAAAAAACCGGGATTGGCGTCCGATCAATTGGCAAATTATCGACCAATCGCCAATGTTCCCTTCATGGGCAAGGTGATCGAGAGGGTGGCCGCGGTGCGGATTCAATCTTTCTTGGAGGAGCAGCGGTGCCTTGATCCTTGCCAGTCCGGCTTCAGGCCTGGCCGGGGTACCGAGACAGCTCTGGTCGCGCTGCAGGATGACCTTATCCGGGCGGCCGACAGGGGTTGCTCTACCCTGTTGGTTCTCCTGGATCTGTCAGCGGCCTTTGATACCGTCGACCACGGTATCCTACTGGACCGGCTCCTGGAGGTGGGGATCGGGGGCACTGTTCGCAGTTGGCTCCGGTCCTTCCTCCGGGACCGGTCCCAGTATGTGCAGCATGGGGGAGAGTTGTCGGCCCCGTGGACACTCCCGTGTGGGGTTCCGCAGGGCTCGTCTCTCTCCCCCATGCTGTTTAACATCTATGTAAGGCCGCTGGCGGGGGTCATCAGGAGATTTGGGCTGCGTTGTCATCAGTACGCTGATGACGCGCAGCTCTATCTCTGTTTTTCCACCTCTGCAGTGGAAGCTGTCCGGTCCCTCGACCAGTGTCTGGAGGCGGTCATGGCTTGGACCAGGGCCAACAGGCTCAAACTCAACCCTGAGAAGACCGAGGTGATGTTCTTCGGGAGCTCCCCGTCTGGGTATGGGGGCCCCCTTCCCAGTCTGGAGGGTGTTTCCCTCCAACTGGCGGAGAGGGTTCGGAATCTGGGCGTGATCCTGGACCCGGCCTTGTCCCTGGAAGCCCAGGTGGCGGCCGTGGCCAGGACCGCGTTTTTTCATCTTCGCCAGATCGCCCAGATCCGCCCCTACCTAGACGGGGACTCCCTGAGAACAGTGGTCCAGGCGCTGGTGATCTCGAGGCTGGACTACTGTAACGCTCTCTACATGGGGTTGCCCTTGACTCTCCTCCGGCGACTGCAGCGGGTGCAAAATGCAGCGGCCAGACTGGTGGCGGGTGCGCGTCTTTATGACCGCATCACCCCGGTTCTGGCCCAGCTGCATTGGCTACCCGTTGCCTCCCGGATCAGATTCAAGGTCCTGGTTTTAGTTTATAAAACCCTCCATGGCCTGGGCCCGGACTACCTGGCGGAGCGGATCGCCCAGCGGTCAACATCGGCCCGACCGGTTCGGCAGTCGCGGGCGCACTCGCTACAGGTTCCATCCCCCCGAGAAGCCAGGTTGTCCCGTACCCGGAACCGGGCTTTCTCGGTGGCTGCTCCATCTTTATGGAACAGCCTCCCTAGCGAAGTGCGCTCTGCAGAGTCCCTGCTGGCCTTCCGTAAAGCGGTGAAGACCATCTTATTCCGCGAGGCCTTTGGTGACCTAGCTTAGGGTTTTTTTTTTTTTTTCCTCCCGCCATCGATAATTAGGCCAAATTGACATAGCAGCAGTGAGGTTTGAATTAAAGGGTGCGCCCCTGCTGCAGCTCTTTTACTTAGCTTTTTATCAATTTATGTTGGTTTGCTGATTATATTTTCTATTGTGCTGTATTGTATTTAATTATGTGTATTTCTTGATTCGTCTTGTCTCTGTTCGCCGCCCAGAGTTCCCGTTGGGAAGATGGGCGGGATATAAATTCAACAATAAATAAATAAATAAATAAAGAAGAAGAAGAAGAAGAAGAAGAAGAAGAAGAAGAAGAAGAAGAA
>JAHTLZ010000204.1:63145739-63161923 GCA_023846285.1 Phrynocephalus versicolor | reverse complement strand
GAAGAAGAAGAAGAAGAAGAAGAAGAAGAAGAAGAAGAAGAAGAAGACATCATGGTGTGTTTGACTAATAACAATTTTCCTCCTATTCTCTTGTGCACAACATATTTCAGGCACCTCACAGCCCTACAGAAAGCAAGCTGCAGATTCTCAGATGCTGTGTTTTACCAGTAGCTTTCCTTCTTTTTAGGGATGTAAATCTGGATCTGGTTCATTCTTTTAAGGTAAATGGGAAAGAATTGGGATGGGTATCTCCGTACATGATTTTGGTAGTCACTTTCAGAGAGAATTGGCACATCTCTGAGACAGAGTTTTGTACATTTTAACTTATGCACAAAATGTGAACTGCAGCTTTGTTGCCTGATCTATGAAAGGAAGAAGCACAAGATGCTTCTTGTTTACCTCTTTCTGAGCCACCAGCCCGTCCTTGTCTGAGGGGTTTGGGATGTGGTTATCTCTTGTTTGGTACAGAAAAGGCATGGAAGCATCATTTCAGACTTACCTCATCACTTTAAAAAGAAAATAATCAGTTTGAATGATTCCTGGTTAAAGGACACAGTACACATTATGCTCCTTCCATTTATGTGGTGTGGAAACCCCTCACCAAATATTTGCATTTTTTGTTGGGAAGTAAGTGGAAGACAGAAGAAAGATGGTTAACAGATCCTGATTTTCATAGAACTGTGGAGCTGGAGGTCCTAAGTCTTGCCCCTGTCAAGGTGGCCCAATGAGGAACTGAACACACATCCTTTGGCTCTGAAGCCAGGTGCTTAAGCCACTGAGCTATCCAGCAATTGAACACCTGGAAAAGTAGCAAAGTCTCAGGGAACCATACACATGAAAAATGAAAGTATTGATTAGTAGCAGGTACAGGCCATAATCCGGTCAGTTTTGTACCAACAACTCAGAAATGACTTATAGCAACAGGGCTTTCAAAGCAAGTGGGATATTTAAGTTTTAGCAGTTTCACAATCTACGTGAGTTTCAGCCACCAAGAGGGGTTCTATACCCTGGTCCCCAGAGTTCTACTCCATGACTCTGTCCATTATGTCACAGTGGGTAGTGTCTCTTCCTGACACCCAGTGTATTTGGGGGGGGGGCAACTAAGCACACACAGACACACATGCACTAACACTTGTCTTCAGAAAGGGCAAAGCAAAAAGCAAAGTTTTCTGCTTATATACTGCTCTATACCACTTAAAGTAGTCTCTAAGTGGTTTTACAGTTTAATTATAGTATGTAGGCTACACATTGCCGCTGCCCCCCAGCAAGCTGGGTACTCACTTTAACAACCTTGGAAGGATGGAAGGCTGAGTCAACCATGAGGCTGCTACCTGGGATTGAACCCCAAGTCGTGAGCACAGTTTTATCTGCAGTACAGGCATTTAACCACATGCAAGGGAATTAGAGACAGTCACAAGCTGTGCAGACCATAAACAAAGAACACTTGTCCCTCTTGCTCTGACACTGGAAGCAAAAACACCTTGCAGAAGGAGGTTGAGAATCCTTAACAGGTTGTCACACCATGTCATGGAACCCCAATTAGGTTTATAAACTGGTGGGGTCAGAACTCTCTGCAACAAACCATGAGAGGGACCTTGGTGTCCTGGTGGATGAAGGTGTCAGCCCAGTGTGCCACAGCAGTGAAAAAAACAAACTCAGTGCTATGGATCATTAGGAAGAGTATAGAAAATAAGTCAGCAACTGTCATTTTGCCTCTTTATAAATCTATGGTGAGGCCCCATCTGGTCGCCATACCTCCAGAACTGTGTACAGTTCTGGTCGCCATACCTCCAGAATGATATTATGGAAGTGGGAAAAGTGCAGAGGAGGGAAACTAGAATGATCCGGGGACTGGAACACCTTCCTTACCATCTGAGGCTGCAAAGGCTGGGCCTCTTCACTCATGAACGGCGGCGCCTAAGATGTGAACCTAATTGAAGTTTATAAAATCATACACAGTGTGGCCAAAGCAGATAAGGAAAAGCTGTTTTCCTATCGCACTAACTAGGGGGCACTCCATGAAACTTTTGGGTGCTAGATCACAAGAGAGAGAGAGAGAGAGAGAGAGAGAGAGAGAGAGAGAGTACTTTTTCACCCAAAGGATCACTGGTCTGTGTAACTCCCTGTCAGCAGAAGTGGTGACAGCTGTCAGCCTTGACTTCTTTCAGAAAAGATTAGACAAGTTCATGGAGAACAAGAGTATCAGTGGCTATCATTATGGATGCCTAAGGACAACCTCTGGGTTTGAGAGATAGGCAGGATATCTCTCAATGCAGGGAATCGTAAGCAGGTGAAGACATCTGCTTGGGAATACCCTGAAGCAAATGGTGAGCTGCTGTGTGAGACAGAATGCTGGACTGGAATGACTGTGGCCTGTTCCAGCAAGGCTCTTCTTATGTTCTTAATGGGGTAATGTTCTCTCTCCCCCCCCCGCCCTCCCTCACCCTACCCACTACTTGTGCATATATAATCTCTAAACAGTATTGTGGTGTTGACTTCTTTTAAGATTTTCCAAAAAATGCTTTTCATTTCCCTTTTTCTTTTATGTTACATAAACACGTGCTGTTGTGGTTGCCTTAACCGAAGATCCAAATATTATGTTTCTAGTCAAAATACAGGAAGCAAAATTCTAAAATGCACAAGGTTATATGGAACAATGCACATATGTTCCATGTCACTGGACGCACGTTTATAAGGTAGTTATTTATTTCAAAGCTATGAGGAAAAAAACACTTTTTTGCATTTTAGGGAAGAATATTAGTGATTCCAATATTATCCACTTTGATTATAAAGGACCTATTGTCCAGTGAGAGTGAGTCTGATATAATGACAAAGATAGTCCTTGAGGGGGAAGTAGCTGGCATTTTCAGTAATCTTTTGTCAGTGAAAAGCTTTTTGCCACAGTTTTCTTTTGATGTTACATTTGTCATTGTCACATTCATGGTCTGCCAGCTGGCTCGCTCTCTTGAGCACAGTGAAGGACTGAAAAGATATGCCGCTGCCTAAAGCCCTTAGAGCTTGGTAGGAACCTCCCCTGGAGGCCGTTTGATTTTAATCATTTTATTATTTAAACATAGGAATACAAAAGAAAGAGAATACAAATACCTATGGCTATATGTGGCAGTTCTTGCCATGATAAGCAATGTGTTTAGTTAAGATATAAAGACAGAGATGGGGAACTTGTGGTGCTACAGGCATTGTTGCATTTTAAAGTTGTTCTTCTGTACGCCTCCCTGTGTCGTGCCCCTTTCACACACTGGGTTTTCACTCGCTGCCACCACCAGATTCACTGGACACTTACATGTATTTGAGAGAGTCAGTCACACCAAGTAATACAGTTTTAAAACAAACATGAAACATTTATTGGTTTACAATTAGATGATCAGTATTTTGATAGCTTTAGCCGAAGTTGCATACATGTAATTTTATAATAAAGTGTTTCCTTTCTAAACCAGACCCTTTTCAGTGGCAGGTCCCACCTGACCAACTGACAATATAACTGACCCTCAGCTCTCTTAACTGAACTCCTCCCAGTTCTAACGCGAACTGAACATCAACTCAAACTGAACTCAAACTCCCATTATGTTCCATATATAACATTCTTAGCCACTCCCACCTGCTTAGTGATTGGCTATTCAAATTAGAGTCATAAATATTCATACTTGTAGTAACCCTTTTCGCCACACTCCCATTGCTTTAACTCATCCAAAAGAGTTCTCTGCTACACACAGAGAAAAGTTGATCTATGCACCCTACCAAGCCTTAGCCAAGAAAAAGGAGGAGAGGGAAGCAAGCTATGGAGGTAATGCTTGGGGGGGGCATTGCCTGCTTGGTGCTGTGCAGTTTCCACAGGAGAGCCTTAACTGGAAAGGAGACCCACAAAGAGGGCATGAGAAGGAAAGACCCTTCCTCCCTTCTCCCACTGTTGCCCCAGGATCTCCCCCCCCCCACTGGTTGGGTGAGACACACTTGGGGAGGAGGAGAGGGCGCAAATACTGACTCTGTCCCCAGGTGCTCCAACTGCTACCTACACCACTGCTCATGAGAACTGGTGCCTGACAACATTTGGGCCACCAAAGGTTCCCAACTCTGTTTAGGGAGCTTGATAGAAATATTTTCTGTTATTTTATTTGCTCCAAAGCCACTTCCAACTCAAGTGACCTTCGCTGGGTTTTGAAGGTATGTGAGATGTTCAAGAACTGGTTTGCCATTGCCAACCCCTAACGAATATTGATGGCAGAGTGATGACTTGAGCCCTCTTCTCCTGATTCCTACTCCAACACTCTGCCCACTCATTCATTGTTAGTACTTCTGACTGCATGTGATATGAGTTTGTGTTTGCCTGTATGGTCAATGTAAGTACCCACCATAGTGGTGCAGTGGGTACTTGGCCTAGAGTCCCATAAATGGTTGTGCTAAAAGTGTTTGCGCTATTCTGCCAATGATCATACTGAATCAGACCTGTCTCTGCCTCCAAAGACAGAGATCTAAACCACTGAGCAACCCAGCAGTTCTTAATAATAACCTTAGAACTGCATAGCTGGAAGAGACCCTATTTGGATTATGATGATTTCGTCTTTTCTGAAAGCCATCACTGAGCAGGGCTCCCCAACCCCACCTCTCCCAAAACATCATTGTTATGTTCCAACACTTACAACCAGTGCCAGTAAGATCTAGACCCTGTTGTTAGAACTCAAGACAGTGCATGGGTCATGTTGTTCAATATACCACACGTTCTGCCTTTTATGTAACAAATCTGTGGAAGTTCAGCAAATATCCCGTTTATTCAAATGGAAAAGCAGCACTGCTTTTTTTGTTTGTTCGCTTTAAAGGAAGAGATATTTCACACAGCTCTACTCATAAACACTGGATTTACTCAGCAACAAATACAAAAATAGTGTCAACAAATACAGATGCATATGCTTCCAAAATAAAGCTACCTTCAATGTGTCTATCCTCAATTTCTATTCCCTTGGAAGCATTAGGGAACATCATAATGTAGAGCTGGGTACTTATGGAGTCTATTCACAAGTCAGTAAGTAAAGAAAGCAACAAGGGCCGTATTCAAATAACTGAAGGAAAAGCAAACCTTTCTTTTCTTTCAACTCAGCTGCCCCCTTATTGGCTTAGAGGAAATGGACAATTCCAATCTAGTGTATAAGGAATAAAAAGTACCCTTAGGTCAAGAAGCATAAGCTCTTATGTCTTGCATTATTGAGCTGAAGACAGGCGGTGATGGACACAACCCACCCTGGGGGATGGGGAACTTTTCTCTGTGTGTACCAGAGAACTCTCTTGGATGGTGTTAAAGCAATGGGAGGCATATAGAAGAACAACTTTTAAATGCAAGAAAAGGAAATTGTAGTTTCCTTTAATATAGCTCTGGCATGCATCCTAGACCTGAGGAGTGGGGTGGCTGAGAATAGTATGAAACAAAGGAAGAACAGCTGAGGTAGTAGAAGTGCACAACTGTATTACACTACAAAATATAAGAATGCAAAAGAGATGATTATAAAGTGAACAGGTAACAAACTGAGAGAAGGCTTTTCACTGAATGTGTCTTCACGTTTTACTATTAGGAATTTCATATTTCTATATGATAAAGAATGTACACCGAGCATCCAACATTATACCAATTTGATATAATTGTATTCTTACATTTTTGTAATATAAAACAGTTTTGCATTTGTCATACCTCAGTTATGTCTTATTGCTTGCACTACAGTGTCAAGCCCCCATTGAATATAATCCAACATGTTTGGGACGACAATTTAGAGAAAATCTGAATTAAAAATTTGTGTGAAAAAACCAAGTGACAAAAAATGCAGTGAACCAGATCCAACTTCTTCTTTCAAATCAAGTTGAAACAGCTGGATTCACATAAGTGTTGTGTTAACAAGTCGATTCTGTCCATGGGTCTCTTCTGGTGGAAACTGAGAATTGGATTTAGCCCACAGTTCTCCATTACTGGTCTTCTGATGAATTGCAACCAACTGTGAAGTTACTTAGTTCCTTGCCTCTGCATTTTCAAGGGAGTGGATGAAGATGAGAAGAAAATAAAACATTAAAGAACAAGGAAAGAGATTGCAAGACTACCAGTAGGTGAACAAGGGAAACAGAAGGGATTAGAGATGGGCACAAATAAAAAAAATGACATTTCGTTTGTCGTTCGTCGTTTGGAGGGTCCGTTTCATTTTGTTTCTGGTTTTCGCAATTTTTTGTTAAAAATTCGTTTTTGTTTTCATTTGTTTTGTTACCGTTTCGTTACCATTTATTTCAATTTTTGTGATTTTTTTTAGCATTTAAAGCAGTTCACTGTATTGTGGTAATGAAAACGAAACGCATGACAAAATTTCCGATGTTTCGTTTCGTTTCGTTTCGTTTCGTTTCATTTTGGAGACAACACTCGTTTGTCATTTTGTTGCATAACGAAATGAAAAAACAAAAACGGAAATAAAAAAATCATTCATTTCGTGCCCATCTCTAGAAGGGATATATTTAAGGGAAAATGAAAACTGGGTCTTGGGGGGCTGGCCAGAGAAATTTAAACATTACTGCATATGAGCTGGGCAACCTCTTCAGGACATTCGCTGCATCAGCTCTCCTGTAACCCATCAGCAGATGCACCGCTGCTGCCACAGTTGCTGCCAGAATTCAGCCGCAGATGCAAAAGCTGCCCATGGTTGACTACAGCAGTGGTGTTCAAACTTTGGCTCTCCAGATGTTTTAGACCACAGCTCCCACAGTCCTTTGCCATTGGCAGTTCAGGCTTAGAATTCTGGGAGTTGTGGTCCAAAACATCTGGAGGGATGGAGTTTGGACACCACTGGACTAAAGATATTATGACATAATATTTCCCCCCTTCCATTGCAAAAGAACACCACCACCAGCAGCTTGTGGCAACATAGAGGGGAGAGGAAAAGGGAATACATGAAACCCATGTTGCATATCTTTTAAATGATTGGGCTTTAGGGAAACCAGTCTATATAATAAGACTGATACCAGTACATGTGGGTGGAATGTTCTTCCCCCACACATTTGTTTTCACTGCCATCCGCCTTCTGAAACTAGAACAACCCGGTGTTACAACTTCAAATAAATCTCCTTGTCTCCCCTCAATCAGATCCTTCCACTAGTTACTTGTGAAGGTCATAACACACTGCACTCCAGACAGTAATAAGCCCGAGAGGCACTGTTCATTTCACCCTCTTTTGTGATTACATGAGAAGGTTGAAATGAACTATGTGGTCCCGAGTTATTAGAACAGTATTTCAGTAATCTGAACTTTGCCCAGGGATGGCTTATCTGCATTCATGTCTCTGATTCTGAGTTGCAGAGAGTGCCATTTTAAATTCTAACCCTCACCTCAAAGGACAAACAGCGCAGTGACTTAATATTAGGCATCGTGACAAAGTTTCACTTTTACCAAAGTTGGTTCTAAGATCTGAAAAGTGACGTATCCCTGCAAGTTTCCAGTTTGTGTTTCAATGCACTGTCTACGCCTCTGTGTCTATAGCCTAAGGAAATCTGCAGTGATACAAGAATGTTGCAATGCCTGCACATTCATAAAATTCCTGAGACTTCCTTCCAGCCTCGAGTCATACATGTTCCTGACCTGATGGGCTTGGAGTAGACACATCCCTTGTGTTTATCTGCGTTGACAAAGGCAAGGGAAAGAGTTTCACTGGTCAGAGGAGTGAAGTGGAGGCAAAAGAAGTTTCAAAGACGTGCCCGATGCATTGAGATAGCTTTCACAGAGATCTGAATTGGCAAACAGGAAAGTAGATACCCTGTCTGTGTAAATGGCAATGGCAGCATCCATAAGTCCCAAAGCGCACGGCTGCCTCTCCCACATAACAGAGCTTTCTTTTTTTAATGTAGTGATAGAAAAGAGAGGCTGAAGCACCATATAGAGGTTCAGATCTGGTACAATGCTGTATGATGACTTGGATTAAACTGAAGCTTCAAAGCTTAAAAGTGGCAAATACGGAGGTTCTTGTACAGTGAACCCTTGTATAACAAACGGTTTGCATAACATAAAATTTGCACAATATAAAAAAATTCAGGAGATAGGGGAAATTTGCTTAACATAATCGCCTATGGGGCAAATCTGTACAACATAAAAATGGGATCACTCTGTTTTCAATGCATTCCTATGGGAAATTTGTATAAAGGAAAATTTGTTTAACATAAAATTTGGAACGAATTAATTCTTTTATATAAGGTACCACTGTACTTTGTTCTCCTCCAATAAGGAAAGCACAAATACATTACATTATGACTGTAACACAATGAAGAAAATTATGTTCTCATAACTTTATGTCAGGGTAACAAATCACTGGAAACATTAAATTTAAATTAAAGCTTCCTATCCCTTTCTTTCAGATTCTCAGGCTTCCTGAGGTTCTTTTTTGCAACGAGAAGCATTTAATTATTCAAATCACAGTTAGGTGGCCACTGCCAGGATCACAGAATCATAGAAACATAGAAACATAGAAACACAGAGTTGGAAAAGACCTCAAGGGCCATCCAGTCCAACCCCCTGCCATGCAGGAACCCCCATCACAGTATTTCCAACAGGTGGCCCTCCAGCCTCTGCTTAAAAACCTCCAAAGAAGGAGACGCCACCACCCTCCGTGGCAGCATATTCCACTGCCAAACAGCTCTAAACGTCATGAAGTTCTTCCTAATGTTCAAATGGAATCTCTTTTCCTGCAGTTTGAAACCATTACCCCAAGTCCTGGTCTCTGAAGCCATGGAAAAGAAACCCATTCCCTCTTCAATATGACATGCTTTCGGATATTTAAATGCTGCTGGTGATGATCTAGTGTTAATGGCTTCTCCCTACCCTTTCCTGGGGCTCTCAAGGGCTTCTCCATGAAAGTTTTCAATGCCCAATCCAGGTGATGCTGGCAAGAAGTTATACCAACAGAATTTTGCTCCAATAAGGGATAACTTTTATTTCCCCAACCCCACCCCAGGGTAATGGCAACTTTTAGTTACCTTTATAGTATTCCACAGTTATAGAATAACTTCACTAAGAGGTGAAAGGGATATCACATGCTTCAAGTGTTAGTTTGTGCTGTACATCAGGCTATTTACTACTAGTATTGAGTTGGAGTATTTGAACAATCACATGGTGAACGGGAGGGCAGTGCACCTGGTTCTATCAGCCAGTAACCTGCAACAATCTTATGATCTTTCAAAGAATCTAAAAGTCTTCTTGACATTTGAGAAACAAAGGCGTAAGAGTGTTTTTCACAAACTTTAACAGACAGCAACTTACTGTTTTTGTTCCTTAGAATCATCAACTGAAGTTTCAGAGAGGGTAGCTGTGTTAGTCTTTTCAAGAATTTCAGGCAAAAATCAAAGAAAAACAAAACAAAACAAAACAAAAGACACAAAACATGTGACACCTTAAAGACCTTATGAAAGTTAGTCTTTAAGGTGCCACATGTTTTGTGTCTTTTTGTTTTGTTTTGTTTTGTTTTTCTTTGATTTTTTGCCTGAGAATCATAACTATAACTGATTGCTTTTAAAGTAAATGTCTTCCATGACTATAAGATTAGATAGACCCAAGGGAGTGTTACCAGAGCCCATGATCAGTTTGGAAATGGCAAGGTAGAATATTGTCTCCAGGACCACCAGCAAAAGTTTTTCTTTCTTTTAGTCCTTCCATATCTCAGTCTATGGCTCTCGAGGGCTTCCTAGATGAAAGAGATCTCTAGGGATCACCTGGAAGAATGCTTTTGATTCCTTGGCAACAGTTGTAGCACAACTATAGCTAATGACATCATCAGAGTTGTAATTTGCACAACAGGATTCCAGACACTTTATATGTATACCCGGAAAAACTGCCAAACTACAAAATATCAATCATATGCCTTAGTCGCCTATATATTTATTTATTTAGCCATGGCTGTTGATTCCCTTCAAAAAACAAAGTACAAATTCAGTAGGCCATTGAGCATTTTTACATAGCTAGTATAAGTGTGTGTGTAAGTAGTGAACTGAGGAATGGTGTTGGGTCAGTATCTTCTAATACCTACAATATATCTCAAAGTGCACCTTGCTTCCTCATCCTTAGTTGAATATTTCACATAGCCATCATTGATATTCAATATAGTGCAGTTGCAACAACTGCAGTGATTCACCTCTGAAATAAATGCCAAGCATCTACATCCATAGAGATAACATTTAAGGTTAAATTCCATGTAACTCATAGCACTCTTGGATAATGATAGATATTACAAAATAGATAATCATAATAACATGTAATAGAATGTAATAATTTGTGTGGGGGGTTCCTTATGAGATCTTTTCTTTTCTTATCATTTAACTCCAAGTGCTGATACAATGACAGTTTTTCCTATGTTATTCTGGTTCATAAAAAGAAATGAAACTGGGAACAATGTGAATAATAGAAAGTGACCAGCCTTCTTAATAAGAACTGACATTGATAAGAAGAGGACAATTTATTTTGTCTTGTGATTGGAAAATGTGCCAGACAAAGCCTAAATCCTTGCATTAATAATGTGAGCAGTGAGCAAAATGCTTTTTTTATGTTGATAGAAATGTCACTTTAATTCTTTCTTGTCCTTTCCCTCTGACAACTTAAGCCTATACTCTTGCTACTTCATGTGCTGATTGCCAATTGAAAAGTGAAGGACTATAGTGTAGAAATCTGGATTTTATTTTGACAAATGAATAAAAATGGACTGAGACAAGGGTATTTGTCTATTTTCTGGGTGGCCGCAAGGCAGAGCACTCATAGAATGAGGCAGCAAATCCTTCCCCCTGTACCTGAAACTTCAACCTGGTATTTGTGAAGTTAAAAATGCTAAAATGAAGATGAATGGGACTATAAATGGGGAAAGGCATTCTTAGCAAGGCACTGAGTTAGCACCAAAGGGAAAGAAGAACATGGCATTTACCTAAAAATCAACCTCCTTTTCCTTTCCACCTGCAAAAGTATTCTGTTTAAAACTTTGTTTCTTCACTTCCCCCATGTCCTGCTTGCATGCTTGGCATAATTAGCTGCGGGAAGAGAGTGTCTCAACATCATCCCTTTCAGATCCAGAAGTAGAAGAGGAAAGAGGAGGAAGGGAGAAAGGTTGGAAAGGGTAGTGATGGGACTGGAAAGTTCTGTCCACCATTCTTTTTCAACCACAATAAATTGGAGGGTTTGCTTGTTTCTGAAATATTCCAACGTGTTGTTCTTATAGAAGGAAAACATAGGCTTTCTGAATTACTCTTATAGTGGTGTTTTGGGGGTGGGGGTGGGGAAGTGGATTTTTGGAAAGCTTGAAGGATAAGGTCACCAAGGCTGACTTAAAATATCTGGGAAAGTCAGGGTTAGAATCCATTGGACTTTAGAAGGATGCCTTGGGGTGGCTTAGAATACCCCTTGTAAATGTTAGAATTATTGAATACATTAAATAACTCAATGCCCTCCCCAATGGACTGAGTTTCCCCACCTCATTCCATAAAGACTAGTAGCTTTGTAGAGGGTACATGTTTAATGTAATACGGAGACCCTTTGCAGGGGATATTTGGGTGAAGGGAGCAGAAACATCCCCTCTTCCCAATATTCATGCATGCTGTGGTTGTTTCCTGTCAGTGTAGTTGTATTTTGAAATTAATTGGGCTAAGAAGTAAAACACCCGAAACCATAAAGTACAACAGGAGGAGTGGAAGAAAGCTTACCTATCTTCTGATGTAAAAAAATCAACCTTGCTTTCTGCTTGATATGTAGATGGGACAGAAAGGGTGTGGGGGGAAGTGGCTGCCCTTATAACATTGTGTTCAATTCTCAGAGGACTTCAGTAGAAGGCCCTTTTTAGCATTTGCATGGAGAAGGCAATCAATGTGTCTTGGCTGCTCCATTGCATCTTATAACACAGTCAAATCTTTTGATCTCTGCTTTCTTCAGATCAGACAAGAACCCTTACCTAAGAGGCAGCCATCGATATCACTACTATGCCATTATAATAAGGTAAGACTAATATAGAGAGATGAATTGCACTGGCCACTTTATGCAGTGACTTCAAATGCTTTGCAAAACTGCCGGAAATTAACCTGACATCAGATAAATATTGTGCAGCCAAGTGTTTAGCAGTGAGTTTGCAAAGCAATTTTTAAGTGAGTTGTGGCAACTTCCAGAGAGGACTTTTAAAATGAGCAAGAAAAGACTTTATAAGCTTTTCCTTATTTTGTTGTTTTGTTGTACAGTCATGACTGACTCTTTGTGACCCCATGTCCATGGAGTTTTCTTGGCAGGAATACTGGAGTGGTTTGCCAGTTCCTATTCCAAGCGCCTACAGCACCTGGTATTCTCGGGTGGGTGCCCATCCAAGATCGGATGTGCTCAGGGCATTACCACTGTACAAACCACAGATAACCATCTCAAACCATCCCATAATAAGGAGGAGCCAGCACAGACAATCTGAGATAACCTTGAGCTGTGCTTGGGACTTTTGTTGTACAACTTTATACTTAAGAAGGAGAAAGTACAGCATGCAATGGCCTACAATGCCTTCTATGGGCTGGAGATAGAAAGGGCTTCTAGCCACTTAGCAGCAACTGTATAATTCTGATGATGGTATTGCCCTCTGTTACAAAAGACATAGTCAGCTGGGTTTGGAGAGAAACAGCCGGTGTGGCATATGCAATTTCATCATTCAAGAGTTGAAAACAGCCAGGAGGCTTTGTCAGCAAGGGCAAAATGAAAAGATTCAGAGTTCTACATCTAGGTCAGGCAACAGAGATGCAAATATACAGTGCAGACAAAGAATTATAGATGGTTTGTGCTGCTGAATGGAAGTATTTAGTATTACAATACTCTGCCTATGAGACAGCTCCTGACATCCTTATTTTCTCTTTCTTTCATCTTTCCCTGCTTTATAATGATCAACATTCTGCACAATACCTGTCAAATTTGCCCTTGCAGGTAGGGATATGGTAGCATTTGAAGGAAAATAAAATGATAAGAATGTGAAAAGTATTGTGACTTGTTAGGATTTTTCTTTAATTCTAGACTTGATCCTCTATCCCATCTTTCCTCTTTGCCAAAACCACTCTGTATAAAACCCACTGCTGCTCTTCAGATAGTGTTTACCAATACTTCAAGGTTTAAAAAAAAATCATTTGAGTGAAGACTAAGGATGGGCATCTTATGAAAAACAAAAACAACACACTGTCTTGACATTTTGTAAGGTTTTGAGACGTTTTGAAATGAAATGAAACAGCACAGCATGTCGTTAAGAACCAAAACGAAATGATGTTTTCGCCGGTGGATCTCGCTTCAGGCAAGGGGCTGCAGTGAGATCCGGCACCTCCCTGCTTGGTTCACCACACTGCCACCCAGCTGGTTTTCCGTTTCATGCTCATCTCTAGTGGAGACACTGTTAATGAGCAGTCACATGAAATTTTCTATTTTATAGGAGGATGAATACCAGAATTGGCAATCTTAACAGAGGGTGCTTTTACACGACCCCTAAAATCCGAGGCAAAGGGCTCCCAGATCCGGAGCTTAAAAATGTTTTTCCACCAGCTCCGGACTTTTAAAAAAATTAAGTATGACCACGCCCACCTAAGTGTGTCCCAGCATACTTTTCAAGTACTAGGCCTCCAGGAGGTAAAAAAATCTTCCGATGCGGATTGTAAAGCTGTGGATGCTGGGCTCCCTCGCCTTCTGTTTGTTGTTTTTTTTGTCCCCACCACCCGTTTAAGAGACAGGCATCACTACGGGGCTGCTCGGGGCTGCTTCAACCAGCAGACGGGGTGAGCCTGCATTCTTTCTCCCTTTTTTTCTCCCTCCCCTCATGCAGACAGGAACAATGGAGTGCGGAGGGGTGGGAACACAGGAAGAGCAACAAATCCCTATGATCTCTGGTCCGAAATTAAGTTGCCACCGGATTTTAGAGGTTGTGTAAAAGCGCCCAGAGATTGTTGTGCCCAAAGCAGTCTCCCTGGACTTCATGAGGCCTCTCTTATGAATCACAAATATAGCAGTCCCCAAAGTTGATTCTGTCAAACCCTCGGTGCTGAGGAACCTCTTCCATACCATGGCTTTAGAATGCATGGAAAATAACATGAGATAACAAATAATTTTGTGTATACACACACACACACACACACACACACACACACACACACACAGAGAGAGAGAGAGAGAGAGAGAGAGAGAGAGAGAGAGAGAGAGAGAGAGAGAGAGAGAGAGAGAATCACAGAAAACATAGAATAACCAGTCCACATCTAGTTAGCCTCCTAATCATAGTTTGAAGAGGATTTCAGGTCCAACCCCTGCACACACAGGGGGTTCCAAAACAGACTATAGCTGACAGATGTCTATCTAACTTTCACTCAAATGCCTCCAGTGTTGTAGTGGTCCTCATTTCTAAAAGTAATGCATTATGTTGTCATGTTGCTCTAATAGTTAGGAGGATGTTTCTCCTGATATTCAACCAAAGTTCCGCTTCTTGGAACTTGAGCTGATTATTACATGTCCTGTACTTTGGGATTAAGCTAAAACAGATCTTGCCCATCCTCTCTAAAATAACCTTTTGTGTATTTGAAGAGGGCTGTCATATCTCCCCAGATCAATTTTATTTTTGCTGTTTTTTCCATTTGACTTGGTTTCCAGTCCCCTGATCATTTTTGTTGCTCTCCTCTGTCCTTGTTCCACTTTGTCTGCATCCTTCTTAAAGTGCAGTGTCAAGAATTGTACACACTACTCTAGATGAGCCTAACCAGTGCTGAAAAGAAGGGGTCTTTGGAGACAATACTTCTATTAATGCACCCTAAATCAACATTTACATCTTTTGCAGACATATTGCACTGTGAGCTCATATTCAGTTTATGATCTATCTGTACAACAATCCCAAGATCTTTCTTTCTCACAGTATTACTGAGACAAGTATTTCCCCTCTTGTAACTGTGCATTTGGGTCCCCCCCCCAACTTTGCACTTATCTCTGTTAAATTTATTTCTTTGTTTTCATCTCACTGGACAAGCCTCAAGATCTTTTTCCATTTCATTTCTAATAGCTATTCCACCCAACTTTATGTCATCCGCAGATTTGATAAGTATTCCCTGCACTTCTCATCTAATTCATTAATAAAAATGTCAAGGAGCACCAGTCCCAAAATTGAGGCTTGTGTACTCCACCTATTAACTCCTTCCAGTCTGAGGAACTGTTGATAAACACTTCCCAAGTATGATGCTGTAACCAGCTGTGCAGGCAAATGATAGCTGTTCTATCCAGTCCACACCTAGTTAGCCTCCTCATCAGAATATCAGGGGGAACTTTGTCAAAAGCTTTGCTGAAGTCAAGAGATGTTATGTCTGCAGAATTCCCACTATCCACCAGGGCAGCTACGTGATCAAAAACTGATTTAAAATTAGTCTGTCCAAGTTTATTCTTGACAACCCATGCTGTCTTCTAGTTTCACTGCATTGTTTTTAAAAATGCCAGCAGGGTTACTGCCTTATAACCTGCTGCAGAATTTCCCCTTAGGTTGCTGTATGTGAACATTCTCAGTCATCCAGGTGAGGTAATCTGGAAGTTTACTCGTGGCAACTGGACTTCTTTTCTTGAGTGATCAGAACATTTCACTACTCATCTAAGCAGCTTCATCACTCTGAGGAAAGTTGGTGCAAGGCTTCTAATTTATAGTTCACCTTGGTTTCACACCACCCTGCTCTGAACAGGCTCATTAGGTGGGAAATGACCTGAATAGGCTCATAAGATTTAAAATGGCCTGAGGTGTGTGACAGTCACACCTATGCAACCCTTCCCAACACCCATTAAGTATGGGTCATTAGCAGGAGGTATGAAAGGACACCATGATAAGTGGGAGACAGATTCAACAGGATTTATGGGCATTCTAAAAAGGTCACAGAGATGCAGGATGAAATTCTGTCACTTTGTTATACATGCAGAAGGCACAGTATAACATGCAGTCACATCTCTATGGCAGTTAATGAGTCGCTTCTGCAATTATTGGGGATTTCACCCCTGCTACCTTGATGCATGTTCAAGAGTCCTACTGGGGACCTTTTAATTGCCATATTTATATAGCAATTTATAGACAGACAGACAGACAGACAGACAGACAGACAGACAGACAGACAGACAGATAGATAGATAGATAGATAGATAGATAGATAGATAGATAGATAGA
>JAHTLZ010000204.1:63111690-63135011 GCA_023846285.1 Phrynocephalus versicolor | reverse complement strand
ACAGTCGGTCCCTTTCCTGACCCCCGGATTTTGCTGTTTCTGGGACTGTCTCTTTTCCTCAGCCTAAGTCACACCACAAGGTTCTGATAAAATTACAGTAGGGCAGATGAGAACTCATCCAGGAGACTTTATTATCACAAGTAGTACTGTGATGACATAATCTCTGATTTTTTTCCAAAATACTGTAAAATATAGGTGTTCAAGTAAGCCCATTCCATCTCCCTTATCCAACTTTCTTATGTTATTTTTTTTTTCAGTTGGCACTTTTGTGATCCCGTAGGTCTCAAAAAGCACAAACTGTATAGCTTGCTGTCTCAATTGAGATGTTGGTTTTCTGGGGTGATGGTGGATGATTACAAAAAGAGAGAAGAGAAAGAAGTTGTAAAATACTAATAAAACAATAGAGGGAGGGAAGGGATGGAAGAGCAAATAAGGTTTTAGGCTTACAAGGCAGGCTATTTCCTTTGCAGTTTTGTTCTTCCATCTTTTTTGGCTGCTCTATTGTGCAAACCAGATTGTAAGGAATAGCCAATGGTACTGTCAGTTGAATTTGTTATAAACTACTGAAGGCCTTTTCCACAACAGAACATTTTTTTAAAAAAACCTTTGAACTATTGAGCAGCCACAGACTTTCTTTCCAAACGAATTACCCTCAAGAGATTCTAGTACAAGTATCCAACACAGAAGCAAAGAAACACCAGCGGCCTGCATTTCTTCTTCAACACTTTTGCTGGTAGGTATGACTTGAGCATCTTGTACACTGCTGTGCAGCCTTCCCTCTGGAAGCTGACTGGATGAAGGGCTATTGATGGACACTCTTACAGCTGGAGAGGTGAGCGCCTGCTTCGAACGCAGCTGCAATCTCTGAACAGTGACAGTACAACCCAGAGCTTCATGCCTTGCAACTCATCTCTCCACAGCCCTACCCAAAAGAAGGGGTCAGGTGGTGTGGTCCTGGACAAACTGTAAAGTCTACGAACATGCCCAGGAGATGGGAACAGTAAACAAGTTCTGAGCCACCTTTCTCATCCAGAGCAATTCTTTGAATATACTGTACCTTAAGAAAATGCTGGAAAGGGTCATTGAAGCTGGAACTGATTTGCTGCCATCTAATTATTCATTAAGCAACAAAAACGATTCACACATGCAAGGTAGTCACATCCGTTTCACTCCCTGTACTGCAAATTAAAAATATTCTGTACTTCTTCCACATGCCTTTGTTAAAAATCACACACCAAAAACCCTATGCAAGCAACTAAGCAATTAATGTTTCAGCCATTTCACCCCTCCAGAATAATTCTACAAAGGGATTTTAAGATGGGTGCCTACATCTGGCTGTCCCAGTCTTACGACTCTGAATACTTTCCCTTCTAGCTGTGAGCTACAGATGGTTTACAAAGCTGTGCAATCTGCTATGTTACACCAGGAGCAATATGATTCTCAAAGCTGTCTGGCTTTTTAATTTACATTAACAGAACACACGGGCTAAAATGCACAATTAAATAGCCCCATGTTGCCAATAATTTAATACACACATTGATTCAGTTTCTAAGACTTTTTACTGGATCCTTCTCTTGTCAAATCCTAGTATTTAAAGAAAGGATGTTCAGGCTACATTCAACAGCTGTACAGTGATTAATCGCATTAAGTCATGCTACTAGACTTACTGGTATTGGGGGGGGGGAGCTCTCTCTGACCTAAAAGAAGCTCAGAGTAAAAAAAACCAAGCAAAATTGCCCTCTTTAGCCCCAGAAGGTATGAGGTATTTCAAAATAAAAA
This sequence comes from Phrynocephalus versicolor, assembly GCA_023846285.1. Lineage (NCBI taxonomy): Eukaryota > Metazoa > Chordata > Lepidosauria > Squamata > Agamidae > Phrynocephalus > Phrynocephalus versicolor. The sequence goes on along the minus strand of JAHTLZ010000204.1, from coordinate 63,133,232 downwards.
TGGGGAATACCAGGGACATTTTGGATCCAGAGATATTGTGGGATTAACTTTATTCATCCCTGCTATACAACACTTACCAAGAAAGATGCCCCACTGACAATATATTTACTTTTGAGAAGACATGAATACTTCAAAAAGTGACCCTTCAAACAAATTAACAAATTAAAAGCTTGATGCCACATAACTCAGTCATGACATTCCATTCATAGATTGGGGGGGGGACTCAGTAATGAAATTATCATTGACTCTTGGAAGGTTCTATTTTTCTTCTTTTGTTGGCCATATCCCTTGAAGGTATGCTCAAAACTTCCATTCCTCCTCCTGAAGACACAAGATTTAGAACGTGATGCCCCAAAATGGTAACAGCTAAAACTGATAAATATAATTCTGTCACAGTGGCTAGCCAGCTATGGAGTGATTACATGTGCCTTTGTCCATCTGTTTGGTCTGCTGTGGAGACAGGCTGCTTCACTCCTTTTGCTGGAGACCAGATGAACTGGCAAACCACTCCAGTATTCCTGCCAAGAAAACTCCATGGACATGGAGTCATGAAGAGTCGGTCACGACTGTAATGACACAACACACACACAGATGAACATGTATCAGTGTGATCCAACCTGGCCCCCGAACCTTTGTGGTTCCCTTTCAGGAGATACTTTCAGTGCAGGTAGGATCGTTCCACTTTGGTTCATTTCTAGCACGTGTGATCACTGGAATCAAACCAGAATGGAGCTGGGTTCAATGTCCCAATATTCTTAAGTTTAGCATTTGAATGGCTTCAAAAAATTAAAAACTTTCTCAGCTTTTCCGGGAGGAAGCAAATGTTTTTTTCAGTAGCCTAGTAGGGCAGTATGCTGCTCTGTACCTTTTAGAAAATAAAAAAATAAAATAAATCAAACATCAAAAATTAAAAAAGCTCATCCCAGAAGAAGGAAACAGGAGCGGGCAAAGAGGAGGATTTTTATTTGTTTTCTTTCTTTTCATAACTGTACAGTATTTGACTTGCCTGACAGCTGAGAATACCATCCTTTCTGTATTTCTACTTTGGAAATACTGTATTTCCATGGTTAGAGCTGTTCGGCAGTGGAATATGCTGCCACAGAGGGTGGTGGAGTCTCCTTCTTCGGAGGTTTTTAAGCAGAGGCTGGATGGCCATCTGTCGGAAATTCTGGTTGGAGATGGTGTTAAAGGTAGCATACAGATGGCATTTATGTCCTAACAAGTTGCATAGAATTAATAGAGAAATATCAGAATTATGTTGGAGAAAATGTGGACATAAAGGAACTTTAGAACACATGTGGTTATCTTGCCCCAAAGTCCAGAGATTCTGGTTTGAAGTGATTAGTTGGCTGGAAAAAAATAACAAAACAGAAAATAATCCCAAATGAAATGCTATTATTGTTTTCACTTTTTACCAGAGAGAATGAAAAACTATTAAATAAAGAAATGGTGGCAACCCTTATAGGGGTAGCTAGGAATGAAATAGCCCAATGCTGGAAATCAGCACAAAATTTAAATATGGAAAAATATAGGACCAAAGTATGGGCAGTGGTAGTAATGGAAAAATTGACTTATCGGGTTAGATTGTATAGAGGGGGAATTAAACAGGACCACTTTATGGAAATATGGCACCCACGGTTAAACTCAGATACTGAAGCTAGTGAGAGATTAAGCAAGATGGAAAATGGGTTACACAATGGGTTGTTATAAACTGTTATAAATTGTATTAGCAGAATCTATAAAGAAAATAATGTACTATATTGTGTTAAAGTACGGTTGTTAATTTGAATAAATAAATAAATAAACTCAAACAAAATTTGTATTTTTGCCTCCTGCAACCATGTGGCCTTGGGCAACCTGCACAGTCCCAGGGCACTCCCAGAAGAAGGGTATGGCAAACCACTTCTGAATATTCTCTGCATCCTCCTTCCTGATATAATCAAAATTACCAAGAATATTTAGATCTTCCAAGATTTTAACAAAAAGTATGAGCTTCATTACTATGACTGCATTATTATGAATTGTTTAACTGATTTCCCCCTCAACATCTGCTTATTACCTGATTGGAACTTTTAAAGGATAGTAGAATAATGAAATGTTAAAAAGACTAATCATAATAATTGTACTTCTGGAGTTTATTTTAGGGTAGCAAATAGCTTTTTGGTACAGTTATGTTAGAGAGTATATACTCTCACACTGGCTGCTGTGACCTCTTTCCCCATATCCAAACAAAAGCACACCTTATGCAAAAGCTAACAAGTGATCTCACAAACAAAGCTTGCTGGAACATTCCCTCAGGGGGAAGCTTCTGCAGACTGTCATGCGTGCATATATCTCCATGTAGCAACCCTCTGTTCTGTTTGCAAGAATAATGATATGACCAAATCTTAGGAGGAAACACTAGGGATTGGGTGCAGCCTTCATTTAAAACGCCTCAGTGAGTAGGCAGGCAATGTAGTCAAACATAAGCATGTCTCCCACCTTTTGTCTTCTTTTGTGTTTTTTTAAATATGCAGTGCCCCCCCTTCACTCCCCATTTTAACTGCAGTTATTACATGAATGGGGACAGGAGGGAAAGCATGGCATTCATTAAGCTGCCAATCCAGAGCAGCTGCCATGGAAATAACAACCTGCATGCCAGTCACTCTTGGCAGCTGTGACAACACGAGGGAGGATACAGAAGCGCTACCTGCAAATTTGAAAGAAGACAGACAAGAGGCCTAATTGAAAAATAAGCCCAAGTGACAGCATGGAGCCAATGTGCTATGACTCCCAGGAAACCCTTTCCAAAGCTCTCTGGATGTCAATTATACATGACACTTAGGCTGATTTTACACAACCCACTAAAATCCGCTGGCAGCTTAAATGCAGATCCCCCAATGTGGTTTTTGTTCTGCTTCCTGTGTTCCCACCTCCTGCACTCTTGATTCTATTGCTTCTGTCTGTGGTAAGGGGAGAGAGAGAAAAATGCAGGCTCACTTCTGCCTGCCATCGGCAGCAGCTAATTGTTCCAGCCGGTTAGGATTCCTGACTGTTAAAGGGGGGGGGGACCCAACAAAAACAAACAAAAAGTGGAGGAGGGCCAGGCATGCAATGCTTTAAAACAGAAACAAGGAACAGCAACAAGGATTTTACCTCCTCCAGACCAGGTACTTGTTAAATGCGCTGGGGCGCGCTTAAGTGGGCATGGTTGTACTTTATTTTTTTTTAAGTCTGCTGCTGGTGGGAAAACAATTTTATGCTCCGCATCTGTGAGCATTTTGCAGCGGATTTTAGGGGTAGCGTAAAAGCAGCCTTAGATCCTTTCAAGGATAGCTTGTCCCCATGTATCTGCAATCACCTTTTGTATTCTTCTATTATGAAACCAGATGCTAGATGCCCTAAGCACATCCGGTCTTGTTTGATTTTGGAAGCTAAGCACGGTCGGCCCTGGTTAGTATTTGGATGGGTGACCACCAGAGAATACCACGTGCTGTAGGTGCCTGGAGTAGGAACTAGCAGTATTCCTGCCAAGAAAACTCCATGGACATGGGGTCACAAAGAGTTGGCCACAACTGTAACGACTCAACACACACATTGTGAAATTAATCCATGTCACTATTCCTAAGGCAGCTTCCCCCTAAGACATTTTTGGGCAGCAGTGGTGTAGCTTTCTGCAAATAATCATTTTTTCCATCTACTGCCTCCCATTCAGGACTTTGCTGATGCATTTAGAGAGAATGCATGATAAGAAAATGTGGGGGGTGATGTGGTAAGAACATAATCACGACTCTAAAGATGTTCGGTCACATCCCATTTCTGAAGCTAAGCAGGGTCAGGCCTGGTTTAATACATAGATGGGAGACTATTACAGAACACCAGAGACGTTCTGGTGAGGTAGGAAAGACTCGTGCCTGAAAATTTACAGAGCCATGGCTAGTCAACATAAAATACACTGGACTCCATGGGGCAGTAGCCTGACCAGGTATAACAAAGCTTCCAGTGTTCTCTGTATTTCATAGTGTCCGTCTTTCTTTGAGTATTGTAACCCAAAGTGGTCAGTAGATTTGTTTTAAATCTTTCTAGAGTCTGCTATCATAAGGTTGTAATTTAAACTGATGCTAAGATGTTGTGAATAGACCTCAGAAGCTGTTTGTGCTGGTTTGGTGATGCTTCAAAAAATTCCAAGTGATCTATAATATACATAATAGAAGATAGAGTGAGATCAGATGCCCCAGTTTCTCCCAAAGGAGCCTGTTCTGTAGGCAGTGTCAATTTTAAATGCGGCTTGAAAGAGCAGCGGAAATGCTGTTCTCATCTGATAATCATGATGATTATTATTTAGATCCAGATTTCCCCCCTTTCATCTCTGGGTTCTGCAGAAGACACACAGAACTTCAAGCCATATTTAATAAACATGACGTGAAACAGCAGCAGGACTAGCAAAGATGTGAGACTGCTGGCAGAGAGTGAGGCTGGCTGCAGATTCTCGGTAGACTTCCTGTGGTACGTTTTGGTGGGTAGGGGAGAGACTACAGATGGTATCTGCTAGTACTTCCTTCCCATAACACTCTGTTGTTCTCATTTGGTATTGATTCGTTTTTCCAAAATGTCAGCTGTTGCAGTTGCCATAGTATCTGGAAAGCTGAGGTCTTTTTCATGACAAAAATTCTGCTTCTGCATTCAGTATCAAGTATGCTTACATTACCACACTGTATGTATGAATTTCTTCAGGTCCACAGCTGTGTTTGTAGTATTTGCCTTTCTAGACCCTGAACACGGCTGCTATGTAGAAAAAGAGGAGGAAGTGTATTTGTTTAGGGTGCTAGGCAATGAATGAGAAGGATCATTACACCCAAGCAATGTGTGAACCATGTAGGTGGCTGCTTGTGATGCAGTGACATGGGATTCGGTGGGGTGGGGTGGGGTGAACTGCCACTTGCCATTTCATTTAGATACAGTCACCCCCCGCCATTTTACAGTTCAGGTACTGCAGTCCCCCTATATAGGGGGACTGCAGTACCTGTGCCTTGGGGCCACATGGAGGGGGCAGCGGAGGGCGATTGCATTGCCCCGTGCCGCCTCCGTGCCCCTTCGAGAAGCCCCGGAGCCATGTGAAGGACGATCGCATCGCCCCACGCCACCCCTGTGCCCCTCTGAGAAGCCTCGGAGCCACGCGGGGGGTGAGGGTGATCACATCGCCCCACGCTGCCACCCCGCACTCCTCTGAGAAGCCTCAGGGCTGTGCAGGGGGGTGGCGGGGGGATGCGATTGCCCCGTGCTGCCCCCCAGCCCCGAGGCTTCTTGGAGGAGCACGGGGGCGGCGGCGGGGGGCACCGCCCCACAATCTCCATTGAAATGCATTGAACCAATGCATTTCAATGGAGAAATTTTCCCCATTGGAATGCATTGAGCCAATCTCCATTGAAATGCATTGAGCCCCCTGGACGGCGGGAGGTCAGATCCCCCTGCCGCCGCCAGTGCACACTGCCCTAAGACTTCTTGGACTGGCGCGCACCCGCCTGCGGTGGCACTGGGATCTGATCGCTCCCCAGGCCCTACCCACCCGCTTCTGCATATCACGGATTTTCAGGCATCACGGGTCCGGTTGGTCCCTAACCCCTGTGATAGGCAGGGGGTTACTGTATTTGCATTTACTCAAGGAGTAAAGCATAACTAGTATTTCAAATGTTGTTGGTCAGCAACTCTCACCCGTCTATTAGCAAGTGGCAAGAGATGATGGGAACTGAAGTCCTCCAACATCTGGGGTGACCACATATTCCCTATCTCTGACTTATAATTTTGCAGTATTAATGCAGTATAACTGATATTGTTTAGTTCTACCTAATGCAACCCACTTTTTGAGCACAACATTTTTCTGTTTTGAAACAGAGTCCCATTTGGATTTTATTGTTTGTTGTAGTTGTGTATGAGACACACAGATTTTACAAACATAGTTTCCTTGATATATCTGCCTTTTTTATTCCTAGGATAGGCCTGTCACTACCATGACTTCTGTTCCTATATTTGGGTCTATGGCATTTGTTTGTGTTGCTTAGTTACATTCATGACTGACTCTTCATGACTCCACATCCATGGAGTTTTTTTGCCAGAAATACTGGAGTGGCTTGCCAGTTCCTACTCCCGGTGCCTACAGCATCTGGTATTCCCTGGTGGTTTCCCATCCAAGTACTAACCACGGCCGACCCTGCTTAGCTTCTGAAATCAGACGAGATCAGATGTGCTCAGGGCATCTAGGCATAGTTGGAAGTAAATGCAGTAGATCTGATTAAGCTAAGAAGGTCAGGGTGGGAAATCAGTGTTTGGATCAAACACCACTTATGATACATCAGTTATGATACAGTGCTTTTTGCTTCAAGTGCTGCTGTAGTTGAGCTCTCTTAAGTGCAGTTATTGTTGTTGCTACATCCTGTCAAGTCACAATTGACTTGTATATAGCGACCTTCATTGGGTTTTCAAGGTACGTGAGGTATTTAGGGAGTGATCTTTATCAGTTCCACCCCCAGGAGTTTCCATGGCAGAACTCTGGAGGTCTCTTGAGTCCTCATCCATTAATCTGGGTACTCCAGTGCTGCAGGTGGTTAATTAAGGATTTTTCATTTTAGCTTTGATTTTGAAAATCCATGAATATGCTAATTGCAGTGTATTATTCTATGTACTCTAGGGGAAATGCTGCAATCTTGACATTATGTGTCCCCCTCCTTCTCAGGCATCTTTATGTAAATGGCTTGTGTCTGTGTATGTACCTATTTATTTGGGTATATGTTCCAATACACTACCTATTTCTTTTTCAGTGGTTAAAAACAAATTTGCTAGTTGGTTTTCCACCATTAATGCATACACTTATGGTGTATTCATTGTATGAGGCAATGATGTTCTAATAGGTCTTCAAGTAAAATGTTCAAAACACAAGGTATTTTTAAAAAAATATTCAGCTTCAATGTAACAGAATCAAGTGTGATATCTGCACTGCCAGAGAGGTGTGAATGTATATTTTTGGCTGTCAAAGTTCCATGGCTTCAGGGAGCCTCACACTAACAACACTACCCTAGCTGGTGTGGATGAACCCAAGAGAGCCAAATCTGCTGTAGGCTCGGGGACTGTTTCTCTCCAGCTACTTCCCAACCAGTCCAACCTGAGTAAGTAGTACTTCTAAGGGGTTCCCAAAAATCCACAAGGTTAAAAACACTTCAACTTTTACACCAACCCTGTAAAGTAGAAATGTCACAATACCCCCAAAACATAATGGCTTCTGGGAGGTGGTGAAGGTAAGACCTGGTTTTAAGTACCAGAAATCCTCTTAAAAACCAAACAACTCTATGAAGAAATGCTATATTTTAGTTAAAGATCATGAAAAAGTTATATATATATTGAAAACCAGTCTCAATAGTAACCAAGAAAAGAAGAAAACATCTGGAGCAAATAATCCATTAAAAGCTTGAGGCCAGAGGAGTATAAAGTAAACATAACAGAAAATAAGAAAGCCAGTTAAACTATTCTATTATTTACACTCTACTGTAGCTTTCAGCATAATGTCACAGTACTTGTACATGAAATGCAGAACAGCAAATGAGACCAGTGTCTCGCCTGAGAGATAACTAAGCCAACCAAAGTAACATCTAACCCGCATTATTATTTAAAGCTTCAATCTCAGACCTCTTCCAGAGGATGTTCCAATTAGGCATCAAATTTCCTTGAACATTCATGAAGGGAAGAGCAGTTTCTGCCCAGTCTCTTCACTCAGCTAGAAACATCTTCCCATTACCTTGGGAGCAAATAATGAGCCAGCCTGGCCTTGGAGGCTCTCACACAATTAGCTACTGGTGTTACTCCCTTCGAATTACTGGTGGTGAGCATTTCTATCCCTTCTTTCAGACGGCCTCTTCCAGGCACTGAATTAACGCCTGAATTTTCCAAGAGCACCAGAGTCCAGAGTCCCTCAATTTTATGGTTTCTTGACATTGGCTTTATTCCAACCTGATAATTATGTTCTACCCACTTAGAATACTTTCTAGAGTACCCTATTGGCAGAAAAGAATTGTATCCTTTTACTCTCCTAGACAATGTCCTTTAACCTTAAAGTAGCTGTTTCAAATTTGTTACTTAAAGAAACAAAATACTGTCTCTATGTCTGACATCTTGAAATGATGACAAATACATTTTGAATAGTGAAACTCTTCTTAGTGTTATGATTTTGAGGAATGGCCAAAGCAGGCCTCACAATTCAGCATCCTCACCTGAGTGTGAATCTCGCTGGCTTTTAACCCAGCTTAAACAATTTTTAGGCCAAGATGTTTGAGAGTCAGCAGCAACTCAGAATCAGGCGAAGTCGTGTCTGTAATCATGAGACAGTGATGTCATCACTACCTGACACCTTCTCAATTTATGAGGGTGCTGAATTGGAGGTTATGTATGTACTCAGAGCAGTTGGAAGCCAGTCCAGTGATGTGTGGAACATGGATTCTTTCCTGAAAGAAAGAGGAGTCTTGTCAAACATCAATCCATGAACTGCCAATGCAATTATCTGAGAGAATTTGCTGTTGCCTCATCTAACAGTTATTAACCTTTCAATGGATCCCAATGTGTAATGACTCTTTTCATGGCTTTGTAGACATAAATCACTCAGAAGTGGCTTGGCTGAGCTGCTGCTTCTGGTGGCATTCTGGGACTGTGCAAATTGTCCTAGAGTGCCCTAGATGGCTCTTTTCCCAGGAGGTTCAGTGAAGGAGCAACCTCACAACTCCGGCCTCCTCAGCCAACTATTTTATTATTATTTATTTATGTGTTTATTGAAAGTACTTCTAGCCCACTTTTCTCCCCTAAAGTACCCAAAGTGGCTTACACCAAGTTATTCAGTTAGTGAGTGTTCTTTCGTTTAGTAAATTGTCCTCCTTAAGGGACTGTAGAAAACTGAGGATGTTTGGGCCCATGTTATACCCCTTACAGAATCTTCTTTAAAAAGGAAGACTTGCAAGCAGTCTCAAGAGTCCTTGCATTGCTGTGCCAGTTTCAGCTCTACCCTGTACCTTGGCCCTTCAGTGCTACTTCTTGGGAGCTGTCCCCAGTTCTGCACACTCTCACTCAGAGAATCATTCATGCCCTGTTTTTGCAATAGTCTTTTTCTTTGCAGTGGGATTCCTGTTAGATCTTACAAGAAAACACTTGAAAGTGTGCTGTTTTATTCAGCAATAATACGTGAAGAAAATGCAAGTGCTTCTGCTTTGCAAATGATTTTCTCCATGGTCAAACGGTCTAGAAAGAAAGAGATATGTTTATTCGTGTTATGTTGCTTTGCCCCAAACTATGTGGCTAAAGTCACTTTGAGCCAGGCAGAGCTATTTGCTGTACAGTCTGGTAGTTCATCATTGTAAGCATCTGTGGACTGTTTGAGTAAGGGTAGTTTAGTTGTCTTCTGATTGCATGATTTTAGTAACTGATTTACTGTGAAAAGAATGTCAGCCTGTTGTGGAGAAGATGTCAGAAGAAGAAAGATTTATTTCTCCAAATGTGTGCTTTGGCCCTTAGTAGCATATAAGTTTATGTTATTAGAGTGCACAAATTATCAACACCACATATTTATCTATTTATTAAAAGCTCCCCTCTTTAGGCGTGCACTAGTTATTTGTAGCCACAAGTAAAAGAGCAAACCAATAAAAAAGAATATTTGTAAAGTTTCCCTACATGACTGATCTCAATTACCTTACATTTACCCAGTAAATGTTTCTGTACACAACTGCCATAAATTCTGAAACAATAAGAGAATTAGAGATTTATTTTATTAGTAGATTTCTCAGTTTGGGTGGGTCATTGGTTGAAATCCAGTACTACATCATTACTACCGGTAGATTAGGCTCATTGAGTTGATGGTTTGGTGAGTCAACATTTATGTAAGTTCCAGTCATTTAATGGTCTTATTCTAGTTATTCTAGTGGATTTCAGCTTCTAACATACATCCCTGCAGAAGAGCTGTCAGGAAACAATTCTCCGTCAAGGTACCTCAGGGACACTGGGAGTGAGTAGTGTTCAGAACAGTCTACGTGGTAACCTTCATCTTCACAATAGTTCTTGGAGTAAAGACAAGTGGAGAAAGATACAGTGCTTGGAAGAGTTACCTTTTTGGACTACACCTCTCAAAATCTTGCTTCCAGAATTATTTTAATTCATTTAGGAAAAATGACAACCAGGAAATAACTTTCTATTTTTCTTTTTAATTGTTCTTAGTAGTCATGTTCTCTCAGAGTTTGGAGAGGTTAACTTTCTGAAACACAGCTCCTAGGATCTTTAAACTTGGATCAGCAGCCATGTCTATTGACAGTTTCTGGGAATAGTTGTCAAAAAATTAACTTTTCCAAATGAGTGGAGAAAGTAAGAAAAAGGAAAATATTAATGACACTTCCTAGCAGTTGCCTTTCTGGTTTTAATTTAAAAATGTATCTCAGGCACTGGGACCAGCTCATCGTGAAGTGATAAACAAATGTTTGTGAGCAGACAGCAATAAATCCTGCTCCCAGCCCCAGAAATAATCTAGTGGATAGTCTGGTAAGCCTCCTGATGAAGAACTGTAGCAGCCCATGTAAATTACCGAAGGTACAAAATGGTCAGAAGGAGAGGATGAAGCAGGAAATTGCTGGGTCCAGATGGAGAACAATGTACACTAGCTGTGCCAGCTGGCATAGGCGACGTGATCCTCAAGAGCTCTGGCTTAATGTCAGACCTGACATGATGTGCTTAAAAAAAAAGAAAAGAAAAGAATAATCTTTCCATAGCTGCTTTTCACATTCTAATTACACATTACATAAGATCACACATGGTGCTTCATACACGGATTTGTGCACACAAGCATAGCAACTGTTTTGGTAGTAGCAGGTATTAGCCATGCTACATACATGCTTTTGCCATGATGATGATAATGATAGCATCTCCCCACCCACACCCAGCTGATTACAGCTTAATATGTTTTACTTGTCATCTTGCCTGCTGCTTGGAAGAAAATATATATCACCTGCTTTCCAGAAGCTCTTTGAGGAAAACACACTTGGCGCTGTGCTGATTTTCCTGTCTCTTTAAAATGATTTTCCTGTCTCTTTAAAACCACCAGACTGTACAGCATTCTAATAGTAGTTTAAAGGTCTTAGAATTTTTGCTTTAATTTTAGTTTTGATTTTTCTTTCTTTCTGCTGCTGCCAATTCAAAGAGCCCCCTAGTCACGGGGCTCTATTCTGGTGCACATGAGCGGAACTCCCCTCCCCCCCATGGGTTCCATCGCAGTCATAACAAAAACAGCCACAGTGGGTGCACGGGGGAGGTGAGACCACCCCCATGTGGAGTAGAGTTGAGAAACACACACATACCTTGGAGGCAACATTGGTTGCATTGTTTGTTTGTTTATTTATTTATTTATTTATTTATTTATTTGTTTATTTATTTATTTATTTATTTGTTTGTTTGTTTGTTTGTTTGTTTAACAAACTTGAGTGTCCCTACATACTACACAGTGTCTGGTCACCATTTGTTTCTCTGCTTTGGGCAGTGAAATACCAGGATCTGTCATGGCAACTCCATCATTGACTCACTTGGCACTCACTGTGTCATAGACAATTTAACTGCAGTAGCCTGAAAAAGAGAAGTACAGTATATACATGCATGGCTAAATGGCAGCAGTCTTTTGCATGATTAGGAACCCTTTACAAACAGCCATGCACAATATGTGGATGTTAGAATTGATGGCCGGTGCAGTGAGTTGAGAGGCAAGGAAAAGCAAAAAGCAAAGTAAAATGAAAGCAAAGTGTGGTGCTTCTGTACTTTCCCCATAGCGTTTAAAGCACTGTCTGGGTGTTTACAAATTTATCCTCCCTTCCCCAGTTTGGTGCTCAGTTTATCAACCTGAGATTGAAAGATTGGAAGGCTGAGTCAACTTTGAGCCACTGTCAGAAGCCACTGTGATCTAACACTGACTGTGAGCAGAGATTTGAGTGTGATAATCTAGTTTAACCACAAGGCTCTTCTATCCACATGTACTTTGGAAGTGAAGCTTAGTAAACGATTTAAATTGCATATGGGAACAAAAAAGCATACTAACTCTGCTGTTGTCTGTCTCTTCTCTTCCATGTGAAGAGAACTTCATTATCTTCAACTGAACATTAGGAAGAATTTCCTGATGGTTAGAGCTGTCCAGCAGTGGAATATGCTGCCACAGAGGGTAGTGGAGTCTTCTTTTTTGGAGGTTTTTAAGCAGATGCTGGATGCTATGTGTTGGGAGTACTTTGATGGGGGTTCCTGCATGGCACGGTTGGACTGGATGGCCCTTGAAGTCTCCTCCATCTCTATGATTCTGTGATTCTATCTGCTGATCCAGAAATTGACTCATGGCAATTGGGCTTCTTTTCTTTTGATTTCAAAATATTTCACTGCTCATGCAGATAGTTTCATCAGTGAAAGCTGATGACTCAGCTTCTGGATAGCCTCACCTGGATGACTGAGGATCTTCACAGAGATGAACTTGTGATGTGTGGAGGACATTAGCTTCTGCATGCAGTTTCTCGAAATGATCTCAAATCCCAATTTTCCCCAAGAACAGGGCTACTGTTCTCCCCTCTTCACATGTTTGGTTTAATGCTTTCAGCAGATGCATGAGGTATCCATGGAGAAAATTCATATTCCAGTTGTTTTCAGGACCTTAGTGGGGAACAAAAAAAAAATTAAAGGCTTTGGTCAAAACAAACTTCCCTGCATATGCATTTCACACAAGACAAACGGAACTGAAAGGTTTGTCTGAATCATACTGTGAAAAAGGAAGTGCATCAAGGAGATGTGTCTCTGCATAGACACCAAGCAATTAAATCTCTCCATTCAGCACAGCAAACAGGAACAGGGGTGCTTTAGTTTTAGTCTAGCATTTTTGTAATTTAAAAAAAACAACAGTATAATTATTATGTTGGAACATTAACTGAAAACATGAAGAACATCAATTGTCTAACAAATCTTATATAAACTAATATCAAAGATGGAATTAAGTTCCATTGTTTCGTTGGGACTCAAAAAATGGATTTCAGCCAAAGACTTTTCGGATATCTCACCCAGGTAAGCCATGATGATGTAGCTTCCAAGTGTTACTCAAGGGCAATGATTTATTTTGCTCTCTGATAGTCACCTGCACTAGTGTGAAGTTGATGACTTTCCAGTTAGTGCATGGAAAAGGGGGGGGGGTCAATTCTGAAATAGGAACAAACTTCTATCTCATTTTTTTTGGGGGGGGGGAAGCTTTGTAAGTGTTCTGCTTATATACCGCCCCATACCACTTTAAGTAGTCTCTGGGCCGTTTACAATTTTAATTACAGTGTGCAGGCTACACATTCCCCCCCCCCCAGCAAGCTGGGTACTCATTTTACCAACCTCGGAAGGATGGAAGGCTGAGTGAACCTTGAGCCTGCTACCTGGGATTGAACCCCAGGTCGTGAGCACAGTTTTACCTGCAGTACAGGCATTTAACCATTGCGCCACGAGGCTCCAGTGGGAAGCTTTGTAAATTGTTCAGTGCTTTTGAAAGCATCTGGGAAGTACAAGCAATGCATCACTAAGACCGTGAAACAGTACATCATGTAACCACATGAAATATTTGTGGTTAGGGAACTGTTACTGAGGGACTCTATTTTAATCAGTTAATAGTTAATTAAATATCTGCTCTATCAAAATAGATCTAAAGATTTTTTTTCTGATTATATTGGTTTGATTAACAATTGGTTTAGTTAAAAACTACTGTAATTGTGTGTTAATTTAATTTATTGAAACATGTCTATGCTGTACTAAGGAAATTAATACATTTCTTCATTTGCTCTAATTTATCACAGGCTGCAGTAAAAAGACAGGAATAAATATAACTGGAGTTATATTATTTCTAGGTATTGGATTCTCACAATTTTTGGACTACAAAACTCATAATTCTCCATTCTGGGAGTTCAACCTAACCTAAAGGTACTTATATATAGATTACCTTGGGGAAAGGACTCAACTTGAAGATTTTGTGAAGCAAAGAAGCTCCAAGATATTAGTAAGACAGCTTCAATTCTGAACAGGATACTAGGACAGTCTGCATGGTGACAGTCAGGGAGGATTTGATTTAAATCACTAGTCAGTAAGACTCAATTTAAATCATGGTATTCTACGTAAAGACTCATTTTTGCTGGAGTTTTTTTTAATCTTACAGGTTTACAACCATATGGTTTCATTTTTTAGAATAATAAATTTTTCAGATTAGTTTTACAGTTGTATCAGAAAATTGCTGATTTCGTGGTTATATACCATTAGATATACATAGATAGATAATTATTGCAAAATGAACTGTTTCCAGTTTAATGGGTTAATCATTCGTATTTGGACATCTGTTGTGTTATATTTTATTGGAAGGAGAAAAATAAACATTACCTTAATAATAACAATTTAAATACTTGTATTTAACCAATACAATAACATTACAGGTTTTTCTCCTCAAGGGAGAGAGTGAGAATAATATAACCCTCAACACATATAAAGATCTCAAGATGTGGAGTACTGTGCTTAAAAGGTTCACTTTCATTTTACTGCTTGCCTCTCCCTCCTCAAACTTTGCTCCTTGTGTAGACCTATTCCATTTCAAACAACCTTCTATTCACTGAACTGGAACATATTGAAAAGTGGCACAGTGGTTAAATGCTTGCACTGCAGGTAAAACTGTGCTCACAACCTGGGGTTCAATCCCAGGTAGCAGGCTCATAGTTGACTCAGCCTTCCATCCTTCTGAGGTCGGTAAAATGAGTATCCATCCTTCTGAGCATTTGAGTACCCAGCTTGCTGGGGGTGGGGGTGGGGAATGTGTAGCATGCATATTGTAATTAAACTGTAAACTGCCCAGAGCCTGCTTGAAGTGGTGGTATGGGGAGGTATATAAGCAGAACACTTTGCTTTAAGAGGTAAGGGGGTTGATTCTGTGTGCATAGATTTGCAGAGGAACAGTGGGATTAAGGTCTTTTTGTCAATTCTGATGTTTATTTTATAACATTTTTGCTATGAAGGAGGCATGTTATTGTTGCAGACCCAAATGCACAGTCTTGAAAATAGCAAAACAAAGTATTGTTGATAATATCTTCTAGATAGAAAAATTGCCCCAAATAATCAGAAACTTCTGGGAGAACATGACATTCTGAATGGGTTAATACCGCCTTATGCTACATAATTATAAACTAATTTCATGATGAATAACCATTGGACTATAATGTATCTTAACTAGAACATGATCTTTAGAGATTTTTCCACAAAAAAGCACTTTTTAAGAAAATTGATTTAAATTTAACACATTGATTTAAGTAAAAATATGATTTACATTTTAAAAATTCTGATTTCTTTTATTTTTTTAAAAAAAACATTGATTTTTATCTACCCTGGTGGCAGGGTCCTATTGAACTGTGTGACCACTGGTAAAACAGCCCCGGGCCAAGCGGGTGGACAAAGGAGCCCCTCCTGGCACGGGACCAGTCACAGCAACTGTTGGCATATGTTTAATTTGTAAATGTAGATTATTAATGAATCCACCACTGATGTGGTGACAAGCTTCTTTTCTATTTGCATTATAGAATTGCAACCACAAATAATGCTATCTGTGCAGAGAACAGTACAAGCACGCTTCCACATTTTAACATTCTGTAGTGAAACTAGGCATGTGCCTACTGTGTGGCCCCACAACATGTCTTGGTACGCACCATCTTTGGGCATTCGTTTCAAGCAATTAAAAATAATGTGAGAGGAAGGGTGGAGTTGTGACACTGGGCACCTACATCCCATTCCCCATTCTATGTGTGTTGTGAGAAAGGTCTTTTCATGTAGTAGTGGTAATCTGAGAACATTGTGGGTCTCTTTACAGTCCAGGGAGGTAAATCCAGGCTTCTCATGTCCTTCTGTGTGAGGATAAGGAATGCTACCATTCTGTTCCTCACCTATGAGAGGGTGAGGTATTTGGGGGCACCCTCAACAGCAGAAGTGAATAAGAATGGGATCAAATTTTTGTACATATTAAGATTGCCTAGCGAAGTTCTCAAAATAAATGTGTAACTTTTGCACACAGTTTGTAGAAATTGTACACTTATTGGTTACAAGGTAGCAGAGAAATAGCACTCACTGTTGTGTTCTTGCATATGGATGAAAAGTCTTGTGAGGAGAGATGAGCATGACCTTGGGACATGGCTTCATGCCAGTTCATATGCACTACAACAGACATGCCACATTCCTTTCCCCAGCTTCCCCAGCTGGATCCCCCACGCACCAACCAGTGCATGCTTCTCTCTTCCTTTTCTTCAGGTGTTTATCCAGTCCTCGGCAGGAACATGGCTTTGCCTTTCCTGCCTCCTTGTTTGAGGGGGTGATCAGCCAGGGAGGCAGTTCAGGGAAGCCCAAAATCCAGCCAGGGACTGGACAAACAGTTGAAGGGGAGGATGAGAGGAGCAAGAACAGGCTGGTGAGTGGAAGATCCAGCCCAGGAGGCAGGGGAAGGGAACATGCGGCATGTATGGTGCCTCATGAATGAACCAGTACAAACCTGTGAACTAAGGTTCATGTCCATCTCTACTTGTGTGGTAGAAAATTCCACATTGAAATGTATTGTTGAGTTAAGATAAGCTAAATTTATGGGAATAACAAATTTAACTAATATTGTTTGCTTCCTAGTTCGGATGTTCCCTTCCGGTGCAGGGACATGGATCTACTATCCCAAGTAGACCATGCCTTTAAGAAATGAAAGCATTTTGAAAACTCGGCTCTGTCATTCTGCCAAATAAATTCACCATGCTTTAAAAGGAAGGACTAGTTCCTCTCTTCCATCACATTGTGCCGGTGGAACACATCAGCTGTACAAAAGGGAGATTATCTTGTTTACTTGAAGGCTCTACAAACCAGCAAGAAAACCTGCTCTATAGACTCATTTCTTTCCATGTATAGCAGTGGTTCTCAACCTGTGGGTCCCCAGATGTTCCTGGACTGCAACTCCCAGAAGTCTTCATCACTAGCTGAGCTGGCCAGGATTTCTGGGAGTTGCAGTCCAGGAACATCTGGGGACCCACAGGTTGAGAACAACTGACGTATAGGAAGAAATGGTAGAGAAAAGCTACTGCCCTATAAGTGTGGTGAGCCAATGCAAGTAGGGATTAGGAAGACAGTTGATGAAACATTTCTTTTTCTAAGGCTTGGAATAATGGGTGCATGGACTACAATTATCAGCATGAGAGGGATTTTTATTTTTCACTGAGGTGATGTTTTCACTTGACTCAAATCCCATTATTTGATTTTTTTAGGTAGGGAAATGATTGGTGGGTGTTAACATTGCATACTAAATATGTGAAATATTGAATTTATTTTTCTTGTTTTCCATTAGAAGCCAATGGACTGTATGCAACTAGCGAAAATTAAAATAATAATTTGGAACTGGTTGTTTGACAGTTATGGTTGAAAAGTAACTTTCCCAAGCTAAGCGTAGCAGTTTAAAAGTGACTACCAAGCTGTGTTTTGTGCTTCTGTTTCTTCAGACTTTTGAGCTCTTATCAATTAACCTCCTTCTTCTCCTTGTCTCACAGCAGACGTGAAAGAACTACTAGGAGGCTGAAGGAACTCTTAAAAAATATGTCTGTCTTTCTGTGCTGTGTGATCACGAACGAGGAATGAAAAAGCCTGGCTCTTAGCAAGGGTGGGGGAACACATGAATGACCAAAGTTTAGCTACAGAAAAAGGAATCTGAAAATAACCTAACCTGAGAACTGTTATTAGAGCATAGTTCTGCTGGTTTCCGGAAACATCAAATAACACATTATAATTTCTCTTTTAAAGTTTGGTTAATGGTGTACATTCCATTGGCTCCTACTTGGAAATCAAATTATAATTTTTCACCTTCAGCTTGAAATATTACATCTGTGAATAGCTTCCCCTTTTCAAATAAAATAAAATAAAATAAAGATGGGATTTCAGTTAATCTTCAATATAATTTCACTGAAAAACAGAATTATCTTCCATCGTTTTCGTTTTCATGCAAGACATTTTGACTTAGATATCTGGCTAGACTTTATTAAGGTAGGTGAACGAGATACAAGGATCGGAGGGCATCTGGAGTGCTCCATTGTAAGAGTTTGGGGGGGGGGAGGCTGAGTTCACTAGCTGCTACAGCACTCTGTATCAAGGGAAATACCCTGGAAAGGGCTGCCATATGATGAAATCAACCTGACAACACATAAGTAGCATTATATTAAAAAAATTCTGCATGGAAGTTATACCACCACCACCTATCAGCTATAGAACTACTTAGAGGTTTTTTTTTTGGGGGGGGGGGTTACCTTTTTGTATTACACCTTTCAGAATACCCCAGTTGTCATGGTTGGTGGTCATTCAAAAAGTAATGTTTCCAAGGCTCCAGGATTATGAACGGGGGTTCTTCTTCTTCAGGTGCCATATCTTTGTAGAATGTTGGCGATCAGTAGCATGATCTGTTGTTTTTTAAAATTTATTTAAAGCTATTCTAAATAGAGGAGCTGTGCCCACTGTGAAGGGGATTCCCTGATGGAATGAATGCTGAAGGTGGATGTGTTTGTGATATTGAAATAAAACCCGATGTGTGTATATTCTGCTATGCTCCATTTTCTTGTCTCTGGCATTACAAATAGGCTCCTGGTCTGCCTCTTCTTTCTTCATACCTGTTTTCATAAACATCCTGGCTGCATTTGTGGTTTGCTTCTCTTGGGGGTTCCATTACACTGCAGAGGCCATGTTTTTCATTCACAAAAACATTTGAAATGTTACTGGAAAGTTCTTAAACCTCAGTAAAATGGCATTATTCTTCATTTTCTGCCAACAGCTTTACAAGAACTGCTGTATACTGTCAAGACTGGGAGTTAAATGCTCTTGATTGAG
This sequence comes from Phrynocephalus versicolor, assembly GCA_023846285.1. NCBI lineage: Eukaryota > Metazoa > Chordata > Lepidosauria > Squamata > Agamidae > Phrynocephalus > Phrynocephalus versicolor. Next base: position 63,114,314 of record JAHTLZ010000204.1, on the reverse strand, counting down.
CTTGACTTATTGTCTGTCAGGTTCCAGAAGGAGCGTTCCCACTTATTAGTGGCTATATTATGCTAATCAGCCACAGCAGTACTTAGCAGTCAGATTCTGAACATGATTGGAATTTAGAGAACTCACAAAAGCCTTTAGCTAATTTGCAGTATGAAGGCATGGGCAATTAATAATGAATTAGAAGCAGCTCCATCCTGCAACTATACGGGATCGGAACAGCTGAGTGAGCCAATGCCAAGGTACCTGGAAACCTTCAGGGACGAATCTGGTTTGGATGCCTGTTCCTGCTGTGAAGTGCAACAGCCATTTCCAAACACGGTAGGACCCCCATATCTGTGGGAGATTTGTTCTGGATACCACAGTCCTGCTATATTTGATTTTCCTTGCCCGTCATAACCATCTCTCTTCGTCCTAATGTTTCTTCTTCTCCTTATCCCCTGAAATATGAATATGGTGTGGTAAATTTTAACAGCAGTTAGAAGGATGAAATGTAAGCAGAGCTACCTGGAAGAGCATTCATGAGTCTTCCAGTGGCCTGAAGACTGTAACCTTTGTAATATTTGCCTGGAGGTTTCTCTCCCATTCAAATCACTTAATCCGGAGCAAATAGGGTAAGGATTAGGCTGCTTCTAAGTTATGTTCAATATATGGAGTGGGAAATTGGCATTACGAGATATTTGGAGGAGACCATGACTAGCGAAATACTCACTGCCCCAACAATAGCAACATTCTCATTCTGTTTGTAGGATCAGTAGGGAGGGACTCAGAAAAACTGAGACGGTTATGTGTAAGAGTTTCCAAAATTTTCTGCTCAGCCCCGGATGTGCATATAACTTTCACTTAACCCTTGGTTTATGGCTGCTTCTCATATTATTGTTGTGGTTCATAATATATTGGGATGAGGTCACAGGTGGAGATTTAGTGATGAGTGGTTTATAAGTACTGTATAAGAACTTCAGCACAGTACTCAGAACATAGATATAGGGAGCTATATGATTCCAGTTGTTTGATTAGATGATTTTTAGGTGAATAATAGGGTGGAATATATGTTTTATATGCAGTTTATTGTGTTTTTTAAAATAAATAACAGAGAAGCCTGGAATATCCCTGGTTGGGCCACACTCAGTGCCCTACCACTACCACATGTCAAGGTTAGAAAGTGCGGTGATATTGTGCACAATAAAATGGATTTATTTAACACAAGGGAGTTGCTACATTCAATATGTTATTGTTGCCCAGTATTCTTCTTGTGGTGAAGAGGAGGGGATTATTCCTGAAGTAGAACCTGAGTGTTGAAAGTCTCAAACATTTGAACTGTATGTCTTATCATTCAATAGTATTTTACTGAAGGGTTTTTTTCTGTTGTCATGACAACAAAATAAAATTATCTTCCGAAAATATAGAGTGTTAATGGCTCAGCATATGTTTTTCTTCTCATAATAAATCCATGTGACTTCAGGTTGTCATCAAGTAGGCAGGATGCTGCTCTTTTGTTTTCTCACAGTTTATAAAAATGTTCAGCTAAAATTGTTGGCATTCTTCCTTCAGCAGGATGGTTATGAAATGTACTAATCAGAAATATGAACAATTTTAAGGGATGTAGTAGCAGGCAGCTGATGTGGGTGTCACAAAAAAGGATGATTTGTGGGATGAAGAGGGAACAGCCACAAATATGGAAAGGTGCGTCCTTGCTATCTTTCAAATAAAGCCAACATAGCACTTTTTAAAAAAGTTATCAGGAAAGACTCCTTGCTTGTGAGGCTTCTTAGAGTGTGTGTCTGTCTCTCTGTGTGTGTTTTCAGAAGAAGCAGCAAAAATGTTATATAACAGACCCCACCATGAACTATTTTATTCTACGGGCAGCTTCATTTTACTGAATGTTAAATCACGTCAGTTGTGATACACTTTGGGCTAGTCCAACAGACTCATCCTTATTTCAGACATTTTTAGTCTCATATGAAATCAACGTTAGATAGAAACACACATCTGATGGCTACTGCCACAGAAAATTGCTGGTGGATAAATCATTCGGAGTATTTATAATGAATAAGAGTTTTGTGGCAAAAGCAAATTCTACCAAAAAGGAGAGTATGGAATATATTTGATTATGATCTGCTGATCTGCTTAACTTGTTCTCTTCTGTCTATTGGAGAGCAACACTAATGAAACTGGAACTCCAAAAAGATCCTGTTGCTGCTGTTAAGTTGCTAGTTTAGGTTCTCTCCTTTTTGATTATACAGATGCCAAGGAAATGCATTTTCCTGCTATCAGTATTTTTTTTTCCATGAGTGCATTTCCTGCCAGAGCAATTAGACTTGCAAATACAGTAAAGCCATTGTTTACCTCCTCAAAGCAAACTGATTTGCCACAGGCAGGATGAGGCAGGCTGATGCTATGATAAATAGATGCCATTTGTCTTTAGGAGAGCTAATGATGTGTGAATTGTATAGATCAGGCCTGTCCAACACGTCGACCGTGGTCGACCAGTCACCCGCGGCGCCTTCAGAGGTCGCCCGCCAGGTCCGTGTTGGGGGGGGAATTCCCCCCCTCACGTACCAGCAAAGTGCCTGGGAGCCGGCCGGTGCTGGGCTCGCTTGCTTTCTCAAGCAGCTCCAGTGGTGGGG
>JAHTLZ010000204.1:63092744-63107961 GCA_023846285.1 Phrynocephalus versicolor | reverse complement strand
AGATAGATAGATAGATAGATAGATAGATAGATAGATAGATAGATAGAGGAACAAATAACAAATAAGAATGTTAGTCTTTGCTGCCATCTCAGATGGGGCCATGCATAAATGTTTAAATATTTGCTATATAGACAATCTTATATTTGCAGAAGTGGCTTTGTCTATGGAAGCTCACATTAGGATATAGCAGTCTAAATTGACACAGCATTTTTGTCTTCTTTGTTATGTATTTTCCTTGGAAAGCATACTAGGTAGGATTGAAGCTACCAATCTACTAGCCACCATATTATTTCAGGTTTTCTTTCCTTCTTCCACCTAAATGATTTGAGTTTGTGGTTCAAGTGAGTTGTACAGTTCATGGGTCTCATTAAAGGTGGAAAAAGTTCTGAAATGATTTATCTTTGTCTCATTTATTTACATCACAGACACTTGATATTTTAACAGGGGTGTGTAAACTTTTTATCATGGTTGGATCACCATTTGCTGACCTTCTCCCTAGCAATTGCCACTCTTCCCTGTGGGGAGCCTGGGCATTCTCTTTGGGCATGTCCCTGGAGGCTTTTAGACCCTATTCGGTTTTTGGGGGCCTTTGGGAACCTACCGGACGGCCTGGCTGACAATCCGGTTAACACCATGGTGGATAGGTTGCACAGTGAAGCCACTCAGGGTGTCAATCGGATCGCTCCTGAGCACTTTCTCCAGTGCCAAACCCACTCTTCACCATGGTTTACAGCTGAATTGCGTGCGATGAAGCAGGAATGGAGGAGACTTGAGAGCAGGTGGAGGAATGACCGGATGGCATCTAATCATGTTTCAGTTTGTTCGCTGACCAGGCGCTATGTACGAGCGATCAAAAAGATCTTACGCATCCCTGTGCATTGGTGAGGCCGTCAACTGCCAGGCAGAATTATTCTGGGTGGTCTGCGACCCCACCAATCCTGGTCAGCCGGGGCCTCTTCCTGGTGATTTCACCAGTGAGTTGTTTTCAGTCCATATTAAAGCTAAAGCAGAGGACATCCATGCTGGTCTGGATTCTGGTTCCACTGGTCTACCCCCATGTATCCCCGTTGCTGCACCCCTTGGTCTCCTTGCTTTGTTAAGTTTGGGCCTGTAACATCCTTTGAGGACTCCAAGGAGCTGTCTCATTGCCGGTTGGCAGCTTCTCCGTTCTCACGTTGCAAGATTACCTATTGAGGGGGGCTGGGTGGGTTAGGGTTAGGGTTTAAAACCCAAGTTTTTTACTGCTTCTTGAAGGCTGAAAGGCTGCCTTAAGCAATCAAGGAGATTGACTCATTGAATGTTGTTTCATCTTCCCCCTCCCCCTCATGTTTTCTGCTATCTTGCCTTTGTCTTTTGTCTTTTGTCTTTTTAGTTTATTGATCTGGCTTTCAATATTTTATATTCCTTTTTATGGATTTGCTCCATTTTGTCTTTTTTCCTTAGAATTTCTTTCCTTACATTGTTCACTGCCCTGAATCAGGCAGTGTATAAATATATAAATAGATAGATAGATAGATAAATCCACTGTACATCCATGTCAATGGTCACAAAATACAGCTAGTTTAGCCATGTTTTAGTCTTTTATTTCAATCATCACTGCATCACTACCTCATTCTACTGCTATATGCCTGAAGGAGAGGTGGACAGGTCCAGAAAATGTTACATTAAAATATGAAAGTTAGTCTTTCAGGTGCCACATTTTTTTTGACTTTTTTAAAAATTTTCCTTGATTTTTGCCTGGAATACATAACACAAGCGTCACACAAGCATCAAATCAAACTAAAAAAAATTCCAATTATCATTCATCATATTGGCTGAGTGTAAATTATATTAACTATGTTATATCTCAATTCCACCATGTATTCTATTTCTTTTCTCAAACTAATCATAAAATCTGTTCCATGTCCAATAGTACTCAGAGTCCTCTTTTTCTTCAATTCTCATAGTCATTCTATCCATCTCAGCATAGTCTATTTTTTTTATATAATTAACTCTTCTTTGGCATATTTTCATTTTTCCACATTTGGGCCCAAACTATTCTGGCAGCAGTCAGGCTATGTAATGTAATAGATCTATCTTGCACATTAACACTTTCTGGTATAATGCCTAATAAAAACATTTCTAGTTTAAATTCTATATTCTGCTTGAACCCATGTTTTAGTCTTAACTGCCAGCAAACTATTAGTTCTGAATGTCATTCTAACCCCGTGGTTCCAAACCTTGGGTCCTCATATGTTCATGGACTACAAGTCAGAGAAATACAGGCCAGTAGAGCTAATGGTGAAGGCTTCTGGGAGTTTTAGTACCAGAACATCTGGGGACACAAAGTTGGGAAGCACTGGGGAACCTACTGGTGGAGATTCTAGCTGTCATTCAGGACAGCAAAAAACATTTCTAGTCTGCTTCATTCAAGGCATTTTACCTTGATTGAGACACTTCTGTCAATCTCTCTCTCTCTCTCTCTCTCTCTCTCTCTCTCTCTCTCTCTCTCTCTCTCTCTGTGTGTGTGTGTGTGTGTGTGTGTGTGTGTGTGTGTGTGTGTTCGGGCACTTTGGTTCAGGATCTTTTTCTCTTCTTCTATGTGTATGAGACAGGCTGTAAAACTGATTTTACAGACAACAGTGCCTCTCTTCATGTCATCCTGACAAGAAACCTATTGTAGCTTTCTCTTATTTTAGTTATAATTAACTCTGGTCCTTTCATGTTGTCACATCACTCAAAGATGTGGGGGCCATAGCAGTATGTGCACAGCATTCAAACCAGCCACCCAGATTAAGGGGAGGGTAAATTTATATAAAAAAAGAAAAACTTACCTTTGATTGAAATACCGTAAGTGCTTCCAACAGTCAGGTTTGTTATGATTATTGACAGAAATCCCATTGCCTATTAACACTGGCATAGAGCAGCATTGAGAGGGACGTGAACTAACAGCCTTAGTGGGTCTGTGTATAAAAGACAAATACCAACTATTATACTAATCTTGACTGAATGAGATTTCTTCATATGGATACCACCAGCTCTGCCAGCTAAGGGGCTGATGGGAGAACTGAGCTACTGTATAATCTTCTTAGAAATAAGACAAGTGCCGGTATATGAAGATCTTCTGGGATTTCCAGAGCCAGACCCAAACTGATAAACATCTTGAACAAAACACACCAAACTTAATAGTTCAAAAATAGATCGAAAAAATGTCTGCACTGTTGATATTGGAATTCCAGGAGATGCTAGAGTTGAAAATAAAGAACTGGGAAAAAAAAAAACAAAATACAGAGAACTGGCAGTCGAAAACATCTCACTTGTGGATGAAACTTGCTTCAGTGATCTCCATAGTCACTGGGGCTTTGGCAACAATATGCAAGACAGTTCATACTGCCTTATAAATGGTTGCAGATCTCAGAAATAACACCATCAGAGCTGGGGGAAAATGCAAGATCTGGAACAGCATAATACTGCACCTATAATTAGGTTTTTAGTTAAAACCTGAATCTGTTATAGTCAGTGTTTTTATATTTTTGATTGACTGTGTCTGGTTTTGTTGAATAATAATCTTAATTAATTAAAAGGAACTGGCCTTTTATTGTCATGCTAAGTTCTGTTATTGTCATTGCTAGTTATGCTGCATTTGGCATTCTTTCATATTTATTTATTTATTTACAAGATTGTATGACAAAGGATAAATAAAAGTAAAAAGAAGAAATTAATCCTGCCTCAAATGTCCAGCCAAAGTTAATAATGCCACGCTTTAACCACAAGATGTCATTAGACCTTCTCTTAATTTCTCAGATCATGTCTGGATTGCTCTTTCATCAGACGTGATGGCTAGATATCACTTTGCTTATAGTTTCAGCCCACAGAAACAGCCACACAAAAGAACTAGTTGCAGCTATGGTGTGTTTTATGCTGCCTAGATGCCCTAAGCGCATCCGATCTCGCCTGATTTTGGAAGCTAAGCGGGGTCGGCCCTGGTTAGTACTTGGATGGGAGACCACCAGGGAATATCAGGTGCTATAGGAGCCTGGAGTAGGAACTGGCAAACCACTCCAGTATTCCTGCCAAGAAAACTCCATGGACATGGGGGTCACAAAGATTCGCTTATGACTATGATGACACAACAAACATACACAGTGTGTTTTTGTCCAGTAAGAACCTGTGGGTTGTTTCTAGCAAAACAAGAATGTTCGTTCACATGATGAATCAGCTACTACCTGGGAGTGGAAGGCACTCCTTGATAAGGTATTCGAATGAGTCATTTCCTTGTCATTTCAAAATCTTGACTTGCATGCACAGCCATTTATCTAAAATGGCCACTTCAAAGCTATGTGATATGAACTATTTTTCCTACACGGAAGCCCGTGAAACTTAGCAACCAGTGTTGATGTGGCATACCTAACTGATGTGGTATTTTTCTTGTTCTTACTGAACTTATTTCTTATTAAAGTTATAAATAATTGTCTGTTGCTTCCTGCCTAAATGACTATAGATTGCCCACCATACACTTGGTTAGTACTTGTCTTTCTGCCAACCTGCCAATTGGTTTAAGAACACAGTGGCAGATCTGCTGAGAAATTTAATTTAGTTATCTTAAGTGGAACATCTATGTTATCCATAGAAAAGTGCATTCTCCTCTGGAGCTGTGCTACATTTCTGCTACATTGTATTACGACTGAATAGTTAGCTTTTTTTGTTTTCTCTAGAACTAGTCTAGAATTACCCTACTCTCAATTCTTTTTAATAAGCAATAGTGTCACAATTGTGGATGCTTTGGGACCTTTCGGACTGAGTTTTGAAACTGCTTTGAACCTCATTTTCTTCTCTTCTTCTTTTTTGACTTTTTTTGCAACAACAGCAATAAAACAATAATATTTTTGCAGCCATTTGGTTATTTAGGGAAGACGGTTTTGTTGGTACTAAATCCAGGTCTTACCTTGGGCAACTACTGAATCCCTTTGCATTTGTTTTAGATTATCTTATTCGGCAAGTTTAGCATGCAATTTAAAGTGTGTAACCTTGTGAATCCTGGTAGTCCCAGGATCACTGAGGAATTAGGATGGTTCAGAGTATGGGGAAAGGACTGGACCAGCACCACACTGTCCCTCTAGAAGGTCATTGTAGTGTGGCTAAGTGGTTTGTATGGACTTTTCTGATAAAACAGCCAACATTATAATGCCATTGTAGTAAGACCGCACCTGGAGTATTGTGTACAATTCTGGTCACCACATCTGAAAAAAGACATAGTGGAACTGGAAAAGGTGCAGAAGGGAGTGACTAAAATGATTACTGGGCTGGGGCACCTCCCTTATGAGGAACGGCTAAAACATTTGGGGCTCTTTAGTATGGAAAAAAGCCGCCTGAGGGGTGATATGATTGAGACTTACAAAATAATGCAGGGCATAAGTAAAGTGGATAGAGAGATGCTTTTCTCCCTCTCACAAAATACCAAAACTAGGGGACATCCACTCAAACTGTGGGTTGGGAGAATGATAACAGACAAAAGAAAATATTTTTTTACCCAGCGTGTTGTTAGTCTGTGGAACTCCCTGCCACAGGATATGGTGATGGCATCTAGCCTGGATGCCTTCAAGGGGGTTGGACAGATTCCTGGGGAAAACGTCCATCACAAGTTACAAACCATGTTGGAGATGGTTAATCTCCAGGCTTAAAACCAGGGTATTTCAAGGACCAGAGGCAGGGGAGTGGTATGAAGAGACAGATATCTAGTCTCGTGCACTCCTAGACACTTTTGGTGGGGCCACTGTGAGATACAGGAAGCTGGACTAGATGGGCCTTTGGCCTGATCCAGCATGGCTCTTCTTATGTTCTTATGACTCTAATCTTGATTCATGCTAATGATAACTCAGTGCAAAAACCCCACACTTCCACATTAGAAAGTCTTAAAAGTGTGCCCTCTGCCTATGCAACACCAAATCTCACCTGCAGCAGATGAAATTGAACAAGTGGTCACTCGGAAGTAGGCTGTCAAATATATTAAATATTCTGTTATTGAAATATTCTTAGCTCAAAATTAGTTGAGCCACATATTAGTCCTTATCTACCTTACTACTAATTAATGAGGTTGGAAGTTTTAAAACATTCTGACTATTCTTGCCTCCCACATCTATTTTGTCCTGTAAAAGCTCCTCACAAAAAGCAAGCAATTTCAAAGTGTTCCCAGCAAGTGCCCCAGTACACGTATTATCTCTTAACATCCCATCCTCACTTAAGACATGTTGCTGTTGACAACTGGCTTTTCAACAACTTGGCAGGCCATGTTGTGTATGTAGAACTGTCTATTCTAGTGGCTGGACCCTTTCACCTGAGCAAACAAAAGCGGCTGTTTACCACTAGAGAATTGTTAAGAGCGTATTATCATAATGATGATGGTGATTTTGGTGAGAATGAGCCTTCGTATTTGTCGTCATTGTCCATTCTTTTATGCTTCCTGATTATTAATGACAGGTTTTTTGTGTTGTCTTTAATGATACAGAAATCTCTTCACTGTTCCAGTTCATTAATGACTGTGTGCTTGCAACCAGATGCCTCTTAAAATTGTTATAAATGTAGGCATTGCCTCCCCCCCCCCCCGGATATCTTTTAATTCATTTTTTTCAGAGTGAAATGCATAATGCCAAGTACACATTATACTCAGGTATCTCTCCCCCTCCCCTTCCCACCTTGCTTCCAGTGTTCCACTGTGTGTGCTAAAAGGACGTGGTGACTGCGGATTTCACATTCACAGTCCAGGATATGCTGGTTTTGACAGTCTGAGGGCAGGTTTGAAGGCCTGGTTAATAAACTGCCTGCAGCCAATTTTTTTCTTTCTTGTTTTAAATGTTACCCTGCCTGAGCAATAATCTACCAGATTATTATCTGTTAAAAACACTTAACTTCCCCACCCCTCCAAGAAGTAAAAGGAGTGTTCAATTTGTTTCTTTAGCCATTTCACAATATCAGGAATTCTAGTTGGAAGGAGCCTTGATAGCTAGAAAGGCTTGCTTTTGGTATGTTCCCAGCAAACACACGGATTAGAAACTGACCAAAAAAGAGTGATCCTACCCATATCATAAAAGTAAAAGCCCTTAATAGTGTCTCAGAAAACTGCAGGTAGGATCACCATGAGGGCAGTTTGGTTTGCTCCAAAAATTATGTAATGAGATTGCTAGGAAAAAAAGAGCAAATCAATCCATCCCCGCAGCAGACCAAACACCAGGATGAATGCCAGTCTGACTGAGCCTATATTGAAATAGTCCAAATGAGGTGCTATCAGAGCATGAAGAATTAGAAATATTTCTCCAAGGGAGACCATAGCTGGTGTGTAAGTTGCTCACGAATGAACCCCTAAGGATTAATATGCATCCCACCAAAATGTCTGTTCTCTTTCTTTTGTTTTGTTACACATCTGGCCATTTTGTCACATGTTCATTATCTACCTTGGGTCCTTTTCCAGGGAGAAAGGTGGTGTAAAAAATACTCTAAAATAAATAAAATAAAACCAATTAAATTCGAAAGTGTTTAAGCACAAGAATCTGGTCCTGCAATCCCATAATTGCTCCGGTATTTGTATTGAAAAACTGGAACAAAATGTTCCGAAGTGTTTGCTTTTTCTGCAAAATGCTCTCAGACTGGGGCATTCGTAAACCGAGATGTTACTTTAATGTTCAACTTACCCTTTAGATGAATACACACATTCCACTTCAAAAACTTCCTTCAACACTGTCATGTCATCATGACAGATGATGTTTCTTTCAGTTTTTCTGCTCTCATCTTTGTAGGGTGTAAGATTATGTACTTTGTTGGTTTTCCTTGAAACATGTCAATCTGCAAAATGCTAAGGGCAGATGTTCACATCTTACAGCATTTCAAACATTCTTATATATGGAATGAACAGGTTTATGGCTTTAGGGCTCAATACATTTTGATATAAAAAGTAAGACCAAAGTAATACAGTTTTGTATCCAGGGAAACAGGCTTCATTTAGGAAATGTATTTATTATATTTGTTTACTTTCCATTTTTGAGGATTTTGGTGTAATTGTGTGATGGTTGTAATAAAATGAGTGCTTTATATAGGAATGCAGTAACTGTGAGAACCACATGACAATATGAGAACAACACTTCAATTAGATTAGAATGAAATTTATCATGTAGAATGAAATTACAACTATAAGCAGATCAAGGGCAAATGGAAACAGTTGAAGGCAGAGGAACAGTCACAAGCTGTATGCCAGCATTTGCCTTCCTTTTCTTGTACATTCTTCAACTATAAATTTGTGATTTTCTTTGTCCTTTGAGGTTATTTGCGAAAGTAATTGCAAATAAGCAGGGAATTCACGTGGTGGATGGCTTGTGTTTGATTATCTTGGCTTGGCTATGTGTAATAATGTGAAAAGAAAAACATAAATCGTGTAATCAATTGCACTGACATCCTCCATTTATTTTTTAAAAAGAAAATCAGAGCAGCCCATTAAATCCAAGAGCAAAAAAACGCATTGAACTCACCAATTAACAAGAAGTGGCATAAGCTCATAATAAATAGAAGGGATGCTGTGATCCAGCCCTGTGCTGGGAGGAGCGGCTTTGTCCACCTGACCGGGGGAGACAGGTTTGCCCAGTCATCACATGGTCCAGAATGTACCAACACCACTCTGGGATAGTGGGTCATGGGGTCTGAACAAGGCTGAGGGCATTTAAGGGCCCAACGCCAGAGTAGCGAAATATGACCTATCAAATCGGCAGCCCTCAATGATAATTAGGAATATATTAGGATGGTAGATAGGACATACCAGGGTGATTAATAACACACCAAAGTGGCTGATGAGGGCTGCCTGGATCATTTAACTCTAAGTTCATGCTTAAGTTCAAGTTTACGTTCAAGTTTAAGTGGGAGGAGCCGCCAGGGCCCTCTCAACAATAACTTAGGTGAACACCATGTAGCCGCTTGGACTTTCAGGCCCCCTTGTGAAAAGAGCACCAGTGACATCCTGAATTTAAGAGAATAAATTGTGACCCAATTTAATCCCACAAACGTGTCTTGACTCTTTATTTCCGGGATGGGTGGACAAAGGTACTATGTAAGCTTCTCTCTTGGAGATAGATCCAGCATTTTATAGTTGGTGTCATGTTCAAAGTGCTCCCCTGGGAAACATGTTCCAGGAAGAGCTATATCCTTCCAAAAGTTACTTCTGGAGAGACATGGCTTTGTTTATAAACAAACAAATAAACAAAAACTACACAGAGAGAAAAACCAAAATAATATAAAATAACAGTTGCCACTCTCAACATTGGCAAAAGCCCAAGAAGGAAATTGGAGCCTTCAGAAGATGACTAATTATTTTTCCAAGTGCCATGTCCTCATAGGTCAGTAACATGATCTGAGTTTTATCCAAAGCTATGCCCACTGTGGAGCATTGGCTTAACTTCTTAAGCCAGAATGTTCATCGACACCCCGGGTCATGATTTCCATCTACTTTTCCTTGAAGGTTCCCTTGCAGCAGATGGTATTTGTTATTGTGTATTGGACCATGATCTATCAGAGTTTCTTTGATTTGGATTCCTGCCTTGAGCAGAGGATTGGACTTGAAGTCCTTTTAGTCCCCTTCCAACTCAGTTATTCCAAGAGTCTAAGACTTGCTATCTTTGATTAGTTCAGAATGCAGCTGCTTGAATGTTTGCTGAAGTAGCCAGATGCCTCATATTGAACAGATTCTGAAAGAGCTACCTTGGTTTCTAGTTCAGTTTTCAACTCACACCCAGGTAGTGATCCTTGCCTTCACCTCTCTGAGTTTCTGGGGAGCTGTATTCCTGTATCAGCCTGCCCAAGTCTTTAGATCTTCCAAGAAAAAAAAACTTATCCATGGGTTCTTGTTAGGAGAAGCTTCTTATTTGGTCATAAGACAGAAATAGAACCTTTGTGGCTCCATAGAAGTGTGGCACTTAGTGACAACTGTACAGTATTAAAAGTGCAAAGTCAAAAATTATATATTGAACACTGTTTCTCTTATTTTAGAGTACTGCATACAGGGGATTGTTTGTTTGTTTGTTTCTTAGAAAAATATTTTGTTTGCTATTTTGATATCAGGAAACTGCAGGTGTTGCATCAGAACACCTGGGAAGTGCTGAGAAAGATGACTAGTTCTTGTCAGAGACTTTCCAAAGCTCAGGAGAGCAAAAGCCTCAGTGAAACAGAAATAACTTGAGAAAGCTTTGACTCATTCAGAGAACAATGACATTTATTACAGGCTTGTAACAACTATACCCAGGGAATTTGTAACCAAGTTTGTCATTTGTCTTTCAAAACAAATGAATGAGATAGACAACACACTCCCTCGTGTCTCCCGAAGGCCTGTTTAGCTTAACAAGCACGTATAACAGATTAGCAGCTCTGTACTTTTTCAGGAGCGATTGAAATATGGTTCTAGCAATGCTGTCTATGTTGTTATGGATTGTTCTTTTTTCAGCCAAACAGAGCAGCCTTTCTGGCCTCTGCCAGAAAGTAAATGGCCACCTATCGCGTTATCTGACCAGCCTTTCCCCATGAAGCTAACTTTGTTACCAAATAATGTGCATCCCTAGCCATACGGAAGTTATTTCCCAGAGCAACTGCATTACTGTAGCAACTCCATTCAGCTTTAATAGATGACTTAAAGTGAGTTGTGCCAGGGATGTAGGTTCATTTGAAGAAATGTGTGTGTTTACTACTGAAACATTTGGTCACATTAATTGAGCAAGGCCTACCTGACATTCAGAATCTAAGTCTGATTGACATTTGGAAAGGGTCCATGATATTCAAAGGGTTGCTTGCTTGCTTTATATTAGATAAAGCTACCAGGATGGGGTAGAAATGTGTTCAGAGGCCGAGGAACAAATGAGATCTGCCCAGTTCCTGGAAAATTGAACATTTTCATCTTGCTGGATTGGTGGCGAACCACCCTGGCCCGCTCATGACGCATGGCTTTCAACAAGCTTGCCAGCACAAACATACACACTAGTGCTATAACCAGTCTGGGGCGACCAAGGCTTTGGTCCCAGCATGCTGAAATTCAGAGGATGCAACATTTGCTGCTGAAAGGACATAAACCTGAATGCCCTAAGGACATATGCTAACACCAGACTAGTTTTCAGCCCCTCTAGGCAGTACTCTTTCTTGTGTACGTTGGAGCCCTCCCCTAAGCAAGATCCATTGTGACTGATACGAAAGCAATTGCCCTGTGTGCATGGGGGCCCTGCTTGGGGATGGGGGGGGGAGTTGCGCATGTGCACCTTAGAGAGAACCTTCAATACCTCCTGCCACTCCTCTGTGAGCAAAAGGTAACACTATGCAAATGAGTCCAATGTGGAACTAATATGGCTGTTGCACAGTTAGGCCTAGGCAGTTTTCCATTCTTTCCCCATATATGTTAGTCCCACATAATCCGAGGTTAACCAATAGGGCAGTGAAGCCCTAGATGTCAAAATTAATAATCATGGTTCTGACACACATGAATGCAGGTGCATAAGTCGAACATAAGTCTTATGCACAAGTTCTCATCAGTCATTTGAAACAGTTGTAAATATTTAGTCAAAGAAGAGGGCACTCAACCTCAATCCTTCCATCATGTGTCACCCTCTTAGACTAGAAAGGCAATGAATGTGAAGAGAGAAAGCTCCTCTTCCACAGGGGTTTTCCACGTGGGCTTCCATCCCTTCTCTAAAATCAGAGCTGGAAGCATTCTCATGAGCCTCTATGTAGAAGTAATGTAAGATGTAGCTATGAGTTTGTGTACAGTATTTATTTCAGACACAGACAGACAGACAGACAGACACACACACACACACACACACACACCACTGGGGACTGAAGGTCAGAACTCCAAAAGCAGCTTGAGCCACTACACTATTTATTCCATGAATTAAGAACCATGTAAGGCAGCGTGTTTGTTAATGAGATGCATTATTTAATTCCATGTATAATGTGTCTTTTCAGAATCCTGAAGCAAAAGTGGAGGGAGGTGAAAATAAAGCAGGCTCCAAAGCAGGCCAGCTCATCCAGGAGCCCTCTGAAGACAATGAAGTTTTTGGTATGTACCTTAAGGACTAGAGTTTCATGATCCACACCCTAAATCCCGATGATGTATAACGTGGCTTGAATATCATCTCTTGATAGACCATGTAGTAAACCAAGCCTCCGCTTAATGCAAAAAGAGGTTCACTGAAATGATAGAGCAATTAAGTGTGATGACTGAAGTTCTCTGCATTTAAACCTGTACTCTCTCATTGGCAAGAAGGAGAGAGGAGGTCCAGTTTCAAAAGTAAAAAAAGGTTTAGGGTGGAAAGAGGCCAGAATTGTTTGTAGCTCATATACCTGGAGTGTGCAGCGGTGGACTTCCAGATACTGCCAGATTGTAATCCTTCACTACTGGCTATGCTTTGAAGAATTAGTCCAGAAACATTGGGTGGGTGGGTGTCAAAATCTGGTGTCACATCTTTGCTGTGAAGGAAAGCACTGAGAACCCCTCTCTGTCCTAAGTACTTTTCTCCATAGCACAGATTACATATCAAATTATGAGGCTGACTGTTTTTAAAATGCATGGAGAGAGATGCTGCACGAGTAGAAGGATTCTAAATTTCTCATCTTGTTCAGAATCACACAGAACAACATCCTTACTCTCTGTCTTCATCATTTGGTGGCAGTTCCAGGCATATGATGGTAATCAATGTTCTCCAAGAGTTGCTTAGATTAAGCAGCTGCAGTAACCTTGCCTGTTTTTCTGATACCTTTTTATTTTTCAGCCAACACCACAATCCTAGCTCAAGCTATGCTGGTGGTAGTGGTTTTAAAGTGAGCAAAAGCTTCCAGTGCTCTCTTGTGCAAGCAGAACCCACTGGTGATGGCTGATCTCTGACGTCTGCTGGCAGGAGACTTTGCCAGCACAAACTACTATGTGCTGGCCGAGATCAGCCAGCAAAAGAACAAAAAAAAAAGAGAGAGAGAGAGATAGAGAAGAGGTGCAGCAAGCAAGGACATGAATTAAACTAGATCAAAATCTCCTCCAGCCCAGATATGCAGCTGGGTAGTTGTTGTCTCGCACACCTAGGTTGAAAGGGGTTTGAATTTAGCATACCTTCCTTCATCTGGCCCTCAGGAAATCTAGCAGCTAAGATTGTACCTTAACTGGCAGTTTCTGATACAAATACACTTTTCCTGTAACTTCCCAACTTCTTGCACATTTAAAAATGTTGCTCCGCTTGTTTCATTTCCAAATATTAAGTATATGCCATATTTTCATTTGGAGTTCTCATATCCCTCAGCTGGGAGTTGGCGTTTTGAGTCAAATCATGGAAAAGGCATGTCAGGCCAAAACCGTGTACACCACAGTAGACCTCTAGGTATATTTCATATTTAATAACATTTAATAATCTTAGAATTGGATCTTCAAGTCCAGCCTTTCTCAAGCAGGCATGTTGGGGAATCAAACTCCCAATCTCTGGCTCCACAGCCAGAGACCTAAATCACTGAGCAATCCAGCAGTGTTTTAGACTCCACCTTCTACCAGCCTTTACAACTGGTCATGTCAGGTGAGTCTGATGGTGGTTGCAGATTGAAATATCTGAAGGGACTGGAGTTTTCCCATGGAGAACGGCCCAAATGGCGGCACTCTTCCATGGGCACTTTTCTTCATTCCTTACCCTGGTACGTGACATTATAGGTCCAGGACCTCACCATCTCACATGAGAATCAATGACACTGGAATTGGATTGGAGGGTGGGCAAAACTACAACTAATCATGACACACTTTTTTATCATGACACATTACATTGAGAGATAGGAAGAGATGCCTGATTGTAGCTTTTGCCCACCAAAATGTGCTCCATAACTTTTCATTCCAGTCTGAATTTATTTGAAACATATTTCATTGGTTAAATCTTCCTTTTTCAGTTACCAGATATTTCCTAATCCAAAACTATGTTCCTTTTATTTAGCTATTAATTTCCTCATATGATAAATAACACAAATGTGCAACGTATCCCAACATCTTGAAGATAACACCTAGACTTTTCCAACCTATACATTTTGTTATATGAGAATTAAAAGGTGAGCACTGAATCCTGTTTTTTTAAATTAAATAAAGTTTTTTTCTGAAATTGTTAAGATTTAAAGCCACAGCTCCATGGCCACTGGTGAGTGAGGCAAATGAAGGCTCACAAAGTAAGAAGCAAATCAGACAGAAGGGGGAGATAGTGATCTAAATTTGCTACATCATAAGGTGGCCTATAGCACATTCCTTTGGATTCTGTGGATTCAGAAATAAAGTCCCACACCACCAAGGCTACTGGAACTTACTTTCAAGAAAGCATATACAACTTCATGCAGCATAGCATTTCTTTTAGAACCTGTATATGAATCTATACAATCTAAGCATCTGGTGCATCCTTTAGCGAACAAGGACAGACACCAGCTTCTTAGAACATGGTAATCATGTGTAGGCTTGATAAAGTAAACAACATTGACTTATGATGGTCAGATTTCTCCCTGCTGCTCCTTGAGATACCTGCACACAAGAACCTTCCAGATAGCAATATCTTGTTAGTGCTTGTTCATGACATAGAACCTTGTAACATAATGTTCAACACAGAGAATCAACGGCACATAAGGATTACATGATATTGTTGGAAATGTGGCTTTTCTTTGCATTTTATATATTCTGATTTATCATTATTACACTTTCCCCTGCCCTCTCTAGGGAGCTCAGGGCATCATACAGTATCCTCTCTCTATCCCTCCCCCTCCCAAGTCCCGTGATGTTGTTTAGACTGAAAGATATTACTTGATGAACACGTTTCATGCCTTTTTAGGAATCTGGATGAAGGTATTTGCAAACTGAAATTATGATTATATTGATAAAAATAGAAGAAGGGCTCCAGGACTGGGATGGTCTGATATGAACTTTTTTAAATTGACCACATGCTCTAAAAGCAAATGACAATCAGCTTGGAGTCCATGCCCCACATCCATAGTTTCTCAGCAGCAGCAGCACTACCACCACCACTGGGGCTTATGCTTTTCCCCTGCACAGCAGATCCATTCACAGCAGGTCAAATGCAGGAAACTGTGTGCTATAGTTGGTGCAATGGCACAGTGGCTAGATGAGACAAATAATAGCATTTCTTTTCTTGGTGCCAGCACTGTTGTGCTATAGGAAGGAAGGAAGGAAGGAAGGAAGGAAGGAAGGAAGGAAGGAAGG
>JAHTLZ010000204.1:63065166-63092734 GCA_023846285.1 Phrynocephalus versicolor | reverse complement strand
AGGAAGGAAGGAAGGAAGGAAGGAAGGAAGGAAGGAAGGAAGGAAGGAAGGAAGGAGAGGAGAGGAGAGAAGGGGAGGGGAGAGGAAATTGTTGCATGACCCTTGTTTACAGCTTATTAAGGCAGTTTTCTTATGGCTCTGCCTCCTACAGGCACTATCTTAGCAAACTGCAGACAATGCTGTGTAATCTGTTTCCTCCTCTTTCCTAATTGGCCAATTAATGCAAATAGACCCAGGAAACATGAATTCCCCAGTATGACTTCACAGTGTATTCACATCTCTCTTGCTGTGTAGTCATACCCTGAATCAGCTATCATATGAGAGTGTTGGTGAATACGTGACCTTCCAGATGTTGTTGGATTTCTGTTTCCATTGCTATTTGCCAGTCTGGCCAATGATGAAAGATTATTAGAGTTGGTTGTTATGAACACATGTTCCTAGCGTTGCACTATAATATACTCCAAGTTAAGTGATCCACATTTTGGTCAGAATAAAGAGCCCTTAATAGAATAAATGCTTTTAAAAGAAGGGATTCAAAATCCATATTAGAGCAAGAACTTTCACTAGCACAACAGAAAGTGTTGCACAAAATGTTATGTACATTTTTGAACCCTATAAACCTGTTCAGCCTAAATCTGATGGTCAGTACCAAATAGGGTAGGTGATTTAGAGCTCCATCAAGCAAAGTGGCAAAACAAGCAAAAGGTGGGATAAAGTGGGGATGGAGGAAAAGCAGGTGTGGTGACGTTTAAGACATTACCTCAGTGTCCAGTAAATTGCTTAAGATGAAAAATGGGAGACTGTTGCAGATATTTATAATGGGCTCTATCACATGCATGAATGGTTTGGGGCTACTTGGAATATTTGCTTAGTGGGAAGAAGAATGAAAAATAGACCCAACTCTCCTGTTGGTGTTTTTTAAATTAACCTGTTATTCAGAACCATTACCACCTACCTATCTGTAGGCAATATGCAGAGGCTTATTGCTGGTATAAACTGAGCTACAGAGAAATGAGAGTGTTTTAAGATTAAACAAGGCAAGTGATTATTTTAGATGGTGTTCTAGGGAGAAAAGTTAATAAAGTCGAAGGGATAGCTTTATCTAATAGCTGAGGAATAATATCCCAACTTCAGATGGCATGACATCATCTTCCTTTGGTGAACACTCCTACTGTTGAACAGCTTAATGTGGTCTTCTCCAGCCATTTTGGTTTAATTTGCAATATCCACTCTTAGTTTATATCCCATTAGGGAGTGCAATGTAAATTATTGTTCCTCTTGCTTTTCCTTCAGATTTTCCCTCAAACCTACTTGTCTGGCAAAAACATTTGTTTGTCTTCCTGTTGGAATTTGGAGTTGAGTTTCTTAGGGCTTCTCCTTTGCTTGTGATCTTTTGTTAACTTATATTCATATGCATTAAATCAGTCTGGCTAGAGTGACAGCACTGACTGAAGTCCGATTGTGACACAGTACATCGTGACTTAGTCCAGGCCAGTCCACTCAATCCATGGATTTAACACGGGAGTTGATTCACCACACTCTCTTAACAGCCAAATATAGAACAGCAGCAATACCTCAGGTACTTTTTCTGAACAATCTTTTTGTTGGATTTTTCCCCTTTTGCCTCTTGTGAGGTGTTAAAGGATTGGTGAAACTGGGTATTTTAAACAGGTGTTACCAAAATTCTGTTGGGTCTTTGCTTCTGAAGACAACTATTAATAATCTACAAAAATCCTAAACTAGATAATCAAAAAGGTACAGAAAACTGTTGTGTTAGCATGCCACATTAAATCAACTGCCAGCTCCAAGAAGGATGTTGCTATCTGCACTGTATATTAAATAAAATAAATTGCAAAGGATTTTGGGCTACAAGCATTCATTTCTGAAACAGGTTGATGTAGTAGAAAAGAGAATTAGATTGGGAATCGGACAAGAAATTATACTTTTGTAGATGTTTACATTTCAGGGGCTAAAATATCTTAGTTAAGTAGTATGTGACATATATGTCTTTATATGATATTCATCTTGATGTACAACAAAATTTTTAAGAATGAGCTCCTTAGAATAAACCTTCTTTTATAACTGGGGGATTTCTGACGCTTAAGAGATAACTGAAGAACAAACAGTGTAAGGAGAGGGGGGTTAAATGGCAGCTATAATTTAAATACCCAATCTCTTTGTATTGGATTTAGGACTCCAGAATTTGGATTGAATTCCCTGTCAGCCATGGAAGCTCACTGGGGGCAGAGCAGTGATAAAGCCACTTCTTAAATATCACAGTTAGATTAGTGTCACTCGAAATGTGTTCCAATTTGATCACGCATAGCGACAGCAACAGTAGAAAGAAAGACTTCACTATAGGCTTATCTAGTCGTCAATGAACTGATTCATGGAAATTGAGAAATGCCTCCTGTCAATCAGGAAAGGAAGATTTGTTTTGTTTTCTCTTCCACCCCCTTTTAATGCAATGTGCTACAAGTGGGTATTTTAAACAGCAGTGGCCAAAATCCTGTGGGGATTTTACATGTGCCCAAGAGGGAAGGTGGAAAGGGTTACTATTTCTGCAGTTAAGAAAGTGACAAACCTTCTGCTGATACTTCCCAACCAGGTTCATCAACTTTTCTGGACCTAATATGGTTGACATATGTTTTATTGAATAATAACGTTTTGGGAGGACGTCAGTGTATAGAGAACAGAGAAAAAGACCCACTTCCTCTATAATTAGGCATATTTCTTCTTTTAAGAATAAAGTTTGTTTGACCACCACTATGAAGTGTTGAATGTGCTGAACTTCTGACTTCCCAAGGAAAGCTTGGGAATGCTTCATCACCTGCTATTGCAACATTTCATATTAGGGATGAAGAAAATTATTTTCCATTGTATCTCCTAGCCAACATGACCCTTGGTTGTGGTGGGAATCAAAACACTAAAAGAGGAGGGTTTTTTTCCATCTTAGCATTCTTTTATAATGAAAACATCCTCCCAAGAGCTATCTAAATTCTGCATGATTGTGTCTTATACATCCTGATTGCTCCCATTTTGCTCATCTCCTTTACATAGAGTTTCCTATCTATGCAAAGGTCTTCTGCCATAATATAAATATCAATGAGTTTTGAGACAAGCCAGAATTGAAAGCAAGCTATATATTTAATCTTCAACATTTGGGGGCAGTAGGACATACTAGATAGATCCTGAGTGAGGTTTTCATTCATATCAAGATTTATTAAGCCAGAATAGATTATTTACTGTGACATGTGAACATAGGAATATATGATACAAAGCTAGCATGTTGAGTAACATCACTGGTCGGTCTAGCATTGTGTTGTTACCTCTGATTGGAAGCAATTCTCCAGGATCTCTGGCGTGATATCCTCACCTCTTCTTGAGATTACTAGCACTCCCTGGTGATGTCCCACCCAAGCATTAACCAAGTCCAGCCCTGCTTCTGGAACATGCGAAGATCAATTGTGCTTAAGTAATATGGTGACTGTCACAGGGACACCGGCTCTGCATATCTCATGTAAGAGGAAAACAGCCTTGAGACAAACTTTATAAAAGAAATGCTTGGTTTTGACGATTTCTACATAACTAATATTTGTGTTGTGACAGAGGTAGTTTACATAGACGGGAGTAAACAACCAGGATGGAGGCTAGTCATCTATTTATTTATTAATTCAAAAACAAAAGCAAAGTGTGCTGCTCATATACCAGCCCATAGCACGTAAAGCATTCTGTGGGTGGTTTACAGTTTAATTGTGCTGGGTATGCATTAATCCCCACCCCCACCCAATACCTCATTTTATTAACCTTGGAAGGATAAAAGACTGATAATGACTAGTTACTTACTTCAGTTTTTTTCCTCTTCCTCCTGCCCCCTGCTGCATCTTGCAGAGGGTTTTCTCCCTCTTTTTGCTCATATTGTTTTTTGTTTATATGGTTGTTTTTAAGTTATCTATAAACCGCCCAGAGTTCCTGTTGGAAGATGGGTGGTATAGAAATGAAACTAAATCAATAAATAAATAAATAAATAAATAAATAAATAAATAAATAAATAAATCTTGAGCCAGCTGCCTAGGATTGAACCCTAAGTCATGAGCACAGATTTTGCTGCAGTATAGTATAGTGGTTTAACCATTGTGTGCAAGGCTATCCCAATTAATTTATGGACTGGTTTTGCTCAAATGGGGTCTTAATATCGGCTACAAATAGCTATTGAAGCCAGAAGAGTGTCCTTTTTTAAGCAACAATATGGGGGAGCAAGACACCAAAATAGACTCAATAATATATAATCTACAAGAAAATGGTGTGTGCATCATACTTATATATATAATGAACAAATATATAGGGAAACAATTGAATTGTGTCTAGTAGTTAAGAAATTTAAGGAACAGAAAGCTCAGAACGAAACAGTAAGACAACATATCCCACTATTAAAACAATGGTTGATGCAAGACAAAGACATACCTCATAATGGTCAAACTTGCCTTTCATTTAAAATCCTCTAGGGATCAAAAAGTTGTCAATTTATTTATTTTTAATGGTATGGATGTGATTCTAAGCAGAGGGGATAATTGTTAAAAAGGATCAGTAAGTAGGTTAGGAGAGCTTGATAATTTACAGAAGTGCACCTATTGTTTATTTTCTATTGCTTATCAAGGGATAGGTTTTTTTTTAAAATCAACCTTTACCATGGTAAAAATACAAAACTTACAAAGTAATAAAGCAGTACAGCCATCCAAATATCTGAGAAGAAAGCTCCAGCTGATGAACACGATTAAGTAATAACAGTTATCAGTGAATGCTGATTTTACAAGAACTTCATGTGCATGGAAACATTTCTCTGGCAGTGAAAAATAAGCTGGGAAAGAGACAGGTCCCCACTAACTTACCTGATTAATCATTTTATTGGCTGATATTGTGGAGTTGCCATGCTGTGGATGAAGACTGTGAGGTTATTGCAGTTCACAGTGATCTACTTGTTGGGCAGCTTGTCCCTCAATTGTAAACATAATTGTCCCTTGAGAACAAGCCACAGCATTAATGCCAACTGGTGACCAAGTGGCACAAAGCTCATTCTGATAAGAGTGCAGCGAGAGACCATAGCACGATGGTGCCATGATCACAGCACAATCCTTCTCTGTTTTTATTCATTGGAGGTGTGCATTTTGGTAACACTGTTATTACTGACATCGTCCAAGCATACGGTTAGAATTATAATCTATCCGCATAAAGTTGAAGACTTTTGAAAGTTTCATATACACTCGTACTTGGTACCAATTCAGCATCATTTATATACTTTTTAGAGCTCACAAAATGTCACACTTGGGATTTTTGCTCCCTTTGTTCCAGTAGCATGGATATTACATTCTTATTCCATTTATTTAGGAAGATTCATTTCACAGAATAGGTGTTGTGTTCATAGAAGAACAACTTCCAGGAGTGGAAGACACTCTTCTGGCAGTAGACATCCATTTGGTGAACCAGGCCAGAATTTAAAATCTAACTCACAGCTCAAGTGGGCTAATAATACAGAGCTCTTTAATAAACAATAAGCTTAAGATCCTTCTGCCCCAGTTCCCAAGAATGACTGTCAGCCAAATGGATTTTTGAAAGACCGTCTTATATGTGATTCAAGCAAGGGGAAATATGAGCCTTTTAGCAACAGTATGTATGTGGGGGTGTTGGGCTAGAAGCTTTTTTTTTTGCCCACACACCAACTCTTAAGAGACTCTCACTGAAGTGAACTTTCTCTCTACTACACTTGTACTTGATGATAAGGGCATCTTGTGGTCTTAACACAGGTGGGATCTAACCCCCACATTTTGGAGTGAGGCATTACTCTTGCTTCAGTCATGAATCATCAGTGCTTCATAGGAAAGTGTATTCACTCTTCTCTGCAGAGAGGTGCTTTACAGGCCCACAAATGGAAATGAGCAGGAGGGCTCCTCAATGCAGCAGGAACAATTTGCCATGCTTTGAAAGGCATATAAAACAAAGATGGGCATTTTGTGACTCAGGACTGCACGTCCCATCCTGCCTTGCCTTGACCATGTTGACTCACGTTGATGGGAGCTTTGCGCCATCAGTGCGAGGAGTACAGACCATCAGTGTGAGAAAAAAACAGGTTAAGCAAAGGACATGTAAGAAGTGCACGCAGCCTCAAATGTCTCTACACCAATGCACAGAGCATGGGAAACAAACAAGAGGAGCTGGAACTCCTATTACAGCAAAATAAATATGACATAATTGGCATCACTGAAACATGGTGGGATGAGATTTATGATTGGAATCTAGTTATTGGAGGGTATAACCTGTTTCAAAGGAACAGGCCGAGTAAGAATGGAGGAGGTGTAGCTTTATATATTAAGGACATTTATACTGCTGAGGAAATACAAGATAAACAGCAGGGGAAGCATGTTGAGATTATTTGGGTGAAAATCAAGGTTGAGAAAACTTGGAGCGATGTCACTGTGGGGGTATATTATAGACCCCCAAGCCAGCCGGAGGAGTGGGATGATGCCTTCTGTGAGCAGATGGCCACACAGTCAAAAGGGAGAGACGTAGTACTAATGGGAGATTTTAACTATCCTGATATATGCTGGCAGTCCAACTCAGATAAGAATGCAAGGTCTAACAAATTCCTTACTGCCCTTGCAGACAATTCCATGGTCCAGAAGGTAGAGGAGACAACAAGAGGCACAAACATTTTAGATCTGGTCTTAACCAATAAGGAGGACCTTGTAAATGGGGTTGAAGTGGTGGGATCTTTAGGTAAAAGTGACCATGCCCTCTTGGAATTTGTTGCACAGTTGGAAGGTGAAGCATAGTCAGACTATGAACTTGCTTTCTTAATTCAATAATTAACATAAGGCAGTTTTTATAGAGTAGTCATTTATGCCAAGATCATAGCCCTATTTTTAAAGGAACCTCTGAGAAGGATCTCAGTTCCTTCCTTTCTTTTTGAAAATATATATATTGCGAACCAACCTCAAAATGGGGGCAATATAGAGATTTGTAACATGGGTACAGCTTGCTCTCAGAAGTTATATACATAGCTATATGACTACTTCTGTTCTTGCACCTGTAGGAATATGCTATTTGGTTCGATACTAGTTTACTTTTATAGGGCCTGGTGATGCAATCTTAGAAAATCCCAAGCTTTCCTACTGAGTTGCCGGGGGGGGGGGGAAAGACAAAAAGGCATTGATAATGCAGAAATCATTATTTGATTTAAACATGCTTGCAAGAATGAAAGAATGAGAATGCATTTGCTCTTCATGTTCCAAACTCTTTATGTACGAATATGTCTAGAAACACATGTTTATAATATGTTTAGAATATTTTATAAAATACATTTATATAAAAATACAGTTATATCAGGCAATTTGGCATAAAATGCCAACTTCACTCAAAAGCACAGCCTTTACTTGTGTTTGAATCTACAGTAGCACCCCCATATATCTGCTGGTTCACCGTCCATGGATTCAGTTTTCCCAGCCCTTTTGCCCACCACTCCCGGCCGCTGGTTAACGTGGGAGGACTAGGTGTTGTGAAGGTGCACTGCTGCACCACCTTTTCCACTGCCTGGGAAGTTCAAACAGCTGTTTGAGCTTCCCAGGCAGCAGACCAGGCAGTGAAGCATGTATTTGCACCACCCTGTCCACCGTGCTGTCTAGCTGCAGGTAGAGATGCGGTGTCCAGGGTGAAAACTTTCACCGCCGGCACCCCACCACTGCTGTTGCCACTGTCACCCTCAGATAAGAGCATTTGCTCTTATCCGAGGATTTCAGTATTCGTGGGACAGACCGGGACCGATCCCCTGTGGATATGGGGATCCTACTGTATATGCATTACTGAAACTGTTGTTTCTCACTGAACTGTTTCTTTTTAATTTTAATATGCATTGTTTTTGTAAAATCCTTTAAATCAGGCATGTCCAAACTTCGGCCCTCCTGATGTTTTGGACCACAACTCCCAGAATTCTAAGCCTGTATTTCCAGTGGCAAAGGACTGTGGGAGTTGTGGTCCAAAACATCTGGAGGGCCGAAGTTTGGGCATGCCTGCTTTAAATAATAGTAATTGTGTGCGTCCAAGACAATTCTGACTTATGATTACCCTTTCCAGGGTTTTCTACAAAGATAATACACAGAAATGATTTACCATGCCCTTTTTCTGGGAGTGTTTGGGACAGGCTGGCTTTTCTCCCTGAAAGAATAGTAGGGAAATTGAATTCCAAACCTCTGTCTTTGGAACAAGATATCTAAACCACTTTTATCCAGCCTGCTATAAAATCCTTTAGATATATCTGATATTTTAAATACACATATAGATATATTTTAAATGCTTATATAGAGAAATATTTGTTTAAATGTTTAGATTCTTACATATTTTAATGGTGATTGCCATCTTTTTGTCTACAGCACATAAGAATATATACAGTGCATATCACCAATGTATACACTTTAACCTATTGTTTAAAAGCTTTTCGTATATGTATTTTTATAGGAAAATTCAAATGGACTATTTTTAGCTTTAGGCATAGCCTCAAAAGATTGCTTGAGAATAAGCTGTAGGTCCTCTCTCTTCTGGTCCTAGAACTGGAGGCGTTTTCACACATGCTGCTTACCGGGCAACCTCTAATCTTTTCTCAAACTTTTTGTGTCACATGTCAATGTTATTAATGCAAAGGGAGATGGGGATGAACACGTAGCTCAGGAAGCTTCAGTGATGTCGGCAGGAGTGTGTGTAGAGACCTTTACCCCAGCTTGCTGTGCAGCACAACATTACCAGAAAGGAAAAACTATGGCCTATGTTGTAGACTTGGTTGTTGAAAGGACGAGCATGGTTACCATAAAGAAAAGCTAAATGGAGAGATTCATATTCATTTCACCTTAACTGTTGTGCTGTTCATTTACTTCTTACTGAATTTATAGCTTACTTGACAGCAAAATATTTAAACAGGTCAAAATCTGATGCCACGATCCTGGCCCCAGTTCCACTAAAGTTAATTGTTGTTTAATTGGACCGTAGCTCCATCTAGCCAAACATGTTCACCTCTGACTGGCAGCAGCCTACCAGGGTTTCATCATCATCATCATCATCGAACTGCAGAGCTGCACTTAACTTATGAAATTAGAGACATGTTCAGTAGGATATAGTGGCGTCACTTGAATGCTTCAATTTCACTGGCGATATTGTCTCCTACTGGCTTTACTTGGGAGTAAACCCCAGTGGAGTGTAATAGTTCTCAGTTAACATCCATAGCAGTGTGCTACACTTTACTTTGAAAGCAATGGATTAGGGCCATAACATGGAAGCAATACAAAGCAGAGCATAAACTCAAGGTCCTTGCAAGGAATATGTTTGTAATTGACGTCAAGGTGTTAAATATGCTAGTAAATACAGCCGTCAAAGAGAGAGGTCCTAATTCTGCTAAACCTGTGTTATTTGGAGAAGTACTCTTTGAGGTTAGATTGTGTGATTGATCCATTTTCGGTAAGGGATATGTGGTACCCTGTTCCAAGCCTGGCACTCTAGTATGATATTGATTGTTCATTTAGGGTCTTTAAATAGACTACTCAAAAGTAAAGTCTTGCCCACTTGAAATAGGAAAGTCACAATGATTTTTAAGGGACATTTTAAATCATTAAGTTATTGCATCTAGTATGAGAGAACCTGCAGTTTTGCTTCCTTTCACGGGCCTGAGGAGGGTTTTTTTTAAAGGATCGACAACAAGCTATAGAATCGAAATTTGTGCCTGGGCATGGAGGTGCTAACGTGAGATGGGAAAAAGAGAAGGGGAAAGAATTAATATTTGCAGCCTCTGAATGCTGGCACTTGTGGAGAAATGTCCTGGCGGTGACAAGACGGCAGTTCCTTGCAAGTACGGCAGACGGTCCTTGATAATGCTCGCCTTTATTTCAGTCACATTCACTGGATTCTCTCTTTCTAGTGCCTTCCCTATGCTCCTCTCGTCTCTTTCATAGCTCCCATGAAATGCTGGCTTTATTAGGGGTTTTTCTAAATGCACAGCTCACCAGGGACTCTATAGAGGCCCTCTGTTGTAACAAGGCTTAAAAACTGGTTTGCGCAGCTCTTCGGTGCCAGCGCATGATCAGTGTTGCCTCTGCTTTTCCTCCTAGCTTGGGCAGCATTTGCCCATCACACTATACTACAAGAATGGCAGGGGCAGCAAAGCAA
This sequence comes from Phrynocephalus versicolor, assembly GCA_023846285.1. Lineage (NCBI taxonomy): Eukaryota > Metazoa > Chordata > Lepidosauria > Squamata > Agamidae > Phrynocephalus > Phrynocephalus versicolor. Next base: position 63,082,534 of record JAHTLZ010000204.1, on the reverse strand, counting down.
AGCAAAGCAACATGAATTACCATATTTTTCCCTCTATAAAACAATATTTTTGTCTAAAATTTTTAGACTAAATATTGAGGGTCATCTCATATATGGATGTAAGCCAAGGAAAGAACTGTGCAGTTGAAAGACTGTAATTTTGGGTTGGAAAAGTGGGTGGCATCTTATACATTGGGGGAGAGGCATCTTATAGATGGAAAAAATACAACATTCCAAGCATTAACTGCCTTAAGGTTCTCACACTATATAAGTCCACGTCAGGGACCTCATTAACCAAAAGAAAGTAATTTAAGATAATGTAGCTGTTTTCAGCAATATAGCCATGTTAGACTGTTTCAGCATGAATAGGAGAAAAATTAAAAATGTACGAGTGGTGGCACATTGAAAGTTAACAGAATTATTTCAGTGTGAGCATCTAAGTACAAGCTATGTCCTCAAGCACTAAAACACACCTACAAGCAACAAAAATGCAAACCTACAAAATATAAACCATCCCATTTAAAAAACAACAACCTTAAGACAGCTAAGCACCAAGGGAAAGCTTGCCTGAAGATAAAGCTCTGAAGATAAAGATGGGGCCAGCCTTGGAAGTTCCAGAGTTGGGGAGCAGCATCAGAGAAGGGCGTCTCCCTTTTCTACACCAAGCATGCCTGTGAAGATGGTGGGACCAAGAGAAAAGCCTCCACTAGGCAGCTTACAAAGGGAGATGCAGCCCTTGAGATGGCTTGAACCCAAGCCATTTGGGGTTTTATAGGGTAAGGTCAGCATTGAGTCTCTGCTAGGAGTTGCAGCAGTTGAATTACAGGGGAAAGCAAATTACACCTAGAGTCGTGAGGGGCAGCGTACATGATGGCGAGTCTATCCCAGAAGTAGATCACCTGTGTTACATACTACCTCCTAAACAGTATGCCTTTTTATTGCTTTATAACACTTTGGTCTTTTCTGCTGCCCGTTAAGGGCAGTGAGCATCATCCAACTGTCCCTTCCCTACTTGGAAAAGAGCAACAGATATCTATTCCCAAAAGAAAAATGCAGTTGCCAGGCTACCACTAATGCCTAAATCACACCTGCAGGAAGCCAAATTGATTGGTTTCTCATCAATGACTTGCCGCCAAAAAAGATGTGTTGAGTTCACAGAGAACTCTGCTTGAACTGATGAGTGCAAATGGCCTGGATATTCTGTCTCTAATGACTCAGTCACACATATAAGTTGCTAAGCTGAGGAAATACCTGTATGCGAGCCATCCCTGAGCATATAGCCACCTCTCATTTCATATTTCCATAAATTCTGTTGAGAGTTTCTATATCTTCTCTGTTCTCACTTATTCAGAACATCATTTTGGGATTATTGGATGAGTGAAAACAGACACTCAGTAACTATTATTTATTTATTTATTTTTCACACTTGTATACTGCCCCATTTCCCAGCGGGAACTCTGGGCGGTTTACACAAAAATTAAAAACAGCAGCATCAACAGAACCGTAGGCAAGAGGCAAAAGGGGGGGGAGGCGATACTCCCCTAGCAATTTCCGAAGGCGTCCCTAAATAGGCAGGTCTTCAAAGCTTTTTTGAAGGACGCCGACGAAGGTGCCTGACGTAACTCGCTCAGCAAGGTGTTCCAGACTGCCGGGCCAGCCACCGAGAATGCCCACTTTCTGGTGGCCACTTTACGGGCCTCCTTAGGGGTGGCGACCTGGAGCGAGAGAGCCATAGAGGATCGGGTGGGTTGGGCCAACTCTGATAGTCGGGAAATACGCTCTGCCAGATATTCAGGGGCCAAGCCATGGAGGGTTTTGTAAACTAAAACCAACACCTTGAGCCTTATTCGGGAGGCAACGGGCAACCAGTGCAGACGAGCCAGGATGGGGGTGATGCGATCAAACCTGCCCGCACCAACCACCAGCCTGGCCGCCGCATTCTGGACCCGCTGCAGTCGCCGAACAAGGTTCAAGCGAAGCCCTGTGTAGAGGGTGTTACAGTAATCTATCCTCGATATGACCAGCGCCTGCACCACTGTCCAATCATCTGCCACACAACATCATTTTGGGATTACTGGATAATGGCTTTAACATCTGGTGAGATTTTTTTCACACAAAGACACCATCCAAAGTTCTGTGCTGAATTCTACAGAACTCAAATCCTTGCTTTTTGTTGTTGATGCTTTTGTAGTTTGATAAAGGTAGCACTGGATCTTTATTTCTGGTTATTTAGAAGTGTAAAACTCTGGGAAGGCTTCTGTGTAATAATCTTCAATTTAAATGTTAGTTGTGACTGCAGTAGAGAAAAGGGTGAACTGATTCCATCCTAAGCTGCTTCTGTGCTCACTGAAACTTTATGGAAAATTCTCTCTACCAGGTCACTGTCAGTTGGAACAGATCAGCTGACCCTGATGAAATTAACTGAAATGATTCTGGTACACATGGTACAAGAGCAGAGGTAGTAAAAATCTCTGTGTTGAGCACTCATCATTCCCGTGTTAAGCAGCACACTATTTGTATGCGTGTTGCTAAGTCAAGTGGATGGGTTTTATGACTCTTTTGGTGTTGGGAGTAGCAGTAGAGTATGAAATATCATCCCAGCCAGGATGTTCTTTGAGTTATAGCTGTCCAAAGTAAGTGTTCTGAACCCTGTGTAACTGTCTTTTGATTCCCGCAATGCTCAGGTTTATGAGTGACATGGCTCCTTTGGTTTTCGCCTAAGAGAAAATAAAGTTTGATTTCCATTTTTTTCTTCAGTTCTCTCTCCCACCCCCCAATTCATTCATTTGGTTTCTGCATCTACTTTTAATATACTATTGCAGAATTTTGTTTGCACTTCTGATAAAGCATTTTTTCTAATTTTAATAACTAATATCCCCCATATAAATCAGTTTATGACTCTTGACCGATTTATGCATTTCTATGTGTAATTTTTTCTCACAGGTACATTTGTACAACCATTTTTCTGTCTCCCCGTTTTTCTTCTTTCTTTACCCAATCTACAGCAAAAAAAAATTATGTGTAAATCTACAATGGCGTAAACTGGATTTCTGACACCAGAAACAATTAAACTAATCAAAAGCTTCCTATTACTCCCACACCCACCCACCCACACCCACACATCATGTTACCTTTTGCTCTGGGAAGCTTTTGGTTACCTTTTGCTCTGGGAAGCTTTTGGGAGTCTTGAGAAGAGAGCCTTTTCATGAACAAAATTCATTCTGCGCCACCATTGATTAGGATGGGGGAGTTTGACCTTGGGTCAGCTGAGATTGCCTATCCTGGCTTGGAAGTGAAAGAACATGACATTGCCCCACCTATGAGTGTCCTGCAGTTCCTCTTCATTGGTGGCTTCTCTTCAAAACTGTTACCTGAAGAAAAGCAGAACGGCCGTGCTTTCAGGGGGGATAGCTATAAGCCTTGTGGATGAAAGCAGTAACTATATAAACATCAGATTGCATAATGACGACTAACAGCACGCTAAGTGGGATGACAGGAGCTTAGTCCAAAAAATAAAATTAATGTTTTAGACCTCTATCTTAGTGGATAGCTCAGTGGGCTAGGGGGTCTGTTTGCCGACCCAGATGCCAGGAGTGCAGTTCCCAACTGGGCCTCTACTGCGAAGTACAGCCAGCCTGTGTGGCCTTGGGCAAGTTGCTTGCTTTCATTACACCCAACAGAAGAAGGAAACGGTAAACCACTACTGAGAAATTCTCTATCTAGAAAACCTGAAAATGGTCTGCATAGTTCAGAGTTGACTTGATGGCACGTAATTACTATCTCAGGAACTGTCCACTGTTTAACTTCCCTAGAGTCCGCAGTTTACTGTTTCTCAACCATTTAGAATACAAGATTGTTTTTAGAACTCATTAGGCATCCAAAAGTTTTTTTAACATATATTTAAATATATTTTCATTATAAATTTTACAAAGCAAGTTAAAATTACAGTACAATAGCATCACCTTACTTATACATTCTATAAGCACCTTACCTTTCTCTATATACACCTGCTAATTCATCTTCTAACATAGTTAAATATGACACACATACTCTGCCATTCTTATAGTTCTGTTCTGAGGAAACCCACATTGTTCTTCCTTTGCACCTTTTTGTGCAATGTTGTGTTCAAGAATACTATACATGTTTGGAAAGTGAAATTCATTTTTGTGGTTGATTAGTGGAAAAGGTTGTTAAATAACTCCCACTAACTGGTACAGAGATTGGTACTGTGCACACAGTTTTTTCACTCCAGAACACGCGGACTGAAAAGCTGATATTGTGCTATGCTCCATCGATCACTGTTGCTGTGCTATACTGTTCACCACCATTGTTCTCCGCCTAGCATTGAGTCACAATGAGAGCTCTAAGGCAACAAATGAGTTTGCTGTGGGAGAGAGAAGGAAACGAGTGGAATAAAATGTTTAAATCATGACCTTTGTAGGCTAAAACTAACTCAGAAAATGCTACGCTTGACAAAATAAAGGTTGACAATCAATACTTATGATTTATATAGAGAACGTGAAGGGTGTCTTTTGAATGGGGTGCCTAAATTTGCATATGTGGGTATAGCATGTTTTGTCCCCATACCCTTTTCCTTTCTGCTACAAATATATATATTTGTTTAATTATAGGTTTATGCCATTGCATATTAATTTCCCTAGGTCCTGTATGTTCTATATGCTTGGATTTCCATGGGGTAGCTATGTTAGGCCAGTCCTAATGATACAAGTTAGATGAAGACCAGTTGAAACTGCATCCAAACTTGTATGGCTATAATGACTGAGTACTGTATATACTCAAATATAAGCCCTCGGCTTATATTCGAGTCAATACTTTTAGCCACTGAGACAAGTCATCTGTGGCTAAAAGTCATTTTAAATATTGCATGCCACTTCTCATGACCCCCCTCTGCACCACAGGGGAGCGGCACACAATGTTTAAAATGACTTTTAGCCACTTACCCAAGCACTTGCATCAGTGGCTAAAAGTTATTTTAAACATCACACACCACTCCCCCAGCTCACAAAGGAGGAGCTGCCAGGCCCTGCTGCATTTCCCACCCTAGACTTATACGCGAGTCAGTATGTTTCCCCAGTTTTTTGGGGTTAAATTAGGGGCCTCGACTTATATTCGGGTTGACTTATACTTAGTCTGGAGGAGTTTTGGATCTGGCATTAACTCAGCTCCTCCCTCACTGCACCTGTTCTCCATCTCTTTTTGGGTTCTTCTGCCAGCTGATCATAACCAGGGCAGCAGTTGTGCCAGTAAATCCTCTTGCTGAGAGATCTCAGAAATCATTCAGCACAAGGTCTGCTGTACTGGCACAAGAGGCATCTGTCCAGGCCAAACCCACTACAGCCAGCAAATCTTTCAGTCAGGACTGAGTGGCTTTACTCTTGCTTGCAAAACAAGGAATTGTGTGATGCCTTAGAGATCCCAAAATATTTGGCAACATAAAGGTTTGTGAGCTATGTTCTACCTTATCCGATATATTAAGTCTTATCTCTGTTAGGGCAAAAACACAGGTGTCTGTATACTTGTCTTCTCTGAGGGTTTTTTTTTTTAAAGAGAATAACAAACCAGCAAGTACGGGTATAAAGAAATGTGAAGCTAACCTATGTAGCCTCGGTCCAGCTCCACAGTCCCAGGGTACCCCAAGAAGGAAAGGATGGCAAAAGTACTTCTGGGTACTTTATATCAAGATAGCCCTGGAAAGGAACATTATACAGTGAAAGATACGATTATACCCAATTATTAATTACATTCAACAAAACAAGGGGACACGCATAAGAGAAGGAGAGTGTGTGTGTTCTGCTTATATACCACCCCATACCACTTCAAGTAGTCTCTGGGCGGTTTACAGTTTTTAATTACAATGTGCAGGCTGCACACACACATGCACATACACAGAGAGAGGGGGGTAATGAGGAAAGGGGTCATAGGAAATGGGATTAATCCCTTCAGGGAGGGCTGTCAAAATGGCCAGTGTTGATAAGTATACATAAATATATGTATATGTATCTATATTTTTGCACACATGCACACACATCTGTCTGCATATATACAATATTTCAAGAGAAGGAACTAACCAAATGTATCCGCCAGCAATTTGGGTTACTTTCCTTATGTAACTGAGAAACAAAGGGGTTTTGAAAAGCCAGCAGAGGCACACTGCATATCATCTTGCCCTTTCCCCTACACAATAGTCAATAGGACCCAGAAGAGGCTGTACATTATGGTGCTGTGTTCCCTGTAGTCCTGCCAAGGGGGTATTTGAGGACAGGCTCGAGGGCATAATAGAAATGCTCCTAAGGCCTGCCAAAGGAGATTTAATCTGAGGCAGTGTTATCCCTTACCACAAACTAATTTACTCAAGCCTGGAGTCACAGATAAAGACATTTCTATAATGTGTGTACAAGCTTGCTCCTACAGACAAAACCGCCTTTCTTCCAGCTTTGTTTAATACAGCAAACATATTTGCTTGCCTTTTTTTTTTTTTCAGGAGAATATTTTTTCCAGCCCTCATTATCCAAAACTGCTGTCCAGGGATGGTTATCAAGGAAAGAGTTCCCTGTAGGGGGGAAAAATTGGCAGACAAACACTACTGACAATCAGCTTTCCTGCCATTTGCAAACCTCCCTGCACAGATTGGATGGGTTTAAACTAGTGAGTCTGACTATATTAACCAGTATGAACTGAACAAGTGGGCTGGATCATACAGACGGTGGTTTGCTGCATTCCATTTCCATGAGAGATGTTCAGGAGACTGCTGTGGGAAGTGTTCACTGAACAAAGAAACTGTGAAACTATATCTGATGTAGAAAAGGAATGTGATTCCCTCATTGTAAACCAGGAGAAATGAAATTGTTCCTCTTTTTATTTTTTCAAAATCAAAGTGTCTAACTCTCAGGGCGATACATAAAATTCTGTAAAACATATTCTTTTTTGTTAATAAGAAGTGTAAAGGGTGATTCATAGGAGGAAATGGTGGAAAATTAAGAGATTGCTTTAAAAAAATGCTGACTGGCCTCTATTTGTGTAAGTGGCCTACACTTTTTCAATATGCTTGTTATTCATGATCAATAATACTTATAATTAATGACCAGTAATACTCATAGTGATTCCCAATGTGGTGTTGTGGATAGAGTGACAGACTAGGACTCAGGGGAATAGGATTCAAATTCCCACTCAGCCACGGAAACTCACTGGAAGAGTGGAACTGGTAAAACCGTTCCTTCAATATATCAAAACAAAAGCAAAGTGTTCTGTTTATACACCACCCCATATCACTTCAAACACTCCCTGGCCAGTTTATAATTTAATTATGCAGGCTACACATTGCCCCCACCCCCAGCAAGCTGAGTATTCATTTTACTGACCTCAAAAGGATAGAAGGCTGAGTCAACCATGAGCCTGCTGCCTGGGATTGAACCCCAGGTCGTGAGCACAGTTTTAGCTGCAGTACAGGCATTTAACCACTGTGCCAAGGGGGCTCCTCAGTTACCTTGAAAGCCCTAGTAAGTCAGTTCTGACTTGACAGCACAGAACACACAATATTCATGGTAATTAGTAATAGTTAATGCTTTTAATTGTAAATTAGTATTATTATTTAATAAGTCCAGAGGCGTAGCTAGGGTTTGGAGTGCCTGGGGACAAAGTCAGTTTTTGCGCCCCCTCTTTCTCCCCCAACTGCGTCTTACCCACCCAGCAAGAGAGGGGACGATCCTGGAGGAACAGCGGAGGAGAGGGAGAAGGGTCTGTCTTTCTCACACCCTCTTCAGGGTTCTCCTGTCCAGGATAAGGCTCTCCTGTCCAGGACAAGGCGTGTGGACAAGGAAGAGTCCCACCTCAAGGGGGTAGGGAGTGGAGGAGCCTTCTGCAGCCTAGACAGTGAGGGCAGTGGGTGCATTCTCATGCTGATAACTGAAGCGAGCCCTTTTGGCAGTGAGAGGCAAGTGGCGCATCCCCGGGCACTGGATAGCAGACTCTCCTAGTGTGACTGATGCTGCTTCCGGACCCCAAGGGATGCACTCACCCTATGACAACTGGCCCAGGTGTGGCCGTTCATCTGTCTTATACCATGCCCAGAGTGACCTCACTGCTAGATGGACAGTATAAAAATCCAATAAATAAATAAATAAAATACCCTTGCTGGTGCAGCTTCCCAGCAGCCCAGCCAAGGCTCACCTGGGCTCTACCTCCCTCCCGCCGGCTCTGCTGGGTCGCAACCACTGGGCCTCCTGACGGCCGTCTGGGCACCTCAGTGCTGAGCCAAGAGCGTCACCACTCCAGATGCCTCCAGGGGAGCCTCCAGGGCTGGCAGAAGGGTGCATGGCTTCCCTGACCGTGAACGTGCGTGGCCCACCATCACACACCACCACAGTCAGTGGCAGCAGGAGGCGTGAGCAACTCCAGTGCCTTCAGCCCTCTGTGCCCCAGGGATTTAGCCCCCTGTCCCCCTGAGCTACACTACTGAATAAGTCATAATAAGGCTTCATATTATTAAGTATACATATTATTTATTATAATTATGTTTGGCTTTTAACTGATCCTTTCCCAGGACTCGAGAACATGTAACAAGTTAACAATGAAGAAAAAAACTGGTCATGCAATAAAACAAAATATCCAATTAAACTATAATTGCCCTGCCTCTCTCTAATCCATGTTGAATAAGAGGCCAAACAAACAAGGCTGAATCCAGCTTTAAGCTCATACAACTTGACTGCCTAAAGCAAAGTTTCGTAGTGATTCCTTTACCCCACCTCCAAATTCAGAAAGAATTAGTGGGAGGCGCTAAATGGAGTAGATGGCAGTAGAGGAGTCACAGGTATATTTTTAAATGATACATTTTCACGTTTGATCGTTGCTACACTTTCTGTTGCCCTGCTTCTGTTTTTAGTAGTTTCTACTATGGATCAAGTTATATAATACTTCCATTGATAAGCGACTTCTGTATCTTATCAAATGCCTCTACCAGGGAACCACACTTCATATTAGATGTGAGATAGAAGGGGAATTGACAAAATCTATCCCCGCCAATAGGGGAGTCCGCCAAGGATGTATACTGGCGCCTATGTTATTTAATCTCTATCTAAATGATTTGATTCAGAGCTGCCTTGCACCAAACTTTCATCCACCAAGTTTGGCTAAAACCAAATGCCCTTTACTTTTGTATGCAGATGATGCTGTGTTGCTTTCATTATCAGAAATTGGCCTTAAACGCCTAATGCGTGCATTTATGGAATACTCTAAGCTCAATCAACTGAATATAAACATTAGTAAAACAAAAATTATGGTTTTTAAGAAGCATGCAGCATTAAAAAAGTGGAAAATGGCAAATACATTGATCAGGTTAAACAATTCAGATACCTGGGCATCTGGTTCCACCAGAATCTTTCTTGGGCTCCCCATAGAAGGTCTGTTATACAGGCAGCTCAGAATACCAGCAAGGCCATTACCCGTTTCTTCTTTATGAAGGGTGGGCAATTTATACCAGCTGCTATCCAGATATTCATATCCAAGGTCCTACCTCAGCTGCTATATGGAATCCCAGTATGAATCCTGGGCTTCCATACAAACATTGAGAGTATCCTTGCAAGGTTTTTAAGGTCTATTCTTGGATTGCCAAAATGTGTTTCTGTAGCAGGTCTACGACTTGAGGTAGGCGTCTCCTCAATCAAATGTACTGCCTGGTAACATGCGTTCAGATATTGGATCAAAGTGTTATATGCTGACACTTCCTCTGGATATCTACATCTTTTGATGAAAGATGTTTACACCTGCTCCTGGTTAAAAATCTTCCCAACCAAATTGCATTTTTTAGGCCTGTCTATGGATTTTTTTCACATTTATGCAGTTAATGATGACAGTTAAGTCCATCATTGAAAATCGAATTAAAGATATTGATTTCCAGTCTTCTACAGAGAAGGCCCAGAAAATTTGTTCACCCATGCATTTTGGTTTAAATCTTGAATTTCATCAAAGTGCTAAATATTTGGGAAAACTGACAATCCCAAAATACCGACAGATTTTTTTCAAGAGCCAGATTTAACTGTTTTCCATCTGCAGTTTTAGAGGGTCGCTACAGTGGCATACCATATGAAAATCGATTATGCCCCTGCAGTGATAAAGAAATTGAAACATTGCAGCATGTTCTTTTTATATGTAGTTATTACAGAGATGAATGTATCAGGCTTCTTTACCCGGTAATGAGAGGTCTACCTGGCAGATCCTTGGACTGGTATACAAGATATCTTCTAGAAGACAGAAATAAGTCCATTACAGAACTTGTGGCCAAATTCCTTCTCTCAGCCCAAAAAAACATGAAAGAGAATTCTGGCGCTTAACTAATTTTAAGTTTCTTTTATTTATTGGAATGTGTACTTGTTTGAATGTATACTGTATTTTATCGGGCCTTTGGCTGTAAAATAAAATTGATTGATTGAGTAGTTTCTAGAAAAATATTTTGATCTGAATGAACATGTAATCAATTGATAATCATATTGTCATATTTCACAATCTTGAACTAGTGGAAGAATAAAGCATGAAGGCTTTATAATTCTCTGACACTCTTCCGTTATTCCTCTGTAGTCCTCCCATAAACACTGGTTTCACCATATCTATGACAGATTGTATTGTGGCTTCATCTCCTGGTTTATGAGCAGCAGTCAAAAATATTTTCTAAGCTGGTGGTTTAATCTATTAGGATAGCAATGTCAAAGCTGGGCACACTTCTAAATCAGCTCCAGGACTTAAAATGTTGCATCCTTCTGTCTTCATTCTTAATACATTTTCAGATCAGATAAAGGTGCTTCTGGTTCTTCGTACATATGAAATATAGTATATAGAGAGAATGGGAAAATGTATCCAGTGTTGTAATGACAAGAGCTTGAACCCAGAACTGTCAAAAGTAATAAGGTACACAAACATGGAGGGTAAGAAGACAGCACTTGGATAGCACAAAAAAAAAAACTTTCTACAGAATGTCCACAATTCTTTTCCATCTCTTTTTAAAGAAAGAGAATTTCTGTTTCAGGGGAGGACTTACTGTATATACTCGAATATAAGCCTAGTTTTTCAGCCCTAATTTTGGGCTGAAAAAAGGGGCCCTTGACTTATATTCGGATCAATACTTTTAGACACTGACACAAGTGCTTGGGTCAGTGGCTAAAATTTATTTTAAATATTGTGTGTCGCTTCTCATGACCCCCCTCTGCATCATAGGGGAGCGGCACACAATGTTTAAAATGACATTTAGCCACTGACCCAAGCACTTGCCTTAGTGGCTAATAGTCATTTTAAACATCACACACCACTCCCCCAGCTCACAAAGGAGGAGCTGCCAGGCCCTGCTGCATTTCCTACCCTAGACTTATACTCGAGTCAATATGTTTCCCCAGTTTTGGGGGGTTAATTTAGGGGCCTCAACTTATACTCGGGTTGACTTATACTCGAGTATATACAGGTATATCTTGAACAAAATCCTGTTCACATAGTTATTAGAGTATAAACTGGACTCAGACACTGGAGATTATTGATTTAAATGAATTGAAGGGTTCTTATCCACCTCCTACTTCAGATTCCAAGGCTCGCTAGGGCTCCATTTTGCCCTGGGAAAGCCTTTGTGAACCTTGAGAGAGGGGTGGGGGATGAGTTGGGGAGATACCCCTAACAATGAGGGCAATCTGGCTGTGACATCTGTCACCCCATTGATCGCCAGGGTTGATTCGGCTAACAGTCAAAAACCACCACTGGTGGTATGATCACCAGCGATCTGAGTAGGACAGCTACCTTTCAAATGTTCTTAAATAAAACACACGTCTAAATGAAAAGTGTGACCACTGGGTTCATGGTTTTCTTGTGCATGATATGTTGCTCAAGCATATTGCTTACTATCTTTTATTGCTCCACGTCAAGTTGCCAAGCCAAGCATTTCCACAGGTATCCTTCTGTGACTTGAGGAGAAGGGCATAATCATTTGTTGAGCAAAGTACATTTAACAGTCTGTAGGGTGGGAAGGTGGTTTGTTTCAAGATTCAGTCTCTACTTTCGAAAAACTACAAGGGAAAGAAATGTCTGCAGGAAAAGACTCCCTGGTGCATTTCATCATGCCACTGTTGGTGCCCTCTGTTGCACATAGTGCCTGATGTGTGAGATTGCTTCAGTTGAGGGAAAACAGTATGTTCTAAACACACAAAGGATTGTTTCTGCTAGGAACAGGTGGGTGGGTGTCTTGAGAGAATTTACTTGTTGAAAAGACTTGGTTTCCAGGTTTCTGTGGGGTTGTATGGAAGGCAGCCACATGCTTTTCATACATTCCAAATTTCTGCCATAGCAAATCCCACTAGTGAGAATCACAGGCGTTTGTGTTCTGCTCTTTTTTCTCCATGACCCAAAGCAATCTTTAACCTTGCCAAATGCAGCTAGAAAACCAGACCTACGCTACATTCCACTTTCAGGCTATTGTTATTTCTCTGCAGATCAGGAAGAAACATATGTTCCTCCACTGTGTAAAATCCAAAAGGGCTTTCTAGAAGGCGATGCTACACATGGCGTCTCTACACATGGCCATCTCCAGATGGACAATACAGGAATCAGATTGATTATGTTCTCTGCAGCCAAATATGGAGGAGCTCTATACAGTCAGCAAAAACAAGACCTGGTGCTAACTGTGGCTCAGATCATCAGCTTCTTATTTCAAAATTCAAAATTAAACTGAAGAAAGTAGGGAAGACCACTGGGCCAGTCAGGTACAATCTAAGTCAAATCCTTTATGAATACACAGTGGGGGTGAAGAATAGATTTAAGGAACTAGATTTGGTGGACAGACTACCTGAAGAACTATGGATGGAGGCTAGTAACATTGTACAGGAGGGGGCAATGAAAACCATCCCAAAGAAAAGAAAATGCAAAAAAGCAAAATGGCTGTCAAACGAGGCCCTACAAATAGCGGAGAGAAGGGGCACAAAATGCAAGCGAGAAAGGGAAAGATGCAGAAAACTGAATGCAGACTTCCAAAGAATAGCAAGGAGGGACAGGACAGCCTTCTTGAACACTGCAAAGAAGTAGAGGAAAACAATAGAAAAGGAAAAACCAGAGATCTATTCCAGAAAATTGAAGATATTAAAGGTGTGTTTCGTGCAAAGATGGATATGATAAAGGCCAAAAATGGTAGGGACTTAACAGAAGCAGAAGGTATCAAGAGGAGATGGCAAGAATACACAGAGGAATTATATCAGAAAGATCTGGATAGTGTAGTTGCTGACTTCGAGCCAGACATTCTGCAAAGTGAAATCGAGTGGACCTTAGAAAGCATTGCAAAAAACAAGGCCAGTGGGGGTGATGGTATTCCAGTTTAACTATTTTAAATCTTAAAAGTGGATGCTGTAAAGAAATGCAAGCTGGATTTCAAAAGGGCAGAGGAACTAAAGATTAAATTGCCAACATGCGCTGGATTGTGGAGAAAGGAGTACGACAAGGCTGTATACTGTCACCTTGCCTTTTTAACTTATAAGCAGAGTACATCATGCGAAAGGCAGGACTGGATGAATCACAAGCCAGAATTTAGATTGCTGGAAGAAATATCAACAACTTCAGATACCCAGATAATACTACACTGATAGCAGAAAGTGAGGAAGAATTAAAGAATCTCTTAATATGGTGAAAGAGGAGAGTGAAAACTGGGCTAAAGGTAAACATAAAAAAAACTAAGATCATGGCCACCAGTCCCATCACCTCCTGGCAAATAGAAGGGGAAGAAATGGAGACAATGACAGAGTTTATTTTCTTGGGCTCCTTGATCACTGCAGATGGTGACTGCAGCAATGAAATTAAAAGACACCTGCTTCTTGGGAGGAAAGCGATGACAAACCTAGACAGCCTCTTAAAGAGGAGAAACATCACTTTGCCAGCAAAGCTCTGAATAGTCAAAGCTATGGTTTCTCCAGTAGTGATGTATGGAAGTGAGAGCTGGACTGTAAAAAAGGCCAATCCCCAGAGAACTGACTCTTTTGAGCTATGGTGCTGGAGGAGAGTCTTGAGAGTCCCCTGGACTGCAAGGAGATCAAACCTATCCATCCTGAAAGACATCCTGGATGTTCACTGGAAGGACAGATTTTGAAGCTGAGGCTCCAATACTTTGGTCACCTCATGAGCAGACAGGAGTCCTTGGAAAAGTCCCTGATGTTGGGAAAGATTGAAGGCCAAAAGGAAAAGGGGACAACAGAGAATGAGATGGTTAGATGGTGTCATTGATGCAACCAACATGGATGTGACCAAACTCCTGGAGGCAGTGGACGACAGAAGGGCCTGGCATGCTCTGGTCCATGAGGTCACAAGGAGTTGGGCATGACTGAATGACTGAACAACAATAACCTTAACATAACAGATAGTGCTTAACTTTCCCAAAAGCTTACTGCCACTAAAGGTTTAGTTCGAACAGCACGTCATTCTGCAGTGGAATCAGAAGCTTAGTTAAAATGGAATTTTAAAAAGCATTTCTTGTGACATAGATTTAGTAGAAATACTTAACTTCAGTAGAAGTTGCTTTTCAGTCTAAGTAGCATGAGTGGTGACTAAAGTCATAAATATTTGTTAGAATATTAACCACACTGGTTCCTTCTTTATGAGTATTTTGTGCAGAGCTCATATTCCTATTCATATCCATTCATTTCCATATGAGAGGGAAATGGGACTGCATGTGTATAGCTCTTGTAATCTAAATTATCTCCTGAAGAATTGTCTAGAAAGATCATTTTTTTTATTTTAAATTGCCATACAACATACATGTACAGTAGTACATCGTAAGATGAATGCCCCTTAAGACAAAAAAAACTTGTAAGACGAATGGAATTTTTGGGAATAGGAAAACCTTGTAAGATGGATTTTGCCTATGGGAATGCCTCGCAAGACAAATTCAATGCATTCCAATGGGAAATCGCATTAAACCGCGTTTCGTAGATTGAATTTTTCATAAAATGATTTGACCCGTAGAAATAATTAAATTCATCTTAAGAGGCATTACTGTAGTTCTCTAATTGGTTTAATAGATGTTTTTACTCCTAAACGTTTCCTAACATTACATGTTTTGACACACAGCCCTCCTTCTCATCCTAGT
Source organism: Phrynocephalus versicolor (assembly GCA_023846285.1). Classification (NCBI taxonomy): domain Eukaryota; kingdom Metazoa; phylum Chordata; class Lepidosauria; order Squamata; family Agamidae; genus Phrynocephalus; species Phrynocephalus versicolor. The sequence continues at coordinate 63,067,440 of JAHTLZ010000204.1, read as the reverse complement.
TCTTAAATTAAAAAATATATTAAAAGGAAAATAAAAGGAAAATTACAAAGATTGCAATGGCTGGATGTCTCTTCTAGCTAATCCACTTAAATGCAACTTTCACTCTGAAGAATCTATCTGGCTTTAAATAATTGGAAAGTGCTCATTTGTAGGGAGAGATCCCTGCTTGGTCATTAACCAAGCATTTTTGGTTTTGCTGTAGATAATGAGCATATTAGTATAAAATGTACCGGAACTTATTGAAAAGTTGGCATGTCCTTTTTTAGATCCTAATAAGCAACGTGCATTGAGATGACTCAAAGGTGAAGAGTAAAATAGAAACCAATGAGGAAAGTGGCTTAATTGGTTTCATACTGTGTTCCAGCTTCTTCGGCACATGCCATGTTCTCTTCATATGAAGATTTTAAACAAAGCACCAAGAATTCTGTTGAGCAACACATCAGAGGCCCAGCAAGCACCATGTAACATGCAAGAACTCAGGCAGCAAATTCTGAGGAATCTGTGGGAAATTGCCCTGGTTTATCCCACACCATGAGGCAGGCCTACAGCTTTGCAGTGTTACGAAGGTGTATAGCTTGCAGAAGATTTAAAAACATGGCAGGGCAACAGGCTTCAATACGCTCAGGCTTTTCACCTACCAATACCTGTTGAAAAGGGCCTTGCTTCACTCCTCAGTGACATCTTGGCTATGAGACAACTCCCAAATACAGTGGTACCCTGACTTATGACACGCCCGACAACCGAGAATCCCGACTTACGAGCGGGCTCTGGTTATTTTCCCCCTCAGCCGCCTTATGAGCAAGATGGGGTTTCACCCGAGTAACGATGGTGGTGGGGGTTAGTAGGAGTCAGTCATTTAAAAGGTCTTTGAGCCACCAATCCAAGTGCTTGGGTCGGTGGCTCAAAGACCTTCCAAACATTGTGCACTTTTCCCAGTGAGGTGAAAAGCAGGCACTGTTGCAAAGACCTTTGAGGCACTGAGGGAAGCTGTCTCTTTAAACGGAGGCAGCTTTCATCTGTGCCTCAAAGATCTTTGCAGCAGTGCCCGCTTTTTCCCTGGTGAGGGAAAAAGCGGGCGCTGCTGCAAAGTTCTTTGAAGCACTGAGGGAAGCTGCCTCCATTTAAAGACACAGCTTCCCTCAGTGCCTCGAAGACCTTTCTTTTAAAAATGGGTAAAAAACCTCTGTTTCTCTCCCCCCAACATTGAACATGCAGATGGAGAAGTGGTGGTTTTTTTCCATTTTCCTCCTTCCGATGCAAGTGCTGAAAAAAGCCGCTTCTCCCTCTACACTCCCAATGGTGGTGTGTGTGTGGAGGGGGGCAGAAGCGGGTTTTTTTTTTAAGTCCTTAAGCAACCAAGCCAAACACTTGGCTTGGTTGCTTAAAGACATTTTAAAAGACCTGTGGCTTCCCCCCTCCAATTCAGGAGGGGGAAAGCCATGGGTCATCTAAAGTGGTTTCCATTGGAATCCATTGAAATCCGTTCCTCTGGAAGGGATTAATTGATTTTCAATGCATTCCTATAGAAAACCGACTTATGAGTTAATCAAGTTACAAGCCTGTGCTTGGAACAGATTAATGTCGTAAGTCGGGGTACCACTGTAATAACATTCAGGGTGTTCCAGGCCTTTGTTCTTTGTTTTTCCCAACACACCACATAATGGTTCCTAAAATGAAATCTTTCCCCTGAACTCCAGCAGTCTCTCCTCGGTTACAAGTTTTAGAATCTGAAAGGGACAGGGGCACCATATACTAGAGTTTCCAAGGCTACACCCTGTTTTTCAGTCTTCTTCCCTTGCTGTCTTTTCTATTTTAAGAATTACAATTTCCAAAAAAATACAGAGATATAGTAACCATACAGCTAGGCCTACAACTGCCATGTACATCAGAGCAGGGGAGATAAAATCTATGTGGGTTTACAAAAAAAAAAAAATCCTAGTACCTGACCAGACAACAATTCAAACTGAAAGATAAGTTAATACTAGACTGGGGTATGTATACCCCAACACCACCCAGACAGAAACATTGCTTGTTCGGCTTGAATCAAATCATGGCATCCACACATGTTTGATTTAGAGCAATCCATCCCATTGCTTGTGAGGGTAGCCCTGATCCTTTGGGGCACGTCACTAGGCCTACAGGGATTTGACGGGATTCAGACTGCTCCAAATCGTCCTGTTCTGTAGCCTGTTGTTGGACAGTGACAGCTCTGAAACATATTTGGCAGATTGTGGCTTTGAAAGGAATGATGGTGTGTGTGTGTGTGTGTGTGTG
>JAHTLZ010000204.1:62998915-63061562 GCA_023846285.1 Phrynocephalus versicolor | reverse complement strand
AGGCCGCGGGGACCCCCCTCCAGAAACCACCCCTCCGGTAGGTGCCCTGAGGCACGGCAGGCATATTTCCGCCTACTTTTTGGCCAGGAATCGGGTTTTTTTTCTTTTAAAAAAACTTTTTTTCTGTGCCGCTTGGCATCGCGGGATCGCCGTGATGCCAGGAACGACCACGACAAGTCAGACCCATTTATTCATTCGTCGGTTTGAGTTCGAGTTCTGGCGGAGTAATTCCCGTTACCGTTTCTGTTGCGTAACGGAAACGAGTAACGGAAACGGAAACGGGAATTCCGCTAAGTCGTGCCCATCTCTACTCCCTTGTGTGATTGTTTTGACACTATGTTTTCAATTGAAGCAAAACAAGTTGGAAATATGTTTTCAATGTTAGTCTCCATCCCCCATAACTTTTGGATGGTTTACTGTGCATGATTACGTGGAATGTTTACTCTCTTTTTAACTGCTCACATTCTCTTATAGCTTTAATGTTGTCTTTTAAAGCTTTAAGATGTCCCTCAATTCCCTGTTCTCAAACTTGAATATGTCTTAATTGTACTGGACTATATATTGTCCTTCATTACTGTAAGCTGCCTTGGGTCCTTTTCCAAGGAAAAAGGTGGGGTTAAAGTACTTTAATAATAATAATAATAATAATAATAATAATAATAATAATAATAATAAATTGATGACATTCTATGAGGACGTGGCACTTGAAGAAGTTCTTCTGTTCCATTTCTTAACAGGACATGCAATCCAGTCGTATGCAAGGTTATTCAGAATAAAGTCCCATTGATACTCATCAGCACGACAATGTATCACTAAGTACATCTGATGCAGAACCATATGCAAAACAAGCACTTGCTGGCCTTGTGATCCGAGCTCAGGAGTCATGTAAATTATCCTTGATCCCTATCCTGGTTCCTATTCTTGTTTGTATACCAGCAACCTGCGGTTTTAGTAGAAGTGTGTCATGTGTATGTTAACTTAACATTGATTAAGTTAAACATGCCACTAATCCATGTGGAGTTCTGAATATGTAAAAACTGTTTTGAGCGGGGAGGAGCTCCTCGGGTTGCTTTTATGGGGCACCTGTCTGTCCCATCCTCTGCAGGCCCATGCTTCCACATTTTGATGATCGCCTTGCTGAGCATAAGCATGGGCAATCCAGGGAGTGATCCTGGAACCTTAGATTGGCTATTCTTCATTCTGTGAGGTGGAAAGAAATCCACTAAGTTTCCACATAATGTCCTGGTCTTGTATGCACATCTGAACAAAGCTACAAAGGTAGGGGTATGCATGTCGGGTTCTCCTAGACCTCTATACATTTTGAAGCTACAACTAGAGAGGTGTGTGCGTTGTGTTGTTACAGTTGTGACTGACTCTTCATGACTCCATGTCCATGGAGTTTTCTTGGCAGGAATACTGGAGTGGTTTGCCAGTTCCTACTCCAGGCGCCTATAGCACCTGGTATTCCCTGGTGGTCTCCCATCCAAGTACTAACCATGGCTGACCCTGCTTAGCTTCCGAAATCAGGTGACATCAGATGTGCTTAGGGCATCTAGGCAGCTCAACTAGAGAGTTCTTTAACTAGAGAGGTAAAGACTCTCAATTTCATTTCCCCATTACTAAAGGAAAGCATAAGATGTTCTAACTAGCACTGGGAGAAACTACTTTTGTGACACAATTGCCTTCCTTTGTTGCCTACAAATAAATGCATTCACTGACACAAAGCACAACTGTTGTAAAAATATTAGTATGCAGATGCTCTGGTGTTTTGTTAATGCATTTAATTAAACACAATGTCACCATTGTTCTTTTTCTTGACACCCCCAAGCCCCCCACAATGAATGTGTATTATAGCATAGAATCTAGCCAGTGTTCATGAATAAAATTCCTTATATTGTGTTCATTGTTCACGGAATCTTTAGCAAGGCATTAATATCAGAGTTACCTCCAACCTCAAGGTCTTTGCATGTTGCAAAGTCTTTCAACAGGTCTGTTAGTTGCTGTCAAGTCTTTTCTGATATGGTAACTCTAAATGGGTTTGCAAATTACACGGAAAGTTATACCATTGCCACCTCACAGTGAGTGTTCATAGCTGTGCGGGGGTTTGAACCCGGGTCTTCTGAGCTCCAGTCTAACATTCTGTCCACTACCTCACTTGGTTCTTCAACAAAACTGCAAGATAGTAACACCTCTTCAACCTAACATCTCTATACTCAGCAAAAAGCAGTCAACTAAAAAGCTGCAGCAGTCAAGCAAAATTAATGGAAATACTGTCGATAAACACTGCTTTTGGCTTCCAAGGCCTTAATTGATTAGGAATTAAAAATAGCTTTTAAAAAAAGAACAGCACTGCATCTGCCTCCCAAAAATTGTTCCAAGATTAGAATTGCCCTCTATCTTCTCATAAAACTTCCTGTCTTAAACAATTAGATGAACAATAAGCAGAAATTCAAAAGGTCAAGGGTTTTCCCATTTTGAAATATATGGATGGAATGCCACATCTGTTGAATGTCTGCCCATTAAATGAGGTATAATATGTGTCAGATCACTACCAGTACGTTATTAGACTATCACCATACTACCCTAATAATATATTTCAAGTTATTGTTCGTTTTTATCCACAATATGGGAGAGTTCTATTAAAAAGTACAGTAGGACCCCGGTATACACTGGGGATTGGGTCTAGGCCTTCCTGTGGATAATGAAAACTGTGGATAAGAGAGAACATCAATCCCACCCACCCCCCAAACTGTATTCAGGATGAGGCCTAGCGAGTGCCAAATAGAGGGGAACTATTATTTCCGAGTATTTGAAGATGACACTTCAATAGCATTTTTGCAGTCACATCACAGTTGCTAATATTCAATGTGATCTACAACCATTCTAAGATCCTTCTTGTTCATCATAATATTACTGAGTCAATTATGCCAATTTCATATGTGTGTTTATTTTTCCCTGAATGCAAAACTTTGCACTTATCCCTCGTGATGCAGTGGTTAAATGACTGTACTGCTAAAACTCTGCTCGCGACCTGGGGTTCAATCCCAGGTAGCCGTCTCATGGTTGGCTCAGCCTTCTATCCTTCTGAGGTCCGTAAAATGAGTACCCAGGTTGCGGGGGGAGGGGGCAATGTGTAGCCTGCATAATTAAATTCTAAACTGCCCAGAGAGTGCTTGAAGTGCTATGGGGTGGTATATAAGCAGAACAGTTTGCTGTTAAATTTCATTATTTTGTTTTTAGCCCAGTGTTCCAGCCTAACAATATATTTTTGAATTCTGTTAATATCTTCTAGAATATTAGCTATTCCACCAAATTCTGTCATCAGCAAATTTGATAACCATTCCCTGCACATACCCATCCCAGCCATTAAGAATTACAGATGGGTGTTTCATTTTGGAAGGTGACTGTTTCCAAAACAAAACATGCCAGCACAGCTGGTGCTCGAAATCCAGTCCCACCCTCTGGAACAAAATCAACCACTGTCTTACCTTGTTGTAGTTGGCGCTGGGTGAAAATCCAACCAGGAAGCAGCTTCTGATGCATCATCTTTCCCTCTTTCCATGACTCTGTCCAATCAGACACAGAGGCGGGATGATGCATGTCCTTGCACAGCTCCTGATTCCTAAACAAAACATCCATAAGAATGTTGAAGAGCACCTTGTGATACCTCACTTGTTGCCTCCTCCCAATTTTATAAGGAGCCATTAATAAGCACTCTCTGAGTATGATTCTGTAACCAAGTGCACCCACCTGACAGTTGCTCTATCCAACCCACGCCTAATTATCTTGCTAATCAGAATATCATGGAGGTGAAGAGTCACATAAATCTCTTTGGGAGTGTCAAAGCCTGGAAGAGAAGGGAGGTGAAAAAGGGAGAGTGAGAAAAGAATATCATGGAGCACTTTGTCAATGGCTTTGCTGATATTAGATCGATAACGTTCCACCTACCAAGGAGATTATCTGGTTTTCAAATCTTCTGTGGATTTATTGTGAAGCCACATTGGTCTTTTTGCTGGCTTCCGTCTTGTTGGATTTGCTTGTAGTTGTGCCTTTAGGATTTAGAAATTCCTACTCATATTCCTGTTAGGATCTCTTGCTATGGGACTGTATTTACAATTCCCTTCAGAACACGTACTACCATTTCTCCACCATCTATTGGTTAGAACAGGAGTTCCCAACCTTAAGTAACCCAGGTATTCTTGGGCTGCAGTTCCCAGTAGCCTTCACCCAGTACCTATGCTGGCCAAGTTTCCTAGAGGTTGCAGTCACTCCAGCCCTACTGGTTTCAAGCATGCAACTTAAAAAAAACAAATTCTTCTGTAATGCTCTGCTAAGACACATATTTTTCTGCATGTTGTTTGTAAATCCTTCCTGTTCCTCAGTGTAGCTCTCTTCCTATTAAGAACACTTAACTACTGCCATTTAGATTTGTCATCACCACCTAATGACTATCATCTTCTGATGACTGCTAAATTACTCTTAATGTCCACTGTTATGGCCATTAGGGTACCTTTTGCATTTCTACTATAATCTTTATTATCTCCACCACCACCACCAAACCATGTGTATAGATTTTTGTCTACTGAGGCTACACTGCACTCTACAGAAATTTGTGCCAAACAAAAGTCTATAAGCTCCCCCCAAACCATTTGTTTTTTTTCCCTCTTGATGATGTTTTTTCTGTTTGGGATCAAGAGGATACCAGTGAGCTGAAAAGAATTATGCAACTTTACTGGGATAATATAATATCTGAAACAGAGGGTGAAATAGCCAATGAATAACATGACATAATGATTAATTATGGATAGAAATTCAGATATACTGGGGAAAAAACATCCTGGGTATAAATTACTCAGCAAGAGAAATCATATGGAAATGCTGGAGTACTGCATTTCTTCTGACAAAAATAGACAAAGCCGAAATGTTTTGTCTTCTTACCAATAGAGCAAATTAGTCACATGTAAATGGATCTCAACGATGAATTCTGCCAGCAGAAAGAGTGAGTTAGAAAAGGGTGGTAGGGGCAGACTTCATAATATTTCGTAAATCTGTCATCTTCAGAAACTTAAATAGAACCATTATGAGGACTAATTCACACTTAAGGCAGTTTCTTCTCAATTTGAGGTTATGAAACATTAGCAGCTTGTTATAATAAAGAATGTCCTACCCCATTAATATCTTTAAAAATGTATTTATATTTGCAATGGAGGTTTCATTAGACACACATGCCAGCCTGCCTGTACCTCTTTCAAAACATATTAATTATGGTAAAATTAATATGCCTGCCTTGGGTTGGTAGCAAGCAGTGTTGCAGCTACAGCTATAATCTATGGACTTTGTATAAAACAGCTAACTCAAGGCAATGGAAAGAAAGCAGCATTGTTCTTGTGCTCTGTTTTTCACAGGCCTGCATTCATATCTCATCCTTGTTGTTTGCAGGAGAGGCAGATGTGAACCAGAACAATGGAACCCCCACTAAGAGCCCAGTGGTGACAGACTCCAAGGGCACAGTAGATCCAAAGAATGCCTGGAAGGAGGCCAACCCAGCTGACACAAGTGGTCGCCCCCATTTGGTCCGCCTCTTTTCCCGAGATGCCCCAGGGAGAGAAGACAACACCTTCAAAGATCGGCCCTCCGAATCAGATGAGCTACAGACCATTCAGGAAGACAGTGCTGCAGCGTCTGAGAATTCAGATTTGATGGCTTCACAGAAACGCTCCTCTTTCCGGCACGGATCCAAACTTGCAACTGCAAGTACCATAGACCATGCTAGACATGGATCCCCAAGAAGATACAGGGAACCAGGTCTACTTGACTCACTGGGGAGATTCTTTGGAGGTGACAGACATGTCCCCAGGCGGGGCAAGGTGAGCTCAGAGGAGAGGTCAGAATAGGTGCTGCAAATTCAAGAACTGTAAATGGAAGGGGTGGGAGGAAAGTAAATAGAACTGAATAAGCATCAAAGAGCAAGAGTTGGCTTAGCCAACAGGATGGTGTTTTTCAGTTTCGAATGTGATTGTTGGCAATTTTTTAAAAATAGTGTGCTAGAAATTGTTACAGCTACCTTGTCATTCAATTTAAAAGAACTTCCAATTGTTCCAAATCTTCTGCCTGGAGGCTGAGATTATAATGAGTCAGGATATGTCTGTGATAAGGGTTCCATTAGAAATTCTGTGGCTCATTAGTTCTGGGAGGCACCCTGTATACCATGAAGAAACTGTTGATCTTCCTTTAAAATTTTCCCCACAACATGAGAGATATTTCTTTTTTGTTTCTGCACCTTTTCCGAAAAAAAATCTGACTGGAGAGGAGCCCTGGAAAGGCAGTTATTTGTAGCAGTTCTGCAGCAGCTTTCTTTAATGTCTGTTGGCTTAACGCCTGTTTTGACTCTTGGGGACATCTTGTAACACCAGTTGTGCTGTGAGACTAAGGTGAAACCTGTAGATGACTTAATTGATCCTAATGTATTTTTATTTTCTTTTTTCAATAAGAGAAACAAAACCAGGGGGGAAGGGGGCATGACATGACTGGGGTGCATCTCTACTTGGAGTATTAAATTGTAATGGTTGATTAACAACTATTTTTAAGCTTTAGTGTTTAACAACTTTGTGGAATGTTGTGCCAATGTTGTGCCAATATTTTTATATCTAGATACAAAACAAGTAGCAAATGTTGCACTAGTTTGTATACCTAGATATAAAACAAGAATGTGTGCTCTTTTCCATACAATAATGAAGGCAAATCAGGAGACAGGTACTAATATTTAAGAAAATGAACATACAAACATTTCTTTCAATTTTCAGTATATCATTGCAGTGTCTTCTAAGCTGTCTGGCAATGGGCTGTTTTATTATTTTCCTATTTTCCCTCAGGCAAAAAAAAAAGACTTTTGGGGTTTAGAAATGTTGCTGGGGGTTCTTGGAAAGGGACATAATGCTCTGGTAGGGCACATGCTTCCCATGGGAAAATGCCTAGGGTCACTCCCAGGTATCTCTGGATAAGGTTAAGAAAGAACCCCTGGGCAGCCACTATTAGTGTAGACCAGTGGTTCCCAACCTGTGGGCCCCCAGATGTTCCTGAACTGCCATTCCCAGAAGCCTCCACCACTCGCTGTGCTGGGAGGAGTTTCTGGGAGTTGCAGTCCAGGAACATCTAGGGACCCACAGATTGAGAACCACTGGTGTAGGCAGTACTAACTTGGATGGACCAACAGTCCACTTGCTTTGTTGCCACAAGAAAAGTCTCCCCCCATGGGGTGATAATGATGTGCTTTATTTATTTTCTGCTCTTTCGGTTAAAGTTCCCTCAGCAAGGGATGGTGCTTCGGCACTTAGTTTTGCTCTGCCTGGAAGAAAATGTGATTTTTTTTGCCTTCTGAGGCACTCCACCTCTAACTATGGCTTCCTCTTTCTAATTCATAGTTACAATTCAATTTTTTCTGCTGCTGTTGAATTTTTAAAATAAAAAGCTTTAAGACATTCCAGTGCAACTACTTTTTAAATGTTTAAGTGTTTCTCTCTGATCAGAGAAAAGGGAGTTATTGCAGAAATAACCGGTACAAGTCATGCTTTTGTAGTAATAACTAGGGCTGGTATTTGGGTGTCAACAATTACAGGCTCTCTTTTTGAAACTGGCATTGATCTTCCAGTCCTCGGTACTGGAGACCCTGAAACTGCATGTTTCATTACCCATGCTCTGTGACTGGATCAACTCTGGCTTAAATTTAGACTGGAATGTTGTAAAATCATAAAGAGGACTGGTGCAGCACAACTGTAAAATGGTGATAGAGAGATCAGTAGGGGAAAAGATGATAAGGAGCTATATTTGCACCTACTGTAAGCAGTCAGGTATTATTCTGAACACACCGATTAATAAGCATTCATTTCAAACATATTAGTAAGAGTGAACTAATCCTATTCTGGATTGTAGATGTCTTTATATTTAGCAATCATTGTGAAATCTGTTTACTGTGGGGGGGGGAAGTTGTATATAGACACACTCTGTCATATGAACTGTAATTGTTTTGTATGGTTAATTCATAGCACACTGTTGTCACTTTTCACTGCCTTTTTGGGTCCATTTAGATCTTGGCAACCTATAACCCAGTGCCTAAAGAACAAAAATAACAGTTTGTGAATAATTCCAGGTACTGTTGTAGCTAAAACAGTAGCTGTTTTTTTTTAATAAATGCTGACTTGAAAATAACTTGGACAAAGTCGGCACCACCAACTGTGTCACTGCACAACAATATTACTCATAGGAATAATAATGCTGGTGATAAAAAATGAATCTGAGGAGAGCATTCTCGGAGACATTCAATGCTGGAAGCAAATTCAATAAGTGCCATGGACGTTTGTTTATATTAGATGTGCATGTGTATTTTCAAGGAAAGTTTAGTCATTTGACTAAGGTTATTTGTGTCCTTCAGTAGTCTTGACTGATATGGTTATTGTTGTGCTTGATGGTGTCAAAATTGCTGCAGATATAGATAATGTTTCTTCTCACTGGTATTTAAAAGCAAAACAGTAGCTAGCTAGGTATTGTTTTTAGTCGTAAAGCAAACACAGCCACACTTTGAAAAATAACTAGAAAATATTTTTAAAAAGCAAGGGGGAAAACGGAAATTAAATACTGCCAAATATATATATCATGCTGTCAAAGAGCATCTTGACGAAACAAGAATCATAATCCAGCAAGCTATGCTGGGGACAGGCTTGCCTTTTGTCTGATCTTGGATCACATTAGAACAACCTCTTAAAGAAGCTCAGTATTAGCGACATGGTTAGTACGGTAGAGCTGTGGGCTGCAAAGTGGAATGGGGCGTGCCAAGAAGTTCTTCTAAGACAGGAGGAACTAGGGTTGGTCAGGGCACCGGTCCAATCTTCTGTCCCAAGGACTGCAGCCTTCGTTCTTATATCTGATGAAATGCCCACACCAGCTAGGGCTGGAATGCAGCAAGCACAAATGGGCCTTTTGTCTAGAGAATGTGCTATTCAGTCAGAAAACATTATGAATTCCTTGTGGAGGCATATTCTTTTCATATTAACACATCCATAGATTGAAAATACATGCATGCATAATGTTCTTCTTTGTTTGAAAAGAAGAGGAGGAAGGAAAGCTACAATGAAGCTCATTTTGTTTCTGCCCTTCTCCTCACCCTTATAGGGAACAGATTCTGAGTTACCCTGCTATTTATGACACACGGTATTATATTGGGAGAATATAAAGCTTACCACTATGTGTGCATGGACATGCTGTTTATACTTTGAGGGCCAACAAATTTGCACATGGATTGTCCTTGTTATGAACAGAAACGTCAGGAGGATATGCTTAGATAGGGCTTAGTTTCTTTGTTGTACCCAAGATTAGTCGGCTGTGACTGTTCAAGGAAAAAAAATCTTTACATAAGAATGATTACCTTTGGATGTTTCTTCATCATAAATAATTATTTTGTCAGTTTTAACCACTGGCCTAAATTACATGATGGTCCTAAACATTTCCACTTGTTATAGCTATGTATTATGCCAGTTTTGTATCTTGGCCATGCTGGCATTGTTGTTTAATTGTGACAAATTGCAGCTAGTTGAAAAAGTGCTGGTTGCTTACTTAGTCTTGAGTCACTCACGGGTGCACAAATGCACCTTGTTCATTAGCGTATACAATTTCTCTTCCACCTGAGGAAAACCGTATTAGGATTCCTGCTAATCTGGGATAAGTAGACAAACACACCAATCTCTGGATCTGAATAAACCTCGTAACAAAACTAACCGATGCATTTTTATGATTGGGAGGTGTAAAAATATCATTCACAAGTAAAATGTGCTCTTCCTGCACAGTGAGCTCTAGAGAATCAGATGTCAACACAATGCCATATTTCAAACAAATAAAACTATTTTACCTTCTTTAACATTGCCACTCAGGAATCACATGTTGTTGCAAAGTTACTGATGCCCCACCCCGAGATATTCTACAATTCATCTGAGACACTTTCTCCCTCTAAAGCAGGCATCCCCAAACTTTGGCCCTCCAGATGTTTTGGACCACAACTCCCACAGTCCTTTGTCATTGGAAATACAGGCTTAGAATTCTGGGAGTTGTGGTCCAAAACATCAGGAGGGCCAAAGTTTGGACATGCCTGCTCTAAAGGCTACATTCTATTTTATACATAGTCACATACACACACACCTAGAGATGTGGTAATTGAAAATTATTTGCATATGAAATATTGATGGCAATTAGCTACATCAACATAGTTTTCAATCTTAATCAAGGAGTCCAACACGACAAAGTGGTCTGAAGTAATAAATATACCGTGAGCCTTTCTTTTTTTCCCAGGTCTTTACTGTGTCTAGAGAAATCTTACTATCTACTGGTTTTTGTACAACTATGTATAAATTATAGCACTGTTCAGTATATAAATAATGGTACTGTATTAGCTTTCTGGTGAGTGTAATCCAAATGATTTTTGTTTCAATGTTTGCCTTTTGTCTTTGTTTGAACATGGGTAATGCATTTATTAAATACCTCTCTCACATCAATTTTGTGTACTAATTATTTAAGTTGTACATATTAACATCATAACTTAGCTATAACATTGTTTTATTTTGTACTGTGATAATGACAATCAACTGGAATTATTTATCAAAGGGCATGAAGGGTGGACTGTTAAATGGTGGTAAATGTGACTCCTACACTGAGATGTAAAAGTATTGCTTTTAGAGTGCCTAAGAAAAAGTGGTGATCATTTTTTCAAAAAGCAACAGGTTTTTAATGGTGGCTGGATTTTGTTGCTTCGCTGGCTGCCACTGACGCAAGAACTCCTTGCCAGAGAACCATTATTGAAGCAAAGAGGGAAGTATTTTAAAGGTTCAGAATAGAGATATAAAATTTCTGGAAATTTGGAAATGGTTTTTCCCTGTTTTTCTTTTATGGAAAAAAAAAACAACGGAAATTTTCAGAAAAATTGAAAAAAATGCTACATTAGCAACCCTCATCCCCTTTACATTCTGAAAGTCATTCTGTTACTCTAGGAACATAAAATATGACTATGGACAGTTTGACTTGGCATAAAATTATCACAACTAGCATATTAAAATATAGTGTAGCCAGATAATTATTATAAACAGAATTTACTTTTTAAATAATATGTATCTCTAATTGTAACAAATGGAGTAACAATCTCCTGAACCATTTACTAGTTTATATGGAACCCCCCCCAAAAAAACCTCTACAAAACAATGTTTAAAAATCCAGAATTAACAATTATTCATATTTTCTCTCCACAGTATTAAATAAAAATAAAATAAAAATCTCATTCTCATTAAAAATGAAGAGGGGGAAATGATTTTTCCATAATCCTTTTTATCTTTTTTTTTCTTTTTTTTTCTGATTGAAACCAAAAAGGCTTCAGAAAAAAAGAAAAAGAAGAAAACTGTTTTCCCCCTGAATTTTTCCATTTTTTTTCCAGGCCTTCCCATCTCTAGTTCAGAATCACCATTGAACCCTACATACCTGACAAGCTACAGTCATCTTCTATTGACTCTCTCTGATCAGCCAGTCACAGGGGGAAGCATCTTGCAGACACTGCAAGCTCTGCTGCCTGCTTGGAAAGCCAGACCCCGAGAATACCTCATTACGCTCGGCGCTGACCCATACCACACAGACTGGAAATGGGGAGTTTAGGTAACCCAGAGACCAGAGAGTAAGCATGCTGGCTTTGGGTTTTACAGAGCTGAATTTCCAAAATGTCACTGGTAAATCCACGTTACTGTTCTTTACTCCTGTCTTCTATTCCAGTCAGTGGATTCTGCTAACTAAATGTACTGTTTTCAGCTCAATCAAAATATGTGGATTTAAATGTGTTCCTTCCTGGATATTATTGGTCATAGTGTTGACTTCAGGAAAGGAAAGGAAAGAGAAAGCACCCCTTATTGTTCACAGAAGGAAACAAGCACTGCAGCCAAACAGCTTTGGAAGAGTCTATCTTCTCCAGAGCAAGTGCAATAAGATATTGGCATCTACAAGTACATAATTTACATTTGTGGTTGGAAGGCAACACCCTATGACTAGATGCCATATTCAGCTTAATTTCAAAACCCATGGAGATTGTGTACTTCCTCTTCGGCTGCTCACTCTCAGGACAATACAAGAAGAGTAAGAGAAGTACAAAAGAAGATGTTAGAAAGGGAGAAAAGGAAAGATGTTTTATTTTAGAAAGATGTCTTCTATTCACTGCAGGCATGGAACTATGTCAGGATAAACTGGAAGGAATGTGGCTTTTAACAGAGGAAAAGAAATATTCTTCACCGACACTTTATTCTAAGAAAGAAATTATTATTAGGCCATTTAGATACCCAAATTCACAGTAAAATGAGGTGAGAAAAATTGACCTTTGATCATCATGGTGGGTTTTCATAAAAAATGTACCCTCAAATAAAGGCATTTATTATCTCTTTCAAAAAAGAATAAACATTATTAATAATAATTAAATGTACTGCCCAATAACACAATGTGTGTGGCCAGTTATTAGCCTATGCACAAGTATAAATAATTAAATATAATATGGTTTTTAATTCTTCTGTCACTGTTGATTGGTAGCATTTTAAAGTTTTTTTCCTGTGCCATTAACATCTAAATGGTGCATACCCAATGAAGGTTTTCATGGACCAAAAGCTAGCTTTTTATCTATATATATATATATTTAAGATGTCACCCATCCTTGCCTTCAGACTGCGAAGTACCACACAGCTTTTTTACTTTTGCTCAATAAAAAAAATAATAAACAAAGATCGAGGAGCACTGTTGCTTTTATGACCACTTGCAGAATTTCAAGAAGCAGCTAGGAAAAACTGGAAGCCATGTTAGAGTATCAGTTATTATTACCATGACCAATATGAGGCACAAAGCTTTCAATCCACATTTAACTGCAAGAGCTTTTAATCAGTCCAAACCAAATCAGGTTGTTTTTTTCTTGATCACCATCTCAGGACGTGAACTAAATGCTGTAATGCACCTTGAATATATTTCTAGAACAATAATGAAATACTTTTTAAAGGATTTTGGTCCTCTGCTGTTTTCTAAACATCTAAAGAGTTAGATTTTTAATTGCCATGTGCTAGGTTTTTTCTCTCCCCTCACTTCCATTTTTTTTCAGAAGGCTCCATGATACTTGCTTTCCTGAATATGCATGTTGTGTTATATCCCAACATGAGGATCATAGGCTGAGACACTTATCTGATATGTTGGCCTACAGCTCCCAGTGACTTATGCTAATTTTGAACTGGTAATATTTAGCTACTGTGCTACATCAGCTGATTTTACTTATCAAGTGCAATGAAGATGTTCTTTCTTGATAAAGTGATAAGATGGAGACCACAGATTATATGGTAACCACATCACTACTTATCATTTATTGAATGATAGTTGGACTTATGTGATTGCATTCTCCCTTATCAGCCCATTTCACAAGCATAATATTCCTTGTGGAACAAGATGCCAAAAGCAGCAATGTTGGTTGGTTTCTATTTAAGTCTCTCACTTGGCTTCCCTGTGCTTAATAGTTTACCAAGCATCAAGCTACATAAATGCAATAGGAGTAACTGGGCATTTTAAAACTGTTACAAGACTACACATTAAACCAGAGTAAAAGTTGCACACATTTTTAATCTCAGAGAGTCCAGTAATTTATAGAAGTATCTAATTCTATGCACAAATATACTATGCCAGGCTTACACTGACTTAGCAACAGAAAAGTACTAACTCAGAACTTCTATTACAGGGAAGGTGAATACTGTTATAACACTTTGCTTCTTAGTCTTTTGGTTCAAACATTCTTTAAGGTGTTAAAATCTGTTCTTAACAGTTTAACAACATAGCAATAAAATTGCACAACCTAAATTATTTGCCTGCTCATTTTTAGCAATAATAATATTAACTGAAACTTTTTACAATTATAGTTTCTCCTATCAAGGAATTTTGTGTTCTATTATTGGTTCCCTCGCATGTTATTGCCGCTCAAAAATGTGCACTCGGCTTTTTTTGGTAACACATTATTCATTCCAAAATATGGAAATACCAGGAAGACAACAGATAAGGGTTGGGAAATGACTATTAATTATAGTAAAATATTTCTAAAAGTGAAGGGGAAAGAATGTAATTATCTCTTGAGAAAATGCATAAAAGACATCCATGCACTAAGAATAGACTAATGTCAGTAGAAGGTATTGCTAGATATCATCCTCCAGATGTTGTTGACCAGAAACTCCCATTCTCACCTTGTTGGTTTGAAGCTGCTCTGAATTGCAGTTGTAACAACCCAGCTGAAGTAACTAGAAATGCAAACTCTGGGTCAAAGGAGATGCTACAGATAGCCTGTTTTGGGGACAATGGAGTCTTTAAATGCTTCAGCAATTGTTCTTTTTCATAGCATAAGCATTCTCATATTCCTCTCTTGCAAATTAGGATCTGTTGTTGGGTGATTGGAAATTGTTTGAATCAATATTAGCCTCTCAAGACAAGCACTTTCATGTTTTTGTCTTCCAAGCCATCTGTAGTGACTGCTTTTACCTTAGGGCTTGACTGTAAATCCAGACATTGGTTCTGTCAGTGTGACTTAATTTATAAGGCTGTGGTGGAGCAAAGAAAAAGGGGGAACAACCTTGAATTTACTGGGGAGCAGACAGGATATAACTGTAACAAACAGAGTGCCTTGTGGGAAGGGCATGATCTCGTAGCAGACAACATTACTCATTTGAATAGCACAACTTCTGACTCTCTCTCCTTCGTTTCCTCTTTGGCTACTTAATGGCAAAGAAGAAGAAGAAGAAGAAGACAGGAAAAGGAAATAAAAACCTCAACAAAATAAGTTCACATAAAGTAAATTGTAAGTGAGAACCAGCATGGTGTAGTAGCAGGAGTATCATTCTAGCATTTTGGAGAATAGAAATACAAAACTCCAGTCAGCCAAGGCAACTCACTGGAGAGTAGCAGTGTTAAATAGCCCCATGGATATCTCACACTCTTCTTACGGTGATGGCAAAATGGTGGATTTCCCCTTCACTTTTAGAAATATTTTGTTATAATTGATAGTCATTACCCAATCTTTAGCTGTTGTCTTTCTGTATATTTAATTACAGTCACCATATATCAGAACTAGCCTAAAGCCACATGAGAACATGTGCACTGAATGAGTCCCAATCCTACGCATACTCCCCTGTGAATGTGGCTGCACTGGAACCTGTGGGTTAACTTTTGAGTTATACACTATTTGGGAACCCATTCCAGAGACCTCATACAAATCTGGAGCCATGGAGCCATTGCTGGTATTTTAGAAGTCCAAGTAACTCCTGCTTCTAATCTGGGAGGAAATTAATAATTGGAAAATACTTTTTTCAAAGTTGAGCAAAGAAAATTATATACTGTTAGGGGCATGCTAAAAATCACTTTGTGCTATGCGCTAAATATATATATATGTATTACCCTCTTGCCCACTTGTCCTCATATTAGTTACCAATTCCAGTGTTATAGACCCCATAAGGAGAATGTTAGAAAATGCTTTACTATTTTAGCACTCCAAAACCATGTGTCACTTTAAGAAAGTTCTGACACCTATTTCTACTCAACAGTTTCGCACATGTATAGAACACTGAAGAACATAGGTGTTTAAATGCTTCACTGCATACTGACTGCTGACACAAGCAAGTGTTTCTGGCAGCTTCAACATGTAGATTGAACAAATTAAGTTTTTTTAGTGCAGAACGAAACATCAGTAGCACAATTTCTTATTGAAAAGCAAATGTCAAGAGTGGGAAAGTGTTTCATGTAGAAGTTAGTGTGATTAGTTTGCTGCTTTAAAAAGCATACACTGTGAAATCATATTCTCTGTTTTTCAGTCCCAGATCTGGAAATATTAATTTTAACAAAGGATGCAATGATTTCTCCCAAATAACTATAGTGAAATGCAAACTTGACATTATGCAGGTTTACGTGTCAACTGGCCTCCAGAAGTCCATACTCTGTTAATAATTCCAGAAGTTCTCTGCAACACCAGGCCACTGCTACTAATGGATAGGATGATGAAAATTTTAGTAGTGTTTATAGGGAAAGTAATGCTGGCTTGACCCTGAGATTAAATTAGCATTTATATCTTTAAAAAGTAGGTTGCATTGAAGGTAGGACTTTGGTAAGTGTCCCCTGTATGGCTAAGGAAAAATAGCACCAGCTTCTTCCTTCTTCCCCACAACCATGTAGGCTTCTTAATGATTTTCATCAAAAGTGATCAGATATTTGTTAGTGAAATAAACATGTGTAAAAAGCAGTTTCCAATGAAATACCAGAATTCCTTCAGACCTCATGGACCAAGAGAGGTAAGTTAAAGGTGGGTTGGAAAGGAATTCGCTCAACACACCGCAGAATCCAGCTGTTGAACTAAACGAGGGCTGAGTTCTGTTTTGAAAGAGAGCAAAACTTCATTTATTTATTTATTTTGCATGGTCCTTTACACGTATACCCTATTTCACATACAAGCACTTGCAGTTTTCAGAGAAAATTCACCAGTAGGCCTCTCGTTCTACAACTTTAGGAGGAATATTACAAAGAACAACAGCATACCTCTGTGGCAACTTCTCTCTTCATTCGGATGCTCATTCATTCATTTAGCTTGATAAATAATATTTCACAGTAGCTTTGCAGTTTTGGAGTCACCACTCACCTCCTCTTATCTACTAGTGTTCATCCACCTGAACTAGCTTAGTTGCCTAGGCAATTCTTGTTGCTTGGTTACAAGAGCCAAGAGGGGAGAATGACCCACTTTCTTATACAGAGTTTGCTTTCCAAGGGATTTTGGGGAGTGCAAAGGCTTTCCTGATATGGGTACAACAGACACAAGTGTACCAGTTTTGCTATATTTTTCCCCTTCAAGCATAGCTTTATTACAATTTAATGTTGGGTCCAATAGGCAGAGCTGCCCAGTTGTATCAGACTATGCTGGTCTATGGATATGGCACTTACTATGGGTTGAGAAGTTCTAGGCTCCACATGGCGCCAGCCACAGTCCCTGTGTCATCTATCAGTAAAGACAATGTTTCTCAACTTATTTGTATCCTGTGTCACATCAGTCATTCCCTCTTTGGTGGAAAGAAAATGACAACTTTTTGCCAATCTGGTGTTCAATTCATGTGTTTTCAGGAATTCTGTATTGATCCCTCCTTCCAGTTATGAAGACATAAGCGTTGTAGGAGTGGTGTTGCGTGTAAATGACAACCAAGAATGGCTACTGTTCTGTTTGTTACAACAAACATACTGCAGAACAGTCTGTTCTCTGTAGGGCTCCTCCTTCTTTGCTACTCTTGCGAGGAGGCATCCAGCACCCTCTTGTGTGAGGGGAATGCCCATTTTGAAGCAAGGGGGAGGGCTGTGGCTTGTTGAAGTGCTTTGCCAGTGAACATGTTACACTCCACAAAGAGGAGCAGAATACCTGTGGAAAACAATAGGCCCAATTGTCATTGAAAATTGTAGGCCTATAGTTATCAATTACCCGGTAGTTCTTAGGGGAATCATATATCTGCATCCTGCCACTGATACACACTGTGCTGGTTCAGCACAACTGGACCGACCTGGATTAGTCTTGCTAGTGCAAATCCTAGAAGCATCCTGTCAACCTTGTAAGTTTATGCAGGCTGTGCATCTTTGTCACAGGTGATCAAGGTAAAGCTTTTAGAAAGGTCTACCAGTGTGCAGATGCAAAGTACAATGGGTCCCTCACTGGACCTTTAATTGGATTAGGAGGCCCAGAACTTTAAAACAAATCAGAAGAACAGAGGTTTCTTACTGAGGGTCAGAATTTGGAATGTATGGACTTGGGAACTCATTTGTCAACAGTTGTCTGTCAAGCAGTGGTTTTCCCCAGGGCCATTTCTTCAAAACAAGAGTGAAGAAGCCTAAGAGAGTTTGGGGGGATGAACTAATTTGCTATATTCCAGAGAGTGTTTATTTCACAGATAGTGCCCTTCAAAAAATGCAGAAGCATAAATCTGTTTCCCTTGTTTTATCTTATTTATATCAATCAGAATGTGCATACCATGCTTCACAGGCTACTTTTCAGTAGCTTGCAGCATTGCACATACTTTCAGCCACTGAAGTTTCTCTCAGATGCTTAACTGCATACCAAGCAGCACACTCAGTCTATTTTGATGTATGGATGTTTGTAAAGCACTTTCAGTTGAAAACTTGAAGCTCTCTAAAGGCCTTGACGATAATAAGAACTATTCTGACTCCTTACAGTGCTGGTTGAGGAAGAATGTCTTCAGTCACAGAGTAAGTAAGTCCGTTAATTTCTCTGTTGATGAGGCAAGTGCCACTGGGAACAAGGCATCTGCAACAGGATACTACTATCCTAAGAGTAGCTTCCAAAGAATTGGGTTCCTACAGAGAGTCTGAGTTATGCCTTCAGCTAATTAAAATATAGGCCTGAAATAACAATGGTACATTCAGAGAATGCGGCTATGAATGTGTATAGACCAAACACAATCAAAAGCATCAGTGCAAAAACAAAATTAATCCATATCAAATAATCATAGTGATGTTTTGGGTTTGTGCCATCCTAAAACTTCACTTGGGTCAAAAGTGCTGCTTTGCAGCCAGCCACACTTTTTCACAGCACTGGGGGTTCTGTGCATCAGATACCCCTCCTTGAGAGTTTACAAAGAATGTGGCAAACTATGAACAATTTTTTAAACAAATGTACACCTTCATACAGATAGGAGGATCAACCTAAATGAACAGATGAGAAACAAATGCAACTGCCGTGTGATAGCTCACATGACTTTGCAAACAGCCTTTTATCATAGCTTTTGTCGAACGAGAGTTTGGGGAAATTACTTTTGAGAGGACTACAAGTCCCAGAATTCCCCCAGACAGCATGGGAATTGTACTTCAAAAGTAACTTTCCAAAAACTTTGTATGAAACATGTATTACTCTCCTGAACTGTAACTGAGACATATAAGGATAAACAACCTGTTTTAAAATGCATAGCAACCAAAACAGGAATGAAACATTCAGAAATTATACTTAGCCTGCAATTTAGAGTACTTTGAACAGGAGGTAAGTATATGCCCATTTCCCTACTAACAACATCAAGAGAGTAAAATTGATATTCCATATATAGTGCTCATCAAAACCTTATTTTACCTAGTACTTCAGAGGCGCACCTCATATTACCTATGAAGGGCATGAGAGCACTCTCAGGACTTCCATTGGTGTAGGAAGATGGGAGCTTTCAAGTTCCACAGAGTTCTTCATCAGGCGGAATGGAAAAGTAGCTAAGTTTCAGGTATTTAGAGGGCAAAATCAGTTACAAATGCAGACATTAAGGGATATGAGCCAACAAATGTTCAGCACATTTACCTACTTCTTGATTATGCACTCAGTCACTTTTGGATGTGGAATAGTGTTTCGAAAACAGAAAAACACAATAACAGTCTCCATTCAACATGTAATAAATCAAAAAAGATTTGAAACCGTTTAACTTCATCATTCTGACTAACAAAGATCTCAGTTCTCCAAGTGCCAGCCCTTTCGTGGACAAAATGGGTTCCATCCACACCCAAGAGAGGGCTCCATTAAACTTGGGTGGAACATAAGGTTTGTGGGAGTACCAAAAACAAACACAAAACTATACCTTGAGGGCAAATATTATAGGTAAGAGCACAACGAGATACTGAGCATGCCTAATGTCCATGGAATAACTGGTACTGTTACCTAATTGGAGAGCTGGGGGAAAATGTGCAGTTTTCTGGAGGAGGGCTCAGCTGAACCAGTGAATGGAATTCCACATTGCTATATTGTTTTGTTGTTAGCCCCCCCACACACACACCCTTGTTACCTCTATACTTTGACATTCAGGCATGCTGTTATTTATCTAGCCCAAGCGGCACACACACACACACCTCACACAAACTTATATGTAACCTTGGGGAAATGACAAACTTTATAGAAATATAAAATTAAAGTTCAAAGAGAGTGGAAAAGACTTCACAGGAGAACTAAATCAATAAAGACTAAGCAGGATCCACAGAATGACATTTGAGAGTTTAAAGCCAGGTTAAAAAAGAAAGAAATGGAATTATCACAAATCGTAATATCTTGTTCTGAATTCCACCTGGCTTTGTTGGAGCTTTTTTAAAAAAATGTCAAATCTGATATGGCTTCTAAATGTGTCTCCTGGAAATATAATGCCCAAGCTCTTTCACATCACCTCCTTTAATTACAAGGACCTTGTGACTCCAGCGGATATTTATGCACATGGAAATGTGCCTCTATTTGCTAGCTGAACATTTTTATTCCACCATCTTGACCTTTTTTGTGACATCTTTTGTAGGGAACTAGTTAAGTGCCAGCATTTGTAACTCTGATAACACCATTTTCATTTAGTTATGTTTATGGTTAAGAATATCCAAGCTTAACCCAATTAACATTAACTCTGAAATGCAACTTCATATTTCATTTCCATTTTTTTTTAAATGATGCATTTACATGCTAAAGTGAACAGAGGATTTCTCTGTAACTTTAAAGCACTCCAGATCTGATGTATGACCTGGGCAAAAGAAGCACATGGCTTTGTTTTATTATAATCATTCTTTTCTTCTGTTGCTGCAAAACTCCCACTAAGACTCTTGGTGGATACAGAAGATCATTGCCCACAGGTTGGCAACTTGTCTATGAGATACACCAAGACCTCCTCTCGATCATGTCTCATCACAGTTTTAAAAATCAATTTATCGTCCCAACAGCTGAACATGAACTGTTCTTCATCTAGTTTGGTGTTTCTCAACCTGTGGGTCCTCAGATGTTCCTGGACTGCAACTCCCAGAAGCCTCCACCACTCACTGTGCTCAAAGGGATTTCTGGGAGTTGCAGTCCAGGAACATCTGAGGACCCACAGGTTGAGAAACACTGACTAGTTGCATCTACCCTACAATGACATTTACAAGAGGCCGCTACATGCAAAATGGTTTTCTGTATCCACCCACTATGCAGAAGGACAGAGTTGTGACCCCTCACACAAACAATTCCACTTCCAAAGTTTACAAAAGTATACAATATGAGTGTAATGAACAATCACCTCTGTTCAACCTCTCTCCTTTATTCAACAAGAGAGAAACACACACTGGGAGTCGGGGACCATTCGTAGCATTTCGATTAAAAAAATATTTTTCTACAGCAAGTCCTGGACATCATTTGTCTGAATTTTAAAAGGCCACAAGACATCAGAGAACACAATGTTACACCACACGGACCAACAGTCAGATTCAAGTTTTTATCAATTGATAACAGAATTGCACCCATATTTTAAAAGGTGCTGTACCAAATAAGGACTAGGAGTTCAAAAGGTGAGTGATGGGAGTTGTTGCTCATTTCATCGAAATCTGCTGATCTTTTTAAGGTAATGCCTCACTAGTAGAGATGGGCACGAAACAAACAATTTTTCGTTTCCGTTTCCGTTTTTTCATTTTGTTTCGTTATGTAACAAAACGACAAATGAATTTTGTCTCTAAAATGAAATGAAATGAACAGAAACACCGGAATTTTTGTCATGCATTTCGTTTCCGTTGCTGCAATGAGTGAATTGCTTAAAATCCTAAAAAAACACAAAAAATTGAAATAAATGGTAACAAAATGGTAATAAACGAACGAAAACAAAAACAAATTTTTACAAAAATTCGCGAAAAATGGAAATGAACCGAAACGGACCTGTCAAACGACAAACAACATGCCATTTTTTTGATTCGTGCCCATCTACTCACTAGACATATTGACTGTATAGTCTTGAACTGCCATGGAATTACAGTTGTAACCAAAACGGAGCATAGTGCAGTGGATTTTTTTAGTCTTTAAGGTAGAAAACTCTTGACAAACAGATCTTTAGTGGATTTCATCCATGAAACCTGTATGGAACCTTCATATTTAAGATCAGAAAATTAAGCTCTCCCATCTTAGTACCTTGCTAGTGAACTTCCCAAAAGTGTTTAGTGAGTCACTGTTGGTAGACAGTGCTGGATCAGATGGGCCTTTTGGACTCATCTCCTGGGATTCTTCTTATGCTCTTCTGTATCCAATATCTCTCTCCATCCCCTTCATCTTCATCTAAGAATCATACGATTGATACAGATCTTACATGTCAAAAGTGCAGCTCACATCCCTTCCGGGTTGCATCATGATCTCTAAATACAAACTCTCTTGTGTTTCAGGACTATCACCATGCTGCCCGTGCTAGTCATGTGAGTTCTCTGCCTCACCCAAGGACTCAGCATGGACGATATGTGGAGGATAACCCAGTAGTCCACTTCTTCAAGAGCATTGTAAGTTGAACTTCCCTCTTAAATGGGGGTTAGGTGGAGGGGGGGGGAAGTAAGCCTCTAGCTTTTCAAAGAAGCATAAATAATGAGAGAATATCTCAAGGTCACTTCCTTTGAAAGGTATAAATTGTCCTGCCACGGCAATTTAAATAGATTTTTTGAAGAAAAAGAAAAGAGACCTAAGCATAAAGGGGAAATGTTTAAGTTACATGTCTGCCCACATCAAGTAAACAACCAATAATATTACTATAAATATTTATATAACTCATAAAAAATTGATATACTGTATGACAGAGGTAATTTATGCTATAGGGAAATGGACCACTGAAAGCATATTAGATCTGCCTCCCACAGAAAATATAACAAAGAACTTAATCAATCTATGATCAACTCCAGAGCTTTTTTTTAAAGTAAATTTGCCAGAAACTGGGAAGTGCCCTTTCTTTTCAAGCTGAAGTTAATTTGTAACAGTTCTGCTATGAAGATATTTCCTTTCTCTTTAAAAAAAATTGCCCTCACACACTTAGGTTTATATCTGATGCACGTGTTTTTCCCCCCAATTTGATATAATTCCCCACAAGGAGGTCAGTCCCTCAGGCCATTACTGTACTGAGTTCATGTGGATGAGGTTGACCAGTGGTTTCCAACCTTGGGTAACCCAGGTGTTATTGGACTGCAATTCCCAGAAGTCTTTACTACCAGGTGTGCTGGCTGGGATTTCTGGGAGTTGCAGCCTACAAGCACCTGGGTTACATAAGTTTGGGATCCACTGCTCAGGCTCACTCATAAGAAAGGAAGTACATATGTGATGGGTTCATCTAGAGATTTGCCTGTAATACCAGCATATTTCCAATCTTCATTCTCTGAAAATTGAAGGGATTGACATTCAAGTTAATAAACAGGTGGTAGGAGCTAACCTGGAAACAGTAGGTTACTTGTTTGAGTTCGAGAACAACTGAAAGTTATCAGAAGTGCTGAAAGCACCAGCACTGGGGTGCCAGTTTGACACACCCACACACATGGCATGTACTGGAGCACAATATGTGGCATCATGTCTCATGTTTCCCTTTCTCTGCTCTGTTTCATCAGCCACTACTTGTGAGCACTAAGTCTGGAATTACAGAGTTTAAGGGGCAAGAGGAGATGAAGACGTGTACAGTTCTTGCAGTGTTGCTACATAGCTGTTGCAATGCTCAGTCCGTCCTTTGGGACCTCCTACCTTGGACTAGAAAATGGAGTTCATTAACATAACAGGAGCTTAATTCACAGAGTTGTTCTAAGAATTAAGATAGCCAATTCTGGTTATTGCATCCAAAGAGTCCATGTGTTCAATGGACTGCATTACACTCATGATGATTCAGATGGATTTTAACAGGATTTATGGAAGTGATTTCCTATACAAATCTGCAGCAATGTCTTTTGAATATCTGTTAATAACAAACAGGTAAGATAAATTCTAAATGAAATTTCAGGCAATCGGTACTCAGCAAAAAGGCCTTTAATATTAGGCAAGAGTCAATGAGCTATCACTTGGCTCAGCTGCTGATATTGTGCTTTTGAGCCCTGTTGCATCTACCCAGGAGGGAGAGGACCTAGAGCAGTCATGGCAAACCTTTTAGAGACCGAGTGCCCAAACTGCGATTCAAAACCCCTATTTTTTCACAAAGTGCCAATACAGCAATTTAACCTGAATACAGATGGCTGTGAAGGGGCAGTGTCGGGTACCCAGAGAAAGGGCTCCAACTGCCACCTTTGGCACCCGTGCCATAGGTTCGCCAGCTCCGACCTAGAGTCATGGGGAAATAAAATATTTCTAGAAGTACTCTGCTTCAATTTTTTCCCTATTTAAACTAAGAAAGAAACATACACACAGTTGAGAGTTAGGAACCCATAATGAAGATGGACCGTGCCCAGTAGCCCAAATGCTAAATGCTAAGAAAGGAATAGAAAATATGGGGAGAGAAGAAGATACAATAGAATGGTGGGAATTCTGAAAAGCAATGTCCCTGAGTTCAGCATTCTGTTGTCAATTTAAACAAGCTTAAAAGGGTTTTGACATCCACAGTAGCAATGAATCTGCATCGTCTGCTGTGTCTGAGACAGGCAAGCTACATTGGCTCATATACCTCTGCGCACCAAGAAATCATGGCATTTTCTGCCCTCTGACATTAGCTGCCTCATACAGCAACCCCACTCTCCCTAATGGCAGAGCTGACCGTAGTGGCAGTCCCACTTAATAGCTTCTCAATAGTGATCTCAGTTTCATTCATGCCAGCCCTTAAATACCTAAAAGAGTTGTTGGCTTGGTCAGATGGCCTCATGGGACAACTGAAGTACATATATCTATAGGGGGTTAGAGAGGGGGGGAAGAAATCAGAGTGGCCCGGATGAGGGCCGAGCATGCTCAGTTGGGACAGGATACTGGTTGACCGTTGGAAGGGGAAATTCAGAAATATTATGTGGGAGGGGATACAGAATGAGGATTGCACAGTGCAATATTTTTACTGCAAGTTGTCTTTGCTATTCTTATTATTTGTTTAACTGTGACTGTTTTTCAGGTGTCACCCAGGACAACTCCTCCTCTGTATGCAAAGGTAAAGGTTTACCAATGAAAACTTGATATTAGTACATGTTATTCCAGCTCTACCACAAAGAAAGCCATGCCCTTTGGTTTTCAGGATCTGAGCAGGACTATTATTGATAAAAGAATATTTCCAACATTGTTAATATTGTACATATCTGGAATCAGGGAGTCATCCTTTTAAAAATAGTCACCTAAATTCTGGACTGGAAAACTGATTTTGTTCTAGCTCTCAGCCAAAGGCCTTTCAAAATCCTGCTACCTAAATATGAGTCATGGAGGAAAAGCAATGTCTGATTGTCTGCATTGCTTCCTTCTGTCCACCCAGATTAACAGTTGGTGACTATAATTGTACTAGAAGTCAGGTGCCCAATTACTCTTCAGTGATACATGAAGATAGAGACTTGAGGAGAACATCTAAGATTCATAGGTTACTATATTTGTATTCTGCCTTTTCTTCTCCACTTTCATTCTCATAATAACCCTGACGGGCATATCCAAACTTCAGCCCCCCAGATGTTTTGGACTGCAACTCCCACAGTCCTTTGCCATTGGCTATCTAAGCGTAGAATTCTGGGAGTTGTGGTCCAAAACATCAGGAGGGCCGAAGTTTGGACATGCCTTCCCTAGGATGTAGGTGAGAATGAAGGACTATGACTGATTCAAGGTCTCGCAATACATTTCCATGACCCAAAGGGGACTAGATATTCCCTATCTCAGGGCAATGCTCTAACCCCTTTGCCACACCACAGAGAAGTAATATGATTAGCTCCTCTGAAATACTACTTGTCAGCAGTACAATTCCAAGCTCACAGGTCTTTTGAAACTTTGGTCCTAGTTAACAAAGAAACCTTCCACTGAAGAGTCTTCTCCTGTACACCTTCAGTGCGTTTTTGTTCCATGGTGGTCACCATGTCACTCTTTCTGTTTCTTCCATGTGCAGGGGAGAGGATCTTCCTTCAGCAGATTTAGCTGGGTAGGTGGTGAAACTCCTTTCATTTCCAGCTATTTTGTTGACGCATATTCAGTGGTACCTTCCAAGATGAACTCGCAAGACAAATAAAATTTCTGGGAATAGGGTTGCTTCACAAGAAGAAAATTCCCTATGGGGTGCTTCGCAAGACGAAAATCCATTCCACATTTTGAAACAAGTTACCCAGGATGCATTGCACTCCCATAGTTTGTGAAGGGGTGGGAGGCATGTTTTCCATCAGGTTTTGGAGTCATTCTGGACATTGTTTTGCAGAAGGTTTTGGTTTTTTTAGAACTTGGAGAGGTAGGGAGCTGAGGTTTCCTTGCTCTCTTTTTTGTTTTTGCGTTGTTTTTCATTGCACTTTTGGCAGGAATGACCTGGGTTTTTTCTTGGAGCTTGCTTTTGATCTTCTCTGCATTGTTTTTTATTGCATTTTTGGCGGGTGCAGGCTGGAGATTGTTTTGCTGCTTGCTTTTGTCCATGTTTGCATTACACTGTAGTGTGCATGTGTATGTTCCAAGGCATGTGTGCCAGCTCTGTATGCCTTTAAAGTGCACTTTATAAAGAGGTGGGGGGGATTGCTTTTTTTTGGAGGGGGGTCTTTTTTCCAACCTCTGGAATGGATTAATTGGCTTCCCACTCATTCCTATGGGAAGCCACGTTTTGTAAGACAAATTTCCCGCAAAACAGATCGACCTGTAGAAAGAACTAGATTCATCTTTTGAGGCACCACTGTAAGTAACAATCTTTCATTTTTGCTGTCTTGCCACTGTAGAATCCTGACATTCATGTTTTTCCCTTTGCCTTGTTTGTGGTGTTCCTTCTGATCCATTCCTGGCTCCAAATCAATTTTCTTTATTTCCATTACATTGCTTGCATTTATCCAGAAGGCTCTCCAGCTTGCTGTGTAATTAAAAGCATTCTGCATTGAGTGATTTTACTGCAGGGCAAATCTTTTTCCTTTTTGGCTACATAAAGCTTCTCCTCAGTAGTATGTACCTGTTTCATGGTCTGAGTAAAAACTCATCAGCAAAAAAGGGGAGGGAGGGTAAAATAGGAAATTACAGGCAGCTGCATTTTTGTACAGACCCAGTGGCAAATCACTAGACATTGTATGCCCATTTGGTATTCTATTATACTGTACAAAGTGGCCATTCATTTATATCTTATGTTCTTCAGCAGCTGCAGTTTGAGAAAGAAACAGATGGACAAGAAAGATACACAGTCACTTTTGTTATTTTAATGTAGGCTGAATAACATGCACGGGCTCTGAGCCCACCACCACTGGATTGGATTAGCAATTACAACATTGTGATAAAACTAGAGATGGGCACAAAACATGAAAATGGCATTTAATTTCATTTTTTGTTTCATTTTTTGTTTCATTTTTCTTTTTCTTTCTTTCTTTCTTTCTTTCTTTCTTTCTTTCTTTCTTTCTTTCTTTTTTGACTACTACTTGGGGCCCTGCAGTCCGATCAGTGTTTTTATTTTATTTTTTTTACAAGTGCCCATCAGCTGGCATGCAACCCCATGAGCCAGCTGATCAGCACTTTTTATTATTTATTTTCTCAAGCAGCAAGATCAGCGCTTGTCAAAATAAATGTAAATTTTTTAAAAGAAAATGAAATGGAATGAAATGAAAATTTCCATTTCATTTTGTTTCATTTTTGTTTCATTATTATCATCAACATCATTTATTTTTATGCTTATTAACTGCCTGATTTTTCCCTCAGGAACTCTGGGTGGTGTATATAATAGATTGCAGCAACTTGCCCAAACACGACCCCCATAAAAAAATTAAAAATAACAACCACAAAAGAACAAACAAAAGAACAACAAAGCAAAATGAATAAAACAAAAAATTGAGGAGGTTATTTGCTGAGAAATTCTATTGGCGTCCTGAAACGCCCTCTCCCCATTTTTCTCCATGTGCACACCTTGTTCTTTAGACAGCTTTGATGTCAGAACAAAAGGCTTTGCAGATTTTTTTAACCATTTCACATGTCACTCAGGGAGAAAAATCAAAGTTGGGGGAATTTTCTCCTCTAAACTGAATAATGTAGCTGAGGAGAACCAAAATGAGCATTGATTCTGTGGTCTTGGCCCAGGACTTGGTGGCAAAACAATATCAGCAAAATAGCTGCAAATTCTGCTCTTGGGGTCAGAGATGCGGCTACCAAAGCTACCAAATTTGGAGCTCTCAGTCTGTCCAGCTCAACTCTGATTAGAAAGCAAGCCATTATTAGAGTGGTGGGGAAAAGAATATCTATTACAAACTCCAACAGACATTTAATGTTAGATGACTTAAGGGCCCAGATCATTGTGTTATGTGTGTTGATATTAATAATACTTTTAAATGTTTTTTTCTTGCACACGTTCACATGGAGTCAATGTTGCCAACATCACAATCCAGCTACTAGATGGTTCCAGAACACATGCTATTTACAAACACATTTTCAAGAGTCCTGTTTGTGATAATGAACTTTGTGGCTGTCTTCAAGTACAGCGGTGGTACTGAGTATAGTTCATGGAAGCTATAAATGGAATGGAAGCCCCTAGACTAACAATGTACAGCTAGCTCAGTTTTGCAAGAATGCAATGATGGTGTCCATCATCTGCTACATGCTTTGCTAGGCTACAGCAGGCCATTTTCAACTGCTTTATTGGTCCAGTTTAAATCCCTGAATGGTTTTAGTTTTATCCCTAGCAGTTCCCATACCACATTAGGCATCAGCAGCAATCAGGTAACATCAGCAAATTGTTGCTTTCACTTTCAAAATAGTTGTTGTGTACAAGGCTAATTAACTTACTATTTTCGATTTGAAATAGAATTTTAAAGAAGACAAAATGCACTTGTATGACTGTTTATTTCTTGAGGTAGTTCTCCCAAGTATGAAATGAACATGGTACATTTACTAATTTTGAAGCTAAGCTTTTAAATTAAGGTTTTAATTTAACTTTAATTTAAGTAACTTCACAGTTACTGAGCAAAATGGTGTTTAAAGAAATCTACTGAATCTACCAGTTCTCTTCAAATAATGCGGCAATAACCTCTCACAACCTTTCTTCCTTGCTAACAATGCTTTTCAAAAAGTGGATAAAGTTGATGTGTAAGTATTTGTTTCAGATTATATAACTTTGTCTTGTTACTTGGGTATTCTGCAAAATAATTCCAAAGGGATACCAGACTTTTCTCAGAATACCCCAGCCAAAATATCCTGATTTTGCTAGTACCTCTGTTCATCTTATATTAATTTTTATTATGGGTAAAATCCTGTTAGCATAACTATGCCTATGGAAGGGTGATGATGTCATTGGCAGGGAGCAATTTTCAGTAGTCAAGATCTTCCTTCTCTTGCCCTGTGTCTTTTCAGACTCATGTGTAGAGCTACATGCAGAGGTCCATGCTAGTCCAGAGGCCCATGCCGGTTCATAAGAACAGCGCCACAGGTGTCATGTGTCCTCATCCACTGACTCCCCAGCTGGATCCTCCCCACTCACCAGTCAGCTGATCTCTTTTTCTTCAGCTGCTCGACCAGTCTCTGGCAGGAGTATGGACTTCCCTGCCCCACCTCTATGGCCAATTGCCCATTGAAACAAGGAGGCAGGACAGGGAAACTCATGCTCCTGCCAGCAGCTGTTTGAACAGCCCAAACAGGAGGAGGAGGAGGAGGAGGAGGAGGAGTGTGTGCTCTGATTGGTGAGTGGGCCCTTGGTTGGGGATGAAGACAAAGGGGTGTGTGTGGCATCCGTGGGTGCTTTGCTTAGGAACCAGCACAAACCTCTAGACCATGGTCCATACCCATCTTTAGTCATATGTGTAATCCATTTCATTACACGGAAGCAGTAGGAGCCCCCATCACCTGTAATATTATTTGATGGCAGGAATATTGTAAACTTAAAAGATTTCCTCCTCCTGTCCTGCAGCTCCCAGTTTTCACATGATTAAAGGGATTACACAAAAGAGTTAGGAAAAACCTAGGGATAGAAGGACTTTAATCAGTGGAAATTAATTCCATCTGATGACATCGTCATTCTACCACAGGAATGGGTACACAATAGGATTTCAGCCAAAATTAATCATTATTGGAAATTATTACCATGAGGAAATCCCAGATATTTGAGGAAATATGCCATAAGATAAAATGCTCTACTTGTGTTTTGAGTGAGAAGGCTAATTTTTAAAAAATAAAATAAAATAAAATAACTGTACAGCTCCTTAAAAACTAAAGTCATAGATTGACTGTGATTGAATTGAATTCACCTCTTCCTACAGATTCTATTGTCCCTTAAATACACATCTTACTGCTACCAATTCCAGTTGTTTTGTTGTCATCATTGGTAATTTGAAAGAGAGACCTATATTGACTCAGATAGGACCACTGAGTTCAAATGACCTTATTTTCAGATATGTGGATATACTACTGTGGCCCTGCTATTTTATTCACCTGGCTAATTTAATTCCATTTCATTCCAATTTTTCCTAACCTAAAGAACCATTGTCATATGGAGATAATTGAAATCTTTCTTTTGCAGGGTGGTGAGACCCACAAGCCAGCATATGGAAGTGGCAAATACTATGAGCATAAATATCCCCACAAGGGACACAAAGGATACTACCATGATGGCCAGGGCACATTGTCTAGACTCTTTAGACTGGTAAAGTGAAAAGATTAAAAATAATAATGCAATCTTGGATATTGGAGAAAGAGAGAGAAAGCTAGATATTACAATGAAGAGACAAAAGAGGCTTGATCTTTAGCATGTTGGTTTGAGGTATAATGGCGAAAAGAGGCTAGGCAAATGATCCTATTAATTTAGGATCCTCCTTGTCCTTTTTTTTTCTTGATTAGGACAGACAAATGATCCTGAAAACATACACACTTTTTGATGGGATTTTGGTTAGTCTAAGAAAAACATTGCCCCTGTTAAGGATTCAGGAACTTGTTTTATGGCCAAATGTGGTTGTTTCTGCTTTCTTCTCTAAAAATGTTTGTTCATTTCATTCCAACCAATAAAGCTGTAGCCCTGGTTTTAGTTTCCTTAACAGTAGCAATATGCCTGTACACAGACATACTAAAATAACAGCTGTAAGAGATTGCACCAGTACTGCAGATGAAAGAAAAATAGTTTATCCATAAAGGATCTGACTACTAGGGCATATCTTTCACCGAACTGGGTTTAAGCCTTCTTATCCTTTTGTGAACAGCTTATGGTGGTCATCAGAAAAGATAACAGTCTTTTCTAGTCAAACAAGGGTCCAATTGTGCATTGACATTTGTTTTGATAGAATGTTTTGAAAAGCTTATACCTCCCTGAACAATTGGGTGGGTGGGAGAAAGACTGATTTAATCTTTGAGCAATTTATGTTTCAAATTTAATAGGGCACGTGGAAGTATGTATTGCAAACATGAATTGGGACAATTGTAGTGTTTAGTTCCAACTGCCCCATCCCTAATAATTGACAGCTCCCATTTTAAGCCAGAACTTTCAAATCTGCTCACGAGTGTCCAGTTTTAAACATGATTTCTGGAAACTTTGCTTCATGAAGCTTCACTGCTTCTGCGAGTACAGTGGTACCTTGTATAAAGGAATTAATTTGTTCCAAATGAAATTATGTTAAGCAAATTTTCCTTTATACAAATTCCCATAGGAATGCATTGAAAACGGAGTGATCCCATTTTTATGTTGTACAGATTCTCCCCATAGGCGATTATGTTAAGCAAATTTCCCCTATCTCCGGAATTTTTTATGTTGTACAAATTTTATGTTATACAGGGTCCACTGTATATGTATTCCAATTAACCTGAATTTTTAATTAGTAAGTCATAAGATCCGACATTCCAACTTGTAACCTGTTTGAGTTGAACATTAGATCAGATCATTATACCCTCCTAGGGGACAGATTTCATCCAGTGTGTTCCTATGAGCAGAATGTTTCACACCACACCCTTCACAAACATTGCAAAAGCTGAAATTTATTTGCTATAATGTGTAACAGCTCTGTGAAATACTGCCCATTATTTGTATGTTGCTCAGCCTATTTGAAAAGCCAGGCTCCTCAGATCAAATTAATTAAAGGAGCTTTTTCTCTAACACACAATGCATCTAAAAGGTCCACCACAATGCAGAAATCAATAGTTCATTAGCCATAATTAATAGTCCATTAAGCATCATTACAATGGTCTGCCTATTTTGATTGATGCAATTCAGCAACAGTGTTGCTCAGACGTAGCTGAGGTTAATACTAAAAAGAGCTAATGTACTGTTTGATGGCCCTGCCATCAAAGGGAGACTACAGAACTAAAATCGGAAGGTGCCAAAAAACCTCAAAGTGTTACTCTCCACCACAAAGCATAGCACACTGGCTATTGTGTAGGTAAAATTGTGCAAGCCATCATGAAATTTGATTTTAAATGGCTATGAAAGTGTCTGAAACGCCCTTATTCCTGAAGATCTTTAAATCTGTATTAAATAATCTACCGCGCTTCACTCACTTGCCTTTGATTGTAAAACGGCTGGAAGAATAAAGGCTGAGAGTGAGTTTTTTAAAAATTAAAATAGTCCTAAATGTTTGCCTCCCTTTTGGAATGTCACTGCCCACTTCAAGGAGTATCTACAAGGGAAGTGGTCTTCCCAGTTTGATGGTCAACATTTCCCCTTCTGGGCATTTCCAAAAGCACCACTGTTATAACAGTTACAGGTGCACTGCTTCAGATGTATCGATTCTTCCTTTCCCTTGAACACCAGTAAAGGGGATGTCAGGCCAGATCTGGGCAACAGCTGGCAAGGGTGTGGAGCAGCAGGACAGGGCTTTTCAATATAGCAGAGATTCTGAGAAGTGGACATGCCACTTTGCCTTCCCTCAACTATATTTGTGAGTGAGGATGAAGAATGATGCATATGGAGAACACAGGATATGCATTAGTTCTCTTTGTTAAAGCTGGTCTATGGGTGTTCAAGCCATAGTTGTAACTGTTTTGTTGAACATGCTGAGAATATGGCACACGCTGGTGTTAACCGCATAGGGACAAACTCAAGTTACCTGGAAAAAAATATTAACAATGAGTACATTATTGTAGTTTAAAAGGCCCTATTTTAAAATGTAATGTATTTGGACAATCAACATTACAGAAATCAAGGGCAGACTCCACTATCCACTACTAGTGTGCATCTTCTCTTCCTTTCAAAGGAGTCCCTATATAGAGGCCATCTGAATGCATGGAGACTGGGTTGCTCTCATTTGGAACTGATGAAAAACACTACACTGAGCAGAGTTGACTATATATATATACAGTTTACAGCTACTAACGTGGGTGCTGATTTTAACCCCATTTGTTTTGCCTTTGTTTTCTTTCCAAAGGGAGGCTCCGGTTCCCGACCCGGTTCCCGTTCTGGCTCTCCCATTGCTAGGCGCTGAAGCTCTACGGTGTCAACTCAAGGGCTACGTTCTCTGCTTCATAACATAGCTGCCTTAAAGATCTAATAACAAGTTGCAGATTCGCTAGATAGAAACACAATCTGTTTGTTAAAGTCAGTTGAGTTATGCATGCAGTAGTACACAAAATTGTCTCGGCATTTGCTGACCAAGAGTTGAACAAAAGCACGCAAACAACCACAACAAAAGCCCCCAAAACTTGTAGTGTTGCTTTTACTCGCTGTCAGCATTATTCTGGGGAAAGTAACAGAATTCCCAATATTATCCATTCTTCTTCAAGGTGTTCCCAAAGAATATAGGCCCTTAGTTTGTCAAGCTCATACAACATTAAGCCCCTTTCAGATTTCTTTTTCACTAAATCTTAAGTAACAACCTAAAACTCATTAAGAGATCTAAATTAACATTACCATTAACTTTTGATGTTTCTGCTGTAAACAAACAATAACAATAATAAAAAAGTGCAGAAGTTGTAAGGACTGTTGATCCAATTATTTTTATTATTATTTGGTTTTGTCACCAATTGTTCTTTTCTCTACCCCTTTCTCTCACAATTTTCTTTTTTTTTTAAATTTTCTTAACTGGATTAGGCAGTCATGGAAAGGTGTATTAAATGGTGAGCTCAAAGTATGTTGATACATGGGAGATGGCAGCTGTTACAGTTCAATGAGAATGAGCAATGGTAAGATGGAATTATTCACATTCTAAGGACACTGCTCGCGCATGGCCATTGCTCATCACACCCCATCGATTAGGAATTACGAGTAGCTGGGAGAAAGAAAATAGGATATCAAACTTGAATTAGACTAATTTTATGGCAGAAAATGGGGGATAATCCTAAAGAAAGGAAGCTTCAACTACTAGGGCATGTAAACAGCGGATTGTCCCTGAAGCTCTAGACAGGTGCTTGCTGCACAGTTAAATTCTTCTGCAGCTTAGACAAACAAGTCAAGTCTAATTTCTAAATGAAAGAAAGCCCTTTGGTGAGGAAGTCTTAGAGAGTAACTGCACACATGTTTTTTAGCACCTCTAGCTGTCTTGTTCATGCAGCAGAGTTAAACAGACAGTGCACCAGAGCAAGCTACCCTGTTGCATTGCAAGTAACACCCATTAAAACTAACAAAACTAGATGTAGGTATTAAGAGTTCACACATATACTAAGTTATGCACGTGTGGATATGGGTCTACCAATCTACATAAAGAAAAATGCTCTTCTGAATTGCACTGGTTTACCATATTCAACCTATCCTGTCTCTAAATGTGATTTGCTTATGCAGTGTTTTATTTCAGCTGTGTTACAGACTACGTTGGCACCTGCTTTGAGCTAAGTAAAATGTCCAGCGTGATCATGTTAATGCCAACTGACATATAGACATTGTTGTTCTTTTTAATGATAAATCACATATTCTGCCATTAGTTTTGACCGACATTCTTAATATGCACCAATGAAAGATGAGAGGGTGGAAAAACACAAAAACTAAGCAGAGTACCAAAACTGTTGAGAACACACACCTGTTACATCTTCTTTCAAAATGTTGTTGGCTATGTGTATTTTTCTATGTGTAGCCTCATCCAGTTGTGTATTCCACAACATAATAGTGAGTTTCATTTAAGTGTATTGTTATTTAAAGTGTATCAGTACTGCTCCTAAAAAAATCAATATTGAAATAAAATACTCAACTTTTAATGAAATGTGGAGGATTTTTTAAACGGTTCATACAAAGGTTTAAGTTGGATTGTACAAACCAATAGATGAAAAAGCTCAAGGGGATTAAAATATTTAATGATCAACCTTTCAGAACATTTTATATATCCTAAAGAACTGAGAACTGCAAATTTGGGCAGTTTTCTTCTTGCCAACATGACTTGCTATAGAACATTTTATACATCTTTGGAATAATAAATCTTCCAACCTTTCATGCATGAAAAGTTTTCTGTGCAAAGGGTGTGCTGGCAAGGAACTATGTTCAGGGCTGCGATGTGAGAAGTAATCAGTTTTTTTTTTCATTAAGTCACAGCTGGCAAACAAAATATTATTGCCAATATGTATGAGTGCGAATTACTCATATCCATTTTTTTCAGGAACAAAGGTTTGGAACAGTTTTCTCTCAGCTAATTTGGAAGTTGCAAAGGAGTTGATTCTATTTTAAAAAAAACAGTACCACAGTTGCCTAGCCCTAAATTCTTGAGATGAAAGCTCTGTTCACTAAGGCAAGGGGAGTGGCTGACATCTCCTTGACGTTCCAACGGGTGTGAAGAAGGAGGAAATCATCATCATCATCATCATCTTAGAACGTTTGAGCTGGAAGGGACCTTATGGATCATCAAGTCAAGAACTTCAGTTTAACAAAACATTATTTAATTATATAGACTCCCATCTGCAAACATGAGTCTGATTTTACATTACTTTAGATTTCCAATGGACTTAATCTGATTTCTCTCTTCACAAGTTGTTTTTGGCTATGCAATGGTATTATTTCAATACATCCATTCTGGCCAGATATTGTCATGCATTTAAACACTGAAACCCAGCGCAGCATTCTCCTGAGGCTTTCAAGCCATATTTCTTCTCCTAAATATAATTGGCTGACAAAGTCTTAGATACACACTTCCTCTCAGACTGGTGACTGTATCTGTGAATGGTGACTGAGACCTACGAAAGATGCCAAGCCCTTGAGATGAGTGCTTACAATTGGTCACACATTCTTGGTCAGTGATTGTTGCAAACATCATCTAATATTTCTAATGGTCTTTGTTTAGTTACTGAAATAAACAGTTACAAGAGATTCAGAAAAATATCAACATCCCTATGAAAAAAACATAATCCATACTACTATTGTGTGCAAAATGGCACCAAAACAAGGTCAAAGTATTTTAAAATAGTCCACTTTTAGCTACACCTTTGTTTGAAAAGCATATGCACTGTGTTTTAAATGCTATACCCACCTCTTTTTTATTGAAGATACTTTACAATATGAAGACCTGAACCCATATCCTTCTCATATATTTTTAAATTTCTTTTACATTATACTATTTAGAGACTATAATAAGCATTTAATTATAAGAAGGACTACTCCACAGATGGACTCTGCAACATGGATAGTTTATTCCTCAATTTTAAATATATTTGAGGAAGAATCAATTTATATGCTGAAGGGTTCCAGAAAGAAAAGTCTATCAATCTATTTGTCCATGCAATCAATATGTATATTACATACTTTGTTTAAAGTCCCAGAGGCCAATGGAGTGATCAAAATAAAACTGGAAGGAGGTTCATTTGGAGGACATTGTGCAGAAATGATCAGATTTAAGAATGGATTTCATATTTTCATATGTGGCTGAGGAGCATTCAAGTGAAACCATCACTGGGATGTCTCGGGAGCAAAACTGAGCCAGCCATGCACCTACTTTTCTCAAGCGATCCAACAAGCAAACAAACATCAGAATATAGACTGAACCCCCAGGTCCCCTGTACCAGACATAAGGAAACATTTGCTTTCCATACTCTCAAAATTCATTACCATTGGGACATTTGGGAGCTGTGGGCCAAAACTCTCACCATCTGTGCTCTGCACTGCGTTGCAAAACACTCTTCATCACTGAAAGTGATCCATTAATTCCCTCTTTTTTATTTCAATAAAATTTCCTCCTTTTTTCAGTAAAAAAAAAAATTCAGTAAAAATATTATACATGATGAGGAACAACAAGCTTTCATAAAAGCCATAAAACCAACATAATTGGTGAAAATAATGAACTTTTACACAAGTTCATATTGTAACCAATATGTCAATATGCTCTTCTCCATTAGGAAGTGACGATGAAAGTGTAAGAGGCACCTATTACAGGGTATCCAGAGTTGTGTCCCAAATGTTCCTGCCTTGCCAGTTGCTGGAACCGTAACTTTGGCTGTGTTGGAATAGGGCATTATGGGCAGTGTAGTCCCTCCCAAAGGAACTCCTCCAAGCCCAGCATCCTTCGTGTGTCGAGTAAGTGGCAGGAAGGG
Source organism: Phrynocephalus versicolor (assembly GCA_023846285.1). Taxonomy (NCBI): domain Eukaryota; kingdom Metazoa; phylum Chordata; class Lepidosauria; order Squamata; family Agamidae; genus Phrynocephalus; species Phrynocephalus versicolor. The sequence continues at coordinate 63,024,217 of JAHTLZ010000204.1, read as the reverse complement.
TTTGTCGTTGCACCTCCTGCTCTGGCACGCTTCAGTGGAGGAGGGGGGGGAGGGAGGCCTCCAGGTCAGCCGAGGACCACAATGGCCCCTTGTCTCCAGCCTCCCAATCACTCTTGTCCCTGGTTGGTAATGGGCAGGCCTGCAAGCCAACCAAGTGCTGCAGCCCGGCTCGGCCACTGTCCTTCCTGTCTGGGCCAGAAGAGGAGGCGGCTTTCCCTCTGGGCTGCAGCGAGGGCATGATGGCCAAGGTGCATGGCTGGATCCACGTGTGGTGGCAGCAGCCTCACCGCCACTGCTGTGGCTGCTGTTCTTCATCCTGAACGGCCACCCAGGAGGCAAGGACGGGCCTCAGTTTGCCTTGGCCACTAACTCCTTCCTGAAGCAAGGAAGGAGAGACACTCCAGCCACCGCCACTTGCCCCAACCCCCCCTTGGTTCCCTCACCACAACTGCTGCCACCACTTGCCCCAACCTTCTCCCATTCATCTTGCAGCCGCCATCACCACTTGCCCCAACCCTCCCCCCAATCCTTCACCACCCCCACTGCCACCACTCCCGCCACCACCCTGCCCACAACAGTTTTGAGGGACAGTGAACTGGCCCCCTTTTAAAAAAATTTAGGACCCCTGCTGTAAACCTTATATAAAGACGGAGGTATCCAAAACTGGCAGAAGAACAAAGGAAAAGTGGCCAATCATACCTCCTAGGAAAAGACGTTCCATAATCTAGGAGCAACCATGGAAAAAGCCCTGCCTCAAGTCCTTATCCAACACGTACAATTGTTCATACCTTTGGTTACCAGGAATACATTATTACACTTAGGGATTTTTCTTTCACAAATGTCCATCCTAGTCTCAGTCTTTTTCTCGTTTCTTTGTTGAAATCTTTGTTTGGTTCATGATTGAATCCAAGTGCAGAAAATCTTTAATTTCAATTTTGTCATTGTTACCATTGAAGTACCTCTAAAGTTAATGTGAACGACTTCCTCAGCAAAGCCTGAGCATTCTATTCATATCAAAATGAAAAGGGGAATCATTGCAGTAAGATAAAGACATCCAGTGCAACACAGCTGTGTTGTTAGAGTTTTAAAGAACAGCACTGAAGTACCAAGTCTTCTGCTCAGTTTTTCTTTTAGGGAGGTTAATGACAAGAAAATGTGAGGATATTGCTAGGATTCGGCACTGGAAATCATAGCTTAACATTCATACCATAAAGGCTAAAATATCAAACAGGAAATAGATATGGAAATTGAGATGATATGTAAATAGGTAAGAACATCAGCCCAATCCAAGGGAGATAAAAACTGTTCACCGGCCTTGGAGATGAAGAAAAAATCAGTTTTCAGGGATCATCACAGGAAACAAGTACTGAGAAAGCAGGAAAACCAAGTCACTTGTTATTCTCTTTGCCTTCTTGTAGAACCTTGAGGTCCACTGGGGCAAGCCAGACCACCCTCTGAAATTACAGACCTTCTCATTTATCTGTTCTTCTGGTAGTGTGCTGGTACCCTAGAATCCTGGTTTTCATATTTTCACATGGAAGTTGAAAAGGCTGAAAAAGAACAACTGAGGCCACTGATTCAGCAAGTTCATATACTACATTTCCTCTAAAGCAGTGGTTCTCAACCTGTGGGTCCCCAGAGGTTCCTGGACTGCAACTCCCAGAAACCCCTTCCAGCACAGCGAGTGGTGGAGGCTTCTGGGAGTTGCATTCCAGAACATCTGGGGACCCACAAGTTAACCATTGCTCTAAAGGAAGTACTCTTGAGTGTTTCACAATGAGCAGCTTTGGAACAATTGCATTCAGAACCTGTTTCATGGTGAACACTAAAGCCACAAAATCCTTACCATGCTGTGCTAGAAATATATACTCTTTCTCCCATGGCATTGATATACAAGACAGAAGAGGTAGACTAATAACCCCAAGGTAGATTTGCATGTTTTGTTTATTAGAGTCCTTGGCAGAACCTGCATTTGTGCCCCGATTCCTCAGTATGACATGAATTTCTCAACAGAAGGAACAAAACACTGCACTCTGAAAGAAAGTGTTAACCTTTTGGGTGAAGCCTGCATTCTTGCTAATAATTAATGTGTTCTTTTGGAAAATGCAGTTCTGGTCCTTGCCTGATAGTCCATTACTCTTCAGATACACTGCGTGCAGATGAATTGTCACCTGGAAGGCTACCTTGAATGAAAGCAGCCTTAGCACCAACTTGATTGATTGGGAGGAAGATTTAAAAAATAATTGAGCACCACGGTTGCCAAGAGGGTAGTCACTCTGCACTGTTGGACAGTGTCAAAATGTCTGGAGGATGGGAAAGAGTGTCAGACTTGTTGCTATCATTCCCGTACCTAAAGGCAAGAGCAGTGATCTACCCAAAAGTCTATACAACTCTAAAGCTCTGAAAACTTCATAGTAGTCTGATTTCAGAACCTAAGTATCATCACACTGGGTTAGTCCTTGGAATGGAAACCACCAAAGAACACTGCACTGAAATAAGTCCTATGTTCCTTAAAGGAAGGGTAGGGCTTCTATGAGGGACTTTTAACCTGGACCAGGTCTGTTTGATCTAATATCTCTCATATGAAAAGAAGACTTGTGGGAATGAAAGAAAGTAAAAAGCAGCTTATGAATTTCGTATAGTATTATATCTATCTGCTGATAGACACTCTTTATATTTATCTTCTGATAGCCTATCATCCCAAAATAGATGGAACATTCTGGAAGAGAATGAATTTAGACAGGTCTGGGTAATGTGTCCACGTTCCAGTGGTTATACCAATTGTGAGTTTGGTTATACAGTCAATTATTATTGGCTTAAAACTGAATTAATTCCAATATTGTGATGCTGATGGAAAGCTCCCCCCCTCCAAGTAAGCAGGTTTGCCTTTATCAGGGTTATTGATCTAAATTGTAACACAAATTAAACAGCACATTTTCTCATCTCACTGAGCTCCAAATAATGCTTATTGTATTGCTATTGTATGAGACACTTTGTGTGCTATTGCTTGATGAATATATGGCATAAAGATATCAAGTTCTCAAGGCTATATGATCGCTGTACAGGTAAGCATTTTCTCAAATGTCCACGTAGAGGTGTAGCCTGTTGATATATGGGATTGTTGGGTCAAAAGTGCTGTTTAGCTCCATATTCAAGAAAGGGAAGCTGTTTAACAACGTTTCTCTTAGATAGATATCTGCTATCCAAGATAGAAATCTTTTCAAGGTTTCCTTTTTCGAAGATCAAGTATCCCCTACGGTCTGTTTGTGTAGCAACATGGTCAAAGTGAATCCTTTTGGATATTAGTACAGGTACTCCCCTGGACTTGGAGAAGCCCTTTACATGGAACTGGTTAAAATACAGGTAGCTTTTAAGTGGTGTTGGCCCACTGCTCTGAGATGGGTCTCTTGTAACATGACCCCATCTGGGTGTGGTGTGGTTTTGCTTCTTCTGTAATATGCTGGGTTTAAGGAATTCTTCTGCTCAGGGGCTAGAAAATGGAAGATCATGTGGAAGTTCTGAATCCTTACAGTAATTCTATAAGGTGATTCCATTCTTAAGGCAATTCCCCACAGTGTGTTTGAGCATTTCTCACCCTCAGTCCCAAGAACAACTACTTAAGGTAGCAACGGGGATGTCTACCAGTGGATTTTTAATGTCGTAGCTGAAAAAAAGTGTATTTACTGTTATTTTCTTCTCTGTTGAGAGTCTGGTCCTTCTGATTCCATTGCCCTACTCAAGGATGTAAGAAAAGGAATTATGTAACTCAGGAAAAACTGCCATACCCCTTGAAGGAAATGGAAATGCCTACTAACTAGGCCACTGCAGACTTACTGTAATGTAGTGACAAATTGGAAAGTAACAGAATAACCAATAAGTGGTTTGATATTCATTTGAAAAATATCATGCATGACTGAGTTTCTGAGGATCACTCTCTTATCATTGTCTCAACTGAAATGACATCAAGTTGCAGAGGGACTGTGCCACAAAGCACTGAGTGAATCGAACCAATTGTGGTTGTTCCTTAAGCATAATGAAGGGCCGGATGCCAGGCTGATCTGAAATCAAGAGTCCAAGTCTCAGAGAATTCTGCATTATGCCTTTCAAAGGAATGGTGTGGGCATCAGGAATGCTTGGATTTCTTGAGATTCTTTCTCTCTTCAGAACCAGTGGGTGAGTGGGACACAGATGGAGATGGGGTTGAGGAGGAAAGAAATCTGGCTTCTTTCAGGAGCTTTCCCCCTTTTCTTGTGCAGGGAAACTGGATTACATTTTTGGCTTCCTTCCTCCTCAAAGCTAAAGCAAGCTAGGAATGCCGTGACTTGGTGGGACAGTACCCCATACTGGGTGAGGGGAAAGTACACAGAAAGTTGTTTAAAATTAAAAACAGCATTGGAAGTGCTGCATAAGTCCAGGTCTGCTGTCAAATGGCAGATTTTGAGAGGATTTTTATTACCCACTAATGTTAATTTGTAAGGCAGGAAAGCAACACTTTTTGTTTGCACTGGTGCAATGGTTCCCCTGTTCTGCTTCACTTGAGGTCAGGATGGGCTTGATGGACATTGTTTTACTCTTTTATATAGAAAACGAGAAGGCGAACAGTATGCAGCATTGGTCCTTTTATGTTTGCCAGTTCTGACTTTGGCCGTCACTTCACGAGCCGCTCGCTTCGCGGTAAGCCGTCATTTGCGTGCGAACCGACCGCTTCAGTCCGCACGCTCCTCCCTTTTGGCTGCGACGTCACCCCGACCACGCCCCCTTTAGCGTGCTCCAACCGGGGCAAGTGATGCCCCTGGCGGAGGACGGGAATCTCTTCGCTTCGCATCTCGCTTCGCACCCAGCGCCACGTGTGGTCTCAGTTTTTGGCTTTTATTTCAAGTTTTTTTAAAAAATATTCAAACAGGGATATCGACGCATCGCTATATTGTTTCATCGCTTTGCGCTGTTACTTCCTCGCTCAAGTAGCAGCGGCGGCGGCGGCGGCGGCGGCGGGCGCAGGAGGAGCCGCTGCTGCCTCGCCCGGCCAGAGCAGGGCACCCGGGGCAGGCAGCGTGCAAGCGGCGGAGGGCGGGCGGCTGTGCCATGCGGGGCTCCCCCCGAGTAGCGGCGGCGGCGGCGGCGGGGGGCTGCCAATGATGCCAGGAAACAAAACACAGGATCGTACAGTAACCACGCTCTGTCGTGAATGACAGCCAAGCATTGATGCATCGATACACCGGTCCCTTTTTTTTAAAAAAAATCAAAGAACGCGGGAAACGGGGGAAGAACATCAGTGTTTTAATGCGAATGGAGCTCGTGAGGTCATTCTCGATTCGAACGGAAAAGCAGCCCGCGTGAGTACAGGGAAAAAGGGGTGGGGGCGAAGGGAGACCACGTGATCGCCTTCGCATTCAAAGCGAAGGCAATCACGCTGCAAAGCGAAGAGCCTCGTGAAGTGACGGCCTTTATTGCAGCTGTTTGAACGCCCTTACATCCAACACCATGAGAAGGAAAGGGTGGTCCGTGTGCACTGCTGCCAGAAGAAAACTAAAGTGAAGGGAATCTCATTTTAGAAAAGAAAAGAAAAGATCTGATGAAAATAGGAAGGGAAGGAAGACAACTCAGAAGAAAAAAATAGGCAAGCTGAAAGGCAGCTGTACTATGTATTGTTCAGAGCAAGGAATACCTTTTCTAAAGCCCTACTAAGTTGCACAGATTGCTCTGTCCAGGCACAGAAACCATTTTGGCACAGAAGAAAAATAGGGGGGAAAAGAATCATTGTATTAAAAATGGTATGTTTTGAAAAATACTGAAATCTAACTTCTTGTTCCTCTACATGCAGAATATGTTTTAGATGCTTAAGACCATCTTCAAGTGAGAAACAGAGGCATGTTATAACTTTAAATATGTTCGTATTCCACATGATTTCACAAAACAAGCTTGCATTTTTCTGTTGACAAAAATCAAGATACTGTTGATTTGAAAACAAGTGGAACTATATAAATAGTAATAGAGCTAGCATCTTATTTGGGCTTCTGGTGAGTGGACAGCCCTAACAGCATAGTAATGTGGAATCATATTGCTTATGTTAACACTGCCATTATGCAACTAATGATCTTCACAAAGAAAACTCTTCTTTTGTTTCCATATAATGGAACAAGAGATAAAGATTTAAGGATTCAGTACTAATTTTGGAACATAGGATTCCAACGAAAAGGCTCAGGAAACGTCAATGAGTTCAAAATGCAGCAGCCAGATTGCTGACTTGGGTGGGATACAGAGACCACATTACACCCCTATTAAAGCAGCTCCACTGTCTGCCAATCAGCTATCAGGCATAATTCAAGGTGCTGACCTTGACCTTCAACGCACTGTACGGCCTGGGTCCTAACTACCTCAAAGACCTGATCTCACAATATGAACTGGGTCAGGTGTTAAGGTCATCAGGAGAGACCTTTGCCTCCATCCCACCAACCTCATAGGTATGACACGTGGAAACACATGAAAGGGCCTTCTCGACTGCTGCGCCCAGACTCTGGAACTCCCTTCCACTAGAGGCCAGGACTGCCCCATCTCTGATGTCTTTCCGGAAACAGGAACAAACTTTCCAGAAAGCACAAACTTCTCTTCAAGCAAGCTTTCCCTGAATGATGGAATACCTATAATGTGTCTTTCACATTAATCTATAGGATCACATAGGCTTTGTATTTATAACCACTTATAACCTTGTGTGATTACACTGACACTATGTTTTCAATGTTAGTTTCCATCACTCATAACTTTACATGGAATTTTACTCTTTAATTGCTCACATTCGCTTGTAGCTTTAATGTAATGTCTTTTAATGCTGTAAGATGTTCCTCAATTCCCTGCTCTAAATTCTTGAACATGTCTTAATTGTACTGAGCTATATATTAGTCCTTTTCCAAGGAGAAAGGTGGGGTAAAAATACTCTAAAATAATAAATAAATAAAAATACAGTGGTACCTTGTATAAAGGAATTAATTCGTTCCAAATGAAATTATGTTAAGCAAATTTTCCTTTATACAAATTCCCATAGGAATGCATTGAAAGCAGAGTAATCCCATTTTTATGTTGTACAGATTTTCCCCATAGGCAATTATGTTAAGCAAATTTCCCCTATCTCTGGAATTTTTTATGTTGTACAAATTTTCTGTTATACAAGCTGTCTGTTATACAAGGTACCACTGTAATAGTCCTGATGGCACAGCCTGCAGAGCGAAGACCAGGCACTTGATTCAAACAAGTGAGCTACACCATTTAAGATCCCACTCGCTCATCTCCCCATCAATCAACTCCATTCAAAACTCTGCAGAAGAAACAACAGATCACACACAAAACCAAGTTTGGAAAAAAATTAATATTATTTAACGCATGTCTGACTTAAATATTTCCACATAACAAAAGTGTTATTTTCAAGTCACCAGCTATATTACTTATATACATGTGTCCAGAGTTAACAAAACAATTATGAGATGTCCTATCAAAATCAGTGATTCCCCCCTTTAGGAAATAGAAAGTACTAGTCTTATAATACACAAAATATAAATTATATGTACAGATAGCATCTTCCTGGAGCTGAGAACAAATAAAAATGAATTACTTCCAGAAAGATATAATATGTCTACATTACAATAAAACAAATCAATACTGATTTCAAAATGTCCATCTAAAGTTGAAAACTTTAGGAACATTTCTGGTAACTTATTATTTACAAAATATACTCATCAGCCACATAGAGGCTTAAATATCTGTATATATACATACACACATATATATAACATATAAAGAAATGTTAAAAGTCAAAGTAAAATTAAGCAAGTTTCTTCTGTCTTTGGAATGTCTGCAACAGAATCTATGCTTTATTCTAGTGTGGGGTTTTCTTTTTTGATATGACTATAACTTTTCCCTCTCTCCCACCCCCGAATCAATGGGACCTTTCAGAGCAGCACTGAAAAGCCTAGGTAGTTCTTAAAAACTTTAAAAGCTCTCAGGATGAATAGGAAAAAACCCATGAAGTTTTATTAGTGTGGGGCTATCTAAAAGAAAAGCTAGTTTGCATTAGCTAATGCAACCTGTGCTGCAGTTCATTTCATTTGGTGAACACGATGTACAGCTTTATGTATTTTTCCTTCTCTCTTTCGGATATGGCTTATGTTTTTTTCACAGTTACCTAGCTAAAGTTTTATAGCTGCAAGACTTGAAAAAAAATTAAGCATTTTTGTTCAATTCAAAGAGTCACTGCTGTTATTTGCTTTTAGTAGTATTGCTGAATCTGAAGCAGAACATGTACTGAGAAATGATAACAAATAACAGCCTTTAAATAAAGTGAGCATGTTTTGCTAGCTAGCAGCATATGGAATTAAATCCAACATGAAATTCATGCTCGTTGTGGAACTTCCTTCCCTTCTCATCCTCTCTGCAGCACTAGGACAACCCCCCCAACACAAAACTCTAGATAATTTTATAGCCCACTGGAGCTGTTTTTGTTTTGTTGTTTAAGATGCAGTAGAAAGGGGAGACTGCCTCCCCTTATGCTGGATTCCACTCTCTTACATGCAGATATCCAGCACTGGATACAATCCAGGGGAGAAAATGTCAGATACAGACTATATTCAGACATTCTACTTCATCCATGAATTTTCAAATGATTTCGTTCCCAATTAATTTGCAATTAGTATATCCTCATGATTGGCAGAACATCTGTATGGCCTACATTCTAATTATCCTACGATGCTAAGGTCCAGTGTTTGTTTTTAAAGTGAATACACTTATGGTGAATTCAAAAGACAAGCAAGGTCAATGTACCTGAGATCACTGATTGTGGACATTATAGCAAATGTTATCTGGTGTGTCTGCAATATTCTTACATGTTTACAAAAGACGATTTAGATATTTTTGTGACATTTAAAAGGTATATTATCTTGCTTTTTTGTATAGTGTGTTGTGTTTCAACAGTAAAAATCTGCAGATGACTATTTTTGGAAAGAAAGAAAAAGCTAGTCCTGAAAGCACTTAAAGCTTTCGCCTCAGCAGTCATCAAAAAATACTGGTTATACTTGGCCATTCATTTGAAGATTCCTGAACAACTTCCTCTAAGTTCAGAGTGCGACTGATGTCTTCTCCTTCCTGTCCTTGATGACTGGTGGATTCCTGCACTGTGCCTAGCAAAATATGGAGGAGAAATAATGCTAAGAGACATAGCAAAAATCTGTTGCAAACACTGGAGAATTATGAAATACAAAAGCACAGTAAGAAAAGACTTGGGGGCTAAAAGGGGAATTACAATTCATGTAATCTTTAACAATAACAAAATATTCCCATACTCTGCAATCACTCTGGCACAAAGCTGTGCATGCGCTCCACAGCTATAGCTTGGGAAGGGCTCCCTTCTTTTGATGAACCGATCAAACGTATTTACACCAAGTAACAAGAGTGCTTAATCTATCTTGTCTAATTAAATTCATGTGGCAGCCCTCGAAGGCAAAGGAACTCCATATGGGCATTAGTCGATAAAGCATTACTGAAAAACAGAAATGATTCACGCAGCAATCTAAAACTGTAGTTAGAAAACACACCCATTTTTCAACACAGTTGGTTAACAGAAATTGCTATAAAGCCTTCAGAAACTACTAGGGTGAATAAAAGACCACGAAAAATATTATGAATGCACTTGGAAGTGCATATTTATGATTTGACTCCTATGATCAGCCAGAAAAGACAGATAGCTTGTTCTTTCAGCAAGCCAGGGTTGTCCTCTGCCACACCAAAGAATGATACTGTATGGGAGGTTTTTTTTTTTTTGGCACCGCACTACATGCATACAAATGCAGGCTCTTGATAATTTAATGCCAGTATAGATTCCAAAACATAAAATGGCCTTTTTGTTCATTGTCAAGGTTTATAAATCTATAATATTATGATATTCAGAATTATGTCAACAGTATTCTTCGCCGTGTGTGTGTGTGTGTTGTGTCATTACAGTTGTGACCGACTCTTTGTGACCCCATGTCCATGGTGTTTTCTTGGCAGGAATACTGGAGTGGCTTGCCAGTTCTTATTCCAGGTGCCTACAGCGCCTGGTATTCCCTGGTGGTCTCCCATCCAAGTACTAACCAGGGCCGACCCTGCTTAGCATCTGAAATCAGGTGAGATTGGATGTGCTTAGAGCATCTAGGCAGCTATTCTTCACCTTACACATAACAAAAGCCAGCCTTTCAACTGTGAAGTATGATTTAGCTACAACTGGAATTAGCAACACTGCATTTTTTCAACCTTACTGTGGCTGGTTCACACTACCCGTATTCAGATGAGAAATGGCTGTGTCCGCTACTTAAATGTTTTAATTAGCTTCAAAAGCAGAACAAAACATTATTATTCAGCACAACCAGTGATGGAAGCGTGATACATATACCTTAACCTGTGGCCCTCTGGATGCTGATAGTGAATAACTTTGTATTCTTTTACCACTGATGAAACCTCTCTCTCTCTCTCTCTCTCTCTCTGAAAGGGGGAGGGAGAGAGGGAAGGAGAGATGAAAACTCTTTAAGTGTAACTTGAGCATCCTTTTCTGTGAGAAGGCAGGGTCAGGTGTTATAGAAAAATAAAATAAAACTTGGTATGGCAAATATCACCTACCAGAATAACCATGGGCTCGCTTCATGTGAAGCTTCATATTGCTTTTCTGGGTAAAGCCCATTGCACAGTAATCACATTTATATGGTCTTTCTCCTGTGTGTTTTTTCATATGAACTTGCAGTGCACTCTTCTGGTTAAAAGCTTTCTCACACAATGTACACTGAAATGGCCGTTCTCCTATAAAGAAATGGAAACATTATAAGATTAGTTTAATGATATTGCACACTAGAAAAAAATTATTTCATATATGCACTACTTTGGCACGAAAAAGGTTGTGTTAAGACAGATATTTCACACTACACACAGAAAACTAAATGCTCATCTCTGAATTTTATGTTACTTCCTATGCAACTCCAAAATACACAATAACAATGAAGCATGCTGCTTATATACCACCTCTTGGCACTTAAAGTACCTGTGAACCATTTACAGTTTAATTATTCTGGCTACACATTTCACACCCAGTGTTGAGCTGGCCACTCAGTTTGCCAGCCTCAGAAGGAGGCATGGCTGAATCATCCTTGAGCTGGCTACCTAAATCTGTCAGGATAGAACTCAAGTCATGAGCAGGTTTTTTTTTTTACTGGAGTACCGCAGTTTAACCATTGTGCCACAAGATTACAAAGTACAGTATATTTATATACTACATCTAGATGAAGAAGAGGGTCATATATTTAGTAACTCCATTGCTACACAGCAGTAGCTATTAAAGCAGTTTAGGTGACGCGGCTGGAAAGCACTACAAGGGAGTAAATGGTAACCAGAAATCCCTATCTTGTTCCTACCTTTGAGCACCAGGAGGCAGCGGGTCCTGTTCTTAGTCAGTTCATGGTCACCGACCATTCCTGCCTCCTGAGACCAGGAGCTTTTTCTCTACTACTACAACAATTTTGCACTATGTGTTTGCATGGTAGCTGCAGTACTTGTTGCTTCAGTAACTGCCCCCTCTTGCTATAAAACCCCCATCCTCCAAGGCCAATAACAACATTGCCTCTTTCCTTTCTTACAGGGAGTTTCAACACTGTTAGAAGATTTTTCTCAGCTCATAAAATCATAACATTAGTACTTGTCTAGGTGAAAACAGGCTGATTCTATTTATATATTCAATGAAATGCAACACTCTATGTTCTACGGAGTACAACGATGACTGGTACAGCGTTTAACAATTCTGCATCACAGAACAAAAATGCACAGGAAACGGTGGTAGAAAAACTTAAGAAATTAAACAGTGACTCTGTTTTTAAGGGTGGTAGAAAAACTTAAGAAATTAAACAGTGACTCTGTTTTACATATCTGCATTTCCTAGCACATTCTCTGCATTCTTTAGCAGGGCTCTAGGAAGGATGCATATAAAACTGAATCACAGAGTACTGCAATGCAAATAGCCTTCCTAGTAAGAAAATCATCACCAATGCCTAGCCTTCCAATCTACAATTTAAATCCTGTATAATTTGCTTCAAAATTTATATAGCAGCTGCAATTTTAAGCTAGCCTCTTACACTACTAAATTGTTACCTGTATGAATGCGGCTATGTCTTTCCAGTTGGCTTGGCTTAGCAAACGCTTTTTCACAAGTATCACATTTAAATACTCTTGGTTTTTGGGAACTTAGTGATGGTCCAGCTTGATGTGTCTGTGTATGCTCCTAATGAAAACACAAAAACCATATTTCAAACACTCTTGATGATGATGATGATAATGAGGAGGAGGAGGATGACGACAATGACCCCACCTCTCAAAGTTCACCCAGGACATTATCCTGTTTCTCACTGGGAGTTGGAAGAGTTCATGGAAGTGCCAGTCGCTCTGCCCATTAGGCTCCAAATAAGGTGTCTCCCAAAGAACTACCTTTCTACTTTTAATTTTCACCTTCTTCCTAGTCGAGACACATCTTCAAACATATAAAAACAAGTATAATTTCATAGCCTCTCCTATTTCTTATGAAATTGAACTTTTTTACCAACCACCTTTTTTTTACCACCCATTAAAAATTCATAAAGGACATAAATTAAATTAAATCCATAAAAGCATGTTTTTAGACATCAGTGTCTACTCTGATTAAACAGATCTTCAAAATAAACAAGTCATTTTCAAAAGGAGATAGAGAAAAGAGGATTATTTCACTTTGCTAAAACACTTTCCTTCATTTTAATAATAGTAGAATGTTAATTTTGTCTCATACCTTTAGATGTGTGGCTCTTTTGAATGCTTTACTGCAAACAGGACAAACATGGATTCTTTCCTTTCCATGAACTTCTTTACTGTGCTGCAGTAGCATGGCAGCCGAAGAAAATGTTTGACTACATTCAAAACACTGATGCATGCGTGTCTCTTTTTCAGACTGAATGTCTTTAGAAAGACTTGGAGAAACTTCACTCACCTGCAACAGTTATATAAAATATATAGATAAAGAATGATGGGTAATAAACCTATCTAAAACTCATGAGATTATCTAATCAGTGTTCCTCTTAGTGTGGTATGATCATGTTTTGAAGGACATATAATAACTGAATGAGTACTAAGATGTGCCAGGCAACATTTAATTCAATTCTTCCATTAAAATATGAGCACATTTTGAGACACTCTAAAACCTGTTTTTTGTTTCATATCTATGTCCTCCAAGATCTGTAATTCATTAGTACTTGGATGGGTGACCACCAGGGAATACCATATGCTGTAGGCGCCTGGAGTAGGAACTGGCAAACGACTCCAGTATTCCTGCCAAGACAACTCCATGGATTTGGGATCACGACTGTAACAACACAACACAACACAACACAACACAACACAACACAACACAACACAACACAACACAACACAACACACACACACACACACTTCTATTGAAATAAAACAGCCAACGAAAAGAAATGGACAAGGTTGCAGGAGGTGAGAAGGAATTATGCCACAGAGATATAGAATGGAAATAAACAAGAGCATATTGACTATAAGGGAAAGAAAGGTTACAAAAGAGTAAAACTTCCACATTACAGCACAGAAAAAGCACATCGCCTATGGGATAAAGATATACATTTAACATAACTCTGTATTTATTCAAAAGCAAATGCTAGTTGTTCTCAGTGTGGACAATATGGGTCCCTAGGTCCCCCAGCACATTTGAAGAGGGCCACAGACTGGAAAAATATTGACACATCACATTATAAGGTTCATTCATGTGAGTTATGCAATCCTGATTAGGCATTTACTGTATTTTTCTGTCCATAAGATACCGCCTTTTATTAAACACCCCTCACTTTTTAGACCCACAAATAAAAAAATAAAAAAATAAATCCTCCTTGAGGTCTCCTCCACCCCCACCACCCCCACTGTTACCTTTAATTTTCCCATTCTAAACACTCCTCTCTGCTTTGGGGGGGTTGTTTTTTGCAGGACCAAGCTCTGTCCGGCTTGAGCAGCCCATTAAGAAATGCCTTTCATGATAAAAGTGTGGCTTTTTTTCTTTTCTTTTCAGAGCACATTTCTTAATGGGCTGCTCAAGCCGGACAGAGCCTGATCCTGCAAAAAACAAACTCACCAAAGCCGAAACGAGTGTTTAGAATGGGAAATGAAAGAAAACAGTGGGGGTGGTAGGAATGGAGAACTCAAGGAAAGATGGAGCCCAAACCATGGAGGGGAAAAGCAAGGTGAGTTTGGGCTCTCCTCCACCCACCCACCCACCCACCTGAAAAGCTTACTTCCATGTATAAGCCCCTTAATTTTTGGCATTATGATTTAAAAAAAAGTAGTGTGGTATACATGGAAGAATACGGTATTATTTTCATACTATGGCTGTGGCCTAAAGAAAGTGTTTCAGTTAATTGTATTTAGGTCTACTGCCACAATCATGGGCATATTTAGCTGGGAACTGAATTCCAGAGAATTCAACACAACATAATTTTGAATAGATAAATTTGTGCTGTTAATCTCAGTCAGTAGATGTGTGTGCAGTGGTACCTTGTATAAAGGAAATAATTCGTTCCAAATGAAATTATGTTAAGCAAATTTTCCTCTATACAAATTTCCCATAGGAATGCATTGAAAATGGAGTAATCCCTAATGGCGACCATTTTATGTTGCACAGATTCGCCCCATAAGCGATTCTGTTAAGCAAATTTCCCCTATCTCCGGAATTTTTATGTTGTACAGATTTTATGTTATACAAAGCTTTTGTTATATGAGGGTCCACTGTACTTTCTATTTATTTATTTATTTATTTATTTATTTATTTATTTATTTATTTATTTATTTATTCAGTTCAACATCCAGAATTTTTCAAGAATATCCCAGGCAAGATATTGGGAGTTTCAGCACAGAAGCACACTTTTTGCTCACCTAGGGACAGACCTGCCTGTGAGGTTGCATTGGATGTTCGGCGGATACCTGGCCTGCAGAACACATACTGCTTCACTTCAAGTCATTACTTAAAAAAAAAAAAACTGCCCTTAGGTTTCTTAGATGTCCTAGTTTCTTTAGAAGGCTCCCTCTGTTTCTCCTAATGGCCAGTGAGGCTATGGCTTTCAGAAAACACCATGGCAGCTTTCTGTTTTAAAAAACAAAAACACCTAACACCAGGAAGCACAGACTTGGTGCAGTCAATGCAACCTCACACAAAGGACGTTGGCTAGGTGAGTGAATGTAAGGTTCTAGGGGTGTGTTTTCAAAACTCCCATTTGCCTAGGGAATAGGTGGAAGAATTCTGGGAGCTGGACTCCAAAATACCCCTCATGCACAAGCCTGTCATTCAATACAGTGCTGCCTCAAATTCTCCTAGAAATCAGAAAACACATACTCTTGACTGCCATATTCCGTATTAAACTAAGCTAATCGGGATTAGATCACTTTTCCCCTCAATGATAGGAAAGAAAGCAAAACAAACTTGCAGGGGTTCATAAAAAAACATTTACCTGATATGCCAAATCTTCATGGTTTGCAGGTAGTGAATGTGGTGCATGACTCACTAGTATAACTTGCTGAGAGTTGGAACTGCTCTGTCCAGACAGGCTAGAATCTGTGAGTAAAGCAGGAAACTGCTGCCCCTGGCAAAAGAAATATATGGATAAATTATACTTAGAGGAAAAGGTAGCTGACATATTCAGTTCAAGACTATAAAAGCCAATTTACTTCTTATTCCTGTTCCACACAATAGAGGCTAACATGGTTAATAATAAAAAAACAGGGGAGTCTTCCAGCACCTGAAAGACTTGCAGTTTCATAGGCCACAAGCTTCTGTGGATTGTAGCCTCCTTCTTCGAAGACATTCGAAGAAGTGGACTTAAGTCTATGAAAGATGACATGAGACTAAATTGTATCAGTCTTTATTTTGTCACAAGATCCGTTTGTCATTTCTGTTGCAACTACCTGACTGTTACATGGAAAAAGAAAAAATAGCTATTTGCATACATATGCTTATAAGCACCTATCTGTTAGCCCAAACGTACTTAACTGTCAACAGTTTTGCAAAGACTGCATCTCAGCACATGATAGCTAATTTAAAACTTTTAAAAATGATTTAGTTAATTATAATCTGTGTCATTTAACACAGTACCAACAATGTGCATGGTGCTCTATAAAGTACAAAGAGGCACATCCCTGCCCTGAGACGTTAATACTCTTAAAACTCAACACAAATCAGAAGTCCAAAAAGGGGAAAGAAACAGTGGAATGGAAGAGTACATGTTTTAAGGCGTACAAGGAGATTATGGCAAGACCTTCACTGGAAAGTTCATGTTTTAAGTAGAGATCTGAAAGTTGTGAGAGATAGAGCATCATACAGGTGTTCTGGGGTGCAGATTAAACTATATTTCATTTCTCCAACAATACCCTCTATGTCCACAATTCTCAGAGGTTCTCAAGAAAGTCACTATGCGAAAACATGCAGTCTCTCCTGGAGATCTCCTACACCAACTTTGGGTTTGCCTGGATTAAATTAGGCTATACAGAATATTTTACCCCTTGACTTACCCCCTTTTGTACATAATGTCTGATCTTTTGCTACTTATAGGCTTTCCCCAGAAGTTTCCTGTGACTGACAAAATATAACACTGAGGCATATGTTTATTCTGTCCCAGAATCACAGGGTTAGAAGTGGCCATCTTGTAGAATACCCTACACTTAAAGCATCTCCTACAACTGCTTCCTATAGTTGAAAAACAGCTATAAGCTGCTTTTTGAAGTATTTCTTTAGCAAGATAATGTTTGCTGATACAGTGGACCCTCATATAACAAATGCTTTGTATAACATAAAATCTGTAAAACATAAAAATTCCAGAGATAGGGGAAATTTGCTTAACAGAATTGCCTATGGGGCAAATCTGTACAACATAAAAATGGTCACGATTTGGGGTTACTCTGTTTTCAATGCATTCCTATAGGAAGTTTGTATAAAGGCAAATTTGCTTAACATAATTTCATTTGGATCGAATTAATTCCTTTATACAAGGTACCGCTGTACTTAATCTATACAATATAGTCCTATATATGAAAACTATGTAAAATGATCATTAAAAGAAGATAACAAAAACATGTTAGGTGCTTCAAGTAGGCAATCCTTTTACAACAGAGACAAATATTTGTCAGACGCAGCAGACTGCTGCTATGTAAACAGGATTCCTTCTCTTGCAGAAGAAAGCTGGACATAAAAGAAGCTGCTTTTCTACTAATTGTAGAATCCTGCAGACAGAAGAGCAAGAAAATATTTTTGCTTATTCCCCCTTCCCCCTGTATCCTACAGCGCCATCTCCCACACCATTCTGGAGGCTTTTCTAGCACTCTAGATGAGATTTCATGGGCCATAGCAACAAACAGAAACAGAACCACCTTCTGCCCTCAAAAGCATGCAGACCACTCGGTTCTGCTACACCTACAATGACTGATTGGATAAAATCCTGTTGCTTAAGTGTAAAAAGTCACAAGTAGACTAAAATGACTGAATCAATGAAACTTACACATGAGCTGACCTAGCAAATTCCCATTGATTCAGTGGGCCTTCTTGTGATTTACTATCTAAGAAACAAAATTTCAGCATTGGCACAACAATGAGTATTTCTCAAAAACAGTAGAGATTAATAATGCAATAATATAGCAGCAGGGACACAAAAAAGGGACTGATCATTTGCAGAACATAATCCCAACTATTTCCTACTGCAAAAAGAATTCCTGCCTACAGCCATCTTCAGGCTAACTTTCTCTGGTTTTATCACACAGCTAACAACGTTTAGAAACTGAGCAGAACAATTTCCTCGCAAATGACACAAACCTGTGATGTGATATTAAGTGTCACTGCATCAAGACCAGCAGATAGCATGCTCTGAGTATCGGCCAGGGTCAACGTGACACTACCATCTCCTCCTACTCCTGGTGATGACATTACTAAATTCTGAGCTGGCTGTGACATGGGTGGTGTCGAAGGAAGGTTCCCACTTGATGCACTAAGTTCTGTAAAAATTATGACATTATAAAAGCTTAAATTTAGTACCATTACTAGCTATTTTAAAGTTGTGCAAAATTCCTATATTCCCAATTCTATTAAATTATTTTAAAAAATTAGGTATTATGTAGTTTAGGCATATGCTTAATTATAACTTAAGAGTTTATATTCATATCCTAAACTAGGGAGTTTAAAACAATGTCTTCACTTTTCTGAACTGGAAATGACACTAATCGAGTTTTTAAGACACAAATATTTTATTGGTTATACTTTTTGCATAAGAGGGCTCACAGCTACTCAAAACAAATATTCCAGCCCACGCGGACATGCATTTTCTAGCTTTAAGAGGTTGAATATTATGAAATACTACTGGTTTTGTACCCACAAAAATCATTGTGGGCAAAGGCTATTTTTAAACCCTGCAGCTCAGGCAGAGTCAGCAAATATGCCAGAAGTGAATAAATGCAAGATAGTTTATTAAATCCACCTGGAAGATAGCTAGTGGGAAAAATCTAATAAAAAGAATTATGTGTAATGAAATTGTTGACCAAGAGTAATAAGAGACAAAGACATATTATCCATTTGACTAAAATGATCAAAAGCCTACCTGAAGTGCTGTTCAGTGCTGGGCTTTGAGAGAGCAGCTGATCATTACTTATTGCCAGTGTAGTACCTGAAGATTGATTACTGATAGTGGGTGTTGAGAGTCGTAGGTTACCGTTAAGTTCATTACCTCCAGTGGAATTGTGCTGAATGAGATCTTGGCCTGATAGAAGAACATATTCTATAAGCTGCTTAAAATCACATTTATGTTGTATTTATTTTAATATGTATGCATTTTATTTTGTATCTTACAAGCATGTATATAACAGTTTTACTGTTCCAGAATCATATAATACTGACAACTGGCAAAGCATGAACATTAGAAATATGGTATTAGAAAAAAAAGAGTTTATAGTTTGATTAAAACAGACATGCAAAGGAAAAAGATTTAATACAGGTGAAACTCAAAAAATTAGAATATCATGCAAAAGTTCATTTATTCAGCAATGCAACTTTAAAGGTGAAACTAATATATGATTTAGACTCATTGCTTGCGAAGTAAGATAGTTCAAGCCTTAATTTGTTATAACTGTGATGATTATGGCTTACAGTTTATGAAATTCATGTTTTATCTTATCCAGCAAACTATTTTAATATACTGTATTTTTCAATGTTTGAGGCCTGGATATTTTAAAAGCTTATTAGAATGTGTAATTGGTATGTTTCATTCAGTTCAATCCCCTAAGTGATGGTAACTGAACAGCAATTACTTTTCGCTAGGCACGTGCGTATCCACACAGGAGAAAAACCTTACAAATGTGATGAATGTGGGAAGAGTTTTACTGTAAAGTCGACTTTGGATTGCCATGTAAAAACACACACAGGTAAGTAAGAGCTTGTGAACTCAGCTTCTTGGATAACAGATATGGAAAGGAAAAGAAGATGCATATGTACTCAGTACTTGGTTTGGGCCCCTTTTGCATCAAATACTGCCTTAATGTGGCGTGGCATGGATGCTATCAACCTGTGACACTGTTGAGGTGCTATGGAAGACCGGGATGCTTCAATAGCAGCTGCAACGTAACTTGAGAGGAAAGCCTATCTCAAAGGCCAAATGTAAACATCATTACTATTGAGCTCAAGGCCTAGACCAAGGGTGTCCAAACTTTGGCCTTCCAGATGTTTTGGACCACAACTCCCAGAATTCCAAGCCTGTATTGCCAATGACAAAGGACAAAGAGACAGAGACAGAAAGAAGGAAGGTTTTCCCCCTGGAATGGTTTTCTGCATATGGACTAATGGACGATGATTAATCATGTAGTTTGCATAAGGGTTTTTAGGAGGCTTCTGGCTCCGTAGCTTGCTTTAGACATTTTAAAAGTTAGGAAGGGAAAACGTGTTACTATTTTCTAGTAAGCCAATAATCCTGTGAATTTCATCTTTTCAATAAAAGCCTTTACTTATTATTCAAATGAAGGTGCCTATGGTGAGTACTTGGTGAATAATTGTTTTAATAATCAAATATAGCTGGGCTGGGTGATCATTGAAGAACCCACTTGGAAGCAAATAAGGGTAATTAGCTGCTCTAGATAGTAGTTCTGGGTAGAGGAGCACAAAAACCCCTTTAAGCATTCTGTTACAGCGGACTTCAGCTCTTCTGCACTGTTTGGTCTCATATCTCTTTCTTGGCAGTGCCCCATAGACTCTCTATGGGGTTCAGGTCTGGCGAGTTTGCTGGCCAATCAAGCACAGTAATCCCATGGTCACTGAACCAGGTTTTGATACTTTTGGCAGTGTGGGCAGGTGCCAGTTCCTGCTGGGAAATGCAGTCAGCCTCCCCATAAAGCTCGTCTGTAGAAGGAAGCATGAAGTGCTCCAAAATCTCTTGGTAGACAGCTGCGTTAACCCTGGACTTACTTAATGAAGCACAGTGGACTAGGGATGGGCACCAAACGAAAAATGAAACACTGTTTTGACATTTTGTTAGCTAACATAAGTAAACGAAATAAGGAAGCAGTGTTTCATTAGAAATGAAACAATACAGTGTTTTGTTCTTTTTTAATACGAACCAATTTGTTTTGCTGTAAAGCGGCTGCCCTGGATCCTAGAGGCACCAAATTTGTGAATCAATTCATTACCGTTTCATTTCATACTTTTTTAAAAAAAATTGTTTCTAATGAAACAAAACGAATCACGGAAGAACAAAACGAAATGAAACACAATTTTTCGATTTCCTGCCCATCCCTACAGTTTTCACAGACTGTGGAAACTTCACACTGGACTTCAAGCATATTGCACTGTGTGCCTCTCCGTTATTCCACCAGACTCTGGGTCCTTGGTTTGCAAATTAGATGCAAAAGTTGCTCTCATCAGAAAAGAGGACTTTGGACCACTGAGCAACAGACCACTTCTTTTTTTTTTCTTTAGCCCAGGTAAGACACTTCTGATGTTGTTATTCAGGAGCAGTTTGATAAGAGAAATATGACATTTGAAACCTATGTCCAGGATCTCTGTCTGTGTGTGGTAGCTCCTGATGCACTAAGTCCAGCCTCCGTCCATTCCTTGTGGAAGTCCCCAACACCTTTGAATGGCCTTTTCCTTACAATCCTCTCCAGGCTATGGTCATCCCTGGTGCTTTTGCACCTTTTTCTTCCACACTTCCCCCTTCCACATCTCATTTCTTTTGCAATTACCTTTTGAGGCTTTCCCTCCTTATGGAGGGTGTCACTGATGGTTTTTTGCACAAGGTCAGCAGTCTTTCCCATGATTGCGATTCCTACTGAACCTGACTGAGAGACCATTTAAGGCTTGTGAATTAAGATTGTGAATTTGGGGTTTTCATAAACTGTAAGCCATAAATCATCACAATTATAACAAATTAAGGCTTGAACTATCTTACTTTGCAAGTAATTAGTCTATTGCATATATTAATTTCACCTTTAAAGTTGCATTATGGAAATGAATGATCTTTTGCACAATATTCTAATTTTTTAAGTTTTACCTGTATGCGGAAGAAAACAAACACTGGATCCTGTGAAGACACCTTGTCAAGGAAATCCTTTTCAGACTTTTATAGACTAAACCATTGCAAAGAGGACATCATGCACAGAAAAGCCATTTTCAGAGCCTTCCTCAACATGTTCCTCTCCAGAGGTGCTGAAGTAAAACCTATAGAAGCTGAAAATGGTAATGGCTGTAATCTAACACATCCAAGGAAGGGGGCCTTGGGTCAGGCATGGTTGGTCAAAAGAAAAGGTACCCTGAATCGATTTGGACTACAGATAGCATCTTCAATTAATGTTATGTACAGAAAAGGAAAAGGTGATTTTAAATGTCCATACAGTTACATGTGAAGAACTTAGAGGGAAAAAGAACCCATCTGAAATTCTTCCAAAATCTGCTTGTTTTAACACCTGGATGTTTGTCTGATTGAGAACTTCTCCCCTACTTAAAACTCATGCATATCAATCTTTCTCATTTGACCACCATTCCACCATGTATAATATGACATTTAGTAACTCCACCTATTGTCAGGATCTTTATGCTGTTTAGTCCACTGACAGAGTTAATAACAAAATTGTCTTCTATATCCCACTTCCTTCTGATCCCTGATAACCACATACACTGTGTATATAAATTTGAAGTTTAGATATTGTACTCCCTGTCTGAGAAAGTAGAAATAGAACTTCATCCCAAATTAAATCTATTAGTATTGAAACATGCACAATATTTTGGTAACTACGACTGAAATTTTAAGACTTTTAACATAATTTTAAAATGTTACCAGTATATATTTTCTAAATTTAAAAAATGATCAAAATGATCACTGTTAAGTGGCTTCTGTACTGGACATTCACAAATTTAATAAAAACATATTTTTGAGGGGGCTAGTTTGAACGGAGAGAAGAAAATCAATTTCAGCTTATAATGAGTAAAAAAAAATCTGTACACAAAGTCCGGATTTCATCAGGACTATACATCATTGTTACAGCCATCAATAATTTACATGTTATTAATAACTACACACCTAAGGCGCTTAGCTTGTGGGAGGAAAAAAATGTATGTGCAGTCAAGGCCATTTATTGATTTAGATGCCCGTTTTTGAGTGTGTGTTTTGTACTAAGGACACAAAAGGCAGCATGCAGTGTGTAGCACTTCTTTGCACCATAGACCCAACTGTTGTATTTTATGTATAATACAAGCATTGTTTAATGCTAAATGAGAAATTTCTCACAAAACTCCTACATTAAAACAACATAAAAAACAGTAGAAGCAAAAGCTTATTTCGATCACTTTCAAACCAACCAAACAAAAAAGCCCTCTTAATGATAAAAAAAAATCAACAGCTGTGCTTCTTTTTATAGATCTCAATTCCAGCAGCAATGACAATGGGCAAAAGGAAAAGATTAACCATCTGTTAGTATAAAGAGCTGATAAATAGGAACTTGAGTAACTTTATGAAGTAGAAAATAGAGCACTTGCCAGATATGGTAAGGGTAATTTCTTGAGGAGATCCTGATGAATTTGTGGATGTTGAACTAGAAGCATGAGCTAAAACATGACTCAGGCTAGAATTATTTATTGTCAGGGTAATCTCATGCTGGCCACTTGAGGTTGATACCATACCCTGTGAAGTCATGACCTGAGAAAGATCCTGTGAACCTAAAAACAACCAGTGGCACAATAAATACATACATAACTACATACAAATATTTCAGCACCCAAGTCTCAAGCTGTTAATATTTTATACTGTTGTGATGTCAGTTTCATGTATAACAGGAAACAGAGGTGCAGATCTTACAAGCTGTAGATCCCAGAGCTGCAATGCAGACTATCCAAGGTTGTTTTCTATAAATCCAGGGTCATATTAAAGCAGGCCTGCCCAAAGCCCGGCCCGGGGGTCAAATCTGGCCCGTCAGGCCATTCTGAGTGGCCCGCGGCTGGCTGGCCCGCCCCTCCCTTCCCCTCCTTCACCCCATGTTTTTTTAAAGAAAGTGGGTGGGGCTTGCAATGGGGTGGCAGGGTTGGGGAGCAACCGGCCCCTGACACATTCTCAGCCACCAAATCTGGCCCCCCTTAAAAAAAGTTGGGGCACCCCTGTATTAAAGGGATGGTATCAGAACTCCATAACACAGCCCCCACAGGTGTGAAAAACTTTGTTTCATTTCTAAAGTTCCCTCAGAAAACTAGAAGAGAATTTGGAAAAAAGGAGAACCTTGGAGCCTTCAAGTCCTTGAAAGCAACTGTTTGGCATTCCCCTTTGCCCTACACTGCCTCATCAGTTTCAGGTTTGGCAAGGAATGAGGGTTTTTTTGTTGTTGTCGTTCAAATTAATGTGAAGTAATTGGCTAGTGTAGTTAGCCATTCTTAAGGCATGGCTGTAGGTGGACCACTTGTACACAACAGCCCAACCCTCTTGGTGTTCACATTTTAAATGACTGAAACAGGGATCTGGACAGTAAAATATGGCCCACATCTACGAACATGTTTATATTTAAGATTTATAGACATAAATTTGCCTTCAAACAGTATATGCCAAGCATAGTATTATAATTGCCAATAAAATTCAGTTTACTATTTAAATGTTAGAACTGAATAAAAAGTAATTATTTCTCTTCCCCATTTTCTTTTGAATTGCAGGACACTTCAGCCAACTAGAAGACGTGTTCCCTTACTTGACTTACCAGCGGTGCTACTAGGCAATACAGATTCCTGCTCAGTCACAGTTCCTATTGTCATATTAGCTGAAGAAGTAACAGTCGGCTGTAAAGATAAGCTTGACAAAGGCTGTATTACCACATTTGCTGGTACTGAGCTGTCAGCTGTCTGAATAGAAGTGTTCTGAGACGTCAGACTGGTATCTCCAGTTAGCTGTTGAGTAAGTACATTACCCTGTTGCAGTGTCTGCTGTAAAAGACTGGGATCAATCTGAAAACAAAATAGTTCTCCATGTAAAACCTTTTCCCACCAGTAGGTTCATTTTAAGAAATTACAAACATACATACTGCAATTGGTTATTACCTACTATGTATTACAAAAGGTAATTCTTACCTATTATTAAATGCTACATTAGATTTGTATTTCTAGTATTGGCTGTTAACTACCAGAAATCCAAAAGCAACTCAGTTCAGCCAGAAAAGTGAACTAGAGCATACTGTTTAAGCCTGGGTGGTTCCTACTTCTATCAGATTTAAATATCATGATGTTTAGTCATTCAATTCCCACAAGATTTAGGGGCAATGGATTAGAACAGTGGTTCTCGACCATGGTCCCAAATGTTCTGGAGCTACAACTCCAAGAAATTGTGGCCAGCAGAGGTAGTGGTGAAGGCTTCTGGGAGTTTAGTCCAAGGATGCTTGGGGACCCATTGGTGGGTACCACTGGATTAGAGGTGGTTGTTGTTCTGGCTTTACTGGAGAATGATGTGTTCTGGAATAACACGTTCTTTGAATGAGTTCAAAAGTCTGTGAGACACAGGAAGCATCAAGAAAGAATAAAATCTGCATTTCTGAGTAGCCGCGTGTGTGGTAATAAACAAAACTGCTGTGAAACTGAAATTCCAAGATGGCACCACAAAGTTCATTGAGGCCAGGAGATAATCCTCTTCTGTTTGCTTTAGTTTGGAAAAGGAGTAATTAGACACAGCAACTTGTTTAGGATCATCAGCATTTACTCTACCTCCCATGGAATCGTAA